>LR738710.1:452011884-452075932 GCA_902687465.1 Secale cereale | reverse complement strand
CCGCTTCTCCCCGCGCTGCCGGGTGCGGGATCTACAACTGGCGTCGCCCCTCGCGGGAGCTTCATCTTCTTGGCGCTGGGGCCTGCCGACTCCATTTTCCTTGCGTACGCCGCGCCGAGCTCACGGGTTTGAGCACAGTAGCCAGAGACAAGCCTAGTGGCAGTGCGAGTGGGGAAGAAGGGTTGGGGTTTTCTGTAGGAGTGGAAGAAGAGGAGGAGGTGTTTTCTGTACGAGCGAGGAAGAAGGTGAACGCGGGTTTTCTGTATGAGTGAGGAAGATGGGGAGCGGGGGGAGTTGGGGGCGACGGAAGCGGGAGAGTCGAGTGAGCTGCGGTATAAGTGGAAGCGAGGAGGAAGGGTTTTTTTTTCTGGGATCAACCCCTCTTCAAGAAATATGGGCTTCTCCTCACAAAATACAAAAATAAATGGGCTTTAAGATGGATAGGCTTTTGTATCGGCCCATTCAACAGCCCGTGTTTCGTACTGGAGGGCGTTAACACTAGAGGCAGCCCATTAGAGACACTCTCCAGCTCTCCAACTTATTGCCCATTCAAAAGAAAATAAGAGACGCCTCCAGCTTAATTATGGCTCCTCGTCGGTAACATTTTTCAACTTGAAAAAAAGTTATAGATCTTTTTCAGGCCGGCTTGGCATCCACCAAATTATAGGATGGTGTACTGCATGCAAACACTTACACTGGTCGTAGCGCGGCAAAGTGAGGGGTCAAATAACATGCCCACACTATACACAGATTAATAGGGACTATGGGGGATTAAATCATGTACAAGCCAAATTTACCTCCATTCCTCTCCAAACCCCTAGGAGGAGGCTTAACTGAACAAGGCCTACGACTAACCACAGTGGGAGTAACTTAATTCCATATGGTATCATAATATGTTACTCAACCCTCTCTTTCTTCATTTATTTCTAGGTTGTGCTGCTGGTTTGGGCACGTCAAAATCCGACATTGTAAATTCTAACAATCCCACAGTATACATTCTAACAAGTTCACACACAAGTACAAAAGGTAAACATTCAGATCAAACTTAGGTTCACGGGATACGTTCATATTCATAGCCAACATTCACAATCAACAACTCAAAAGATTCATGTATTGAAAAGTACAACATGTCTATGCATCCAAATGATTCAAAGATCACAAACGAATATTCATAGCTAACATTCACAAAAAGATTCAGAATACACAAGTTCAACATGTTTACGAATCCAAATGATTGAGACAACACAAGCCAATATCATCCATCGACACACTTTAATTACCTAGGGTATAGACTGGTAAGTGGTGTTCACTCGGTGGTACTTGCTAAAATTAATGATGGTCTGAGCAAACTTTCGAGTACATAAGTGGCATCATAGACCATCTGAACTTTGCTTGCAAGTTTATCCTCATGATAGTAGCCTCGATGCCACGAGCGGTTTGAACAACTTGGCCACTACTTTCATCCAACTAGTTTTTGTGTAGTTCAACTGAAATGGAGACATCCCAGGCGTGCAGACTGGTTAGGTTCCATATGAATATATGCCTCTGCCAACTTGTCTGGAATCTTCAGACTCCATGGAATACATTTCGCTACCAACATATGTGCCGATAAGCTAAAAGCGCAAGTTGGGAGCAAAGACTGGGCTGTGTTTTTCTGGTCTATGCGCCACGCAATATTGTTGGCGCTCACTCTAGCACTTTGGAGTACAATAAAGCAGCATCATAAGTATATGTCCATCTTTTCTTTTTGTGCAGTTGTACTGAAATTGGCTAATGTAACGAGTTGTGTGCAAGTTCAGGCTCCAAGCTACTCCTTATGTAATCGACCAACCGTAGCACAATACCAAATTACCGATAAATTTGACAAGCACAATAATTAGGATGAAGACATGTACGAACCTGTCTGGCGAAGCATAAAAATTAGTACTTCCTTTGAATGGAAGCCGAGATAAGCGACTGAGAGGAAAGGAAGTAAGCAATCGAGGAAATGAACCACCCAAAGTATTTCTGCAGTTCCACTGAAATCGAGCATCCGTATTGGCACATATATTGAGAAAGTGAGATTACTGTAATAGTAGTTGATGAATGATACACTAACAAATAGAAGCATCCGCATTATCTTATTGGGTAAAGTTAGTAACATAGTAGCCTTGCTTAAAAAGAGGTATTAGTTTATTTTATCAGGGCCAATTAGCTCAACTCTTGCATTGGCATGTATCATAGGCTGCAATGTTGTAACGTGCAAAGATAAAGGACTTTCTCATGACAATTGCAAAACAGTAGCACGATACAAATAGAGATGACAACACACTAATCTGGATGAAGGCCTTAGGCCCTTACCAATTAATTAGTGCTGCTTAAGTATTCCTAATTGTTAAATGACCTCACAGGAGAGGCAGCTGAAGTCGAAGTGCTCCTGGAGCATAGCCTCAAATGTGACGCAGAAGTTGCCGGAGCCATTCAGTGGTCTCGACTGAGGCCTCGGCTTCAGGTAGATCACCTTGGCACTGTTGATCGTGTACGGCTAGCTCACACATGCATCAAGAATCCAGTTAATTAGTATGATATGTCGTCAAGCCAAGTACTACTCTGCTAGTAGTACTACAAGTGCATTTCTTCAAGTATATTAATACTAGTAGCAACACAGCAATACAATACCACTAGCAAGATGTCAGGATAACATAGGACGATACCAGCTTGTGATCCTTCTTCATTTCTTCCTTCTTCTTCTTCTTCTTCTTCCTCTTCCTCTTTCGTCATTGTCTTCCTTTTCTTGCTCTATTTCTCTTTCTCCTAAACCAAATGGTGAAACCAAGTACATGAGTGGGCTTTAATGTCAGATTTGATTGTCAGTGAGTACAGGTCTAATATGTAAACAATAGTATTATTTTCTCATGGCAGTTGCAAGATAGAGGTGAACACATGCATTAAATATCATTCTTACTTAAGGGAAGGTTAGGGTACCAATTTTGATGATGAGGATTGGACACAGATCTCCCTTTGTGCAGTTCCATTGAAATCGACCAACAATTCTGGCGTGACATTCCAGTTAAGTTGCGCAAAAATCACTAGTTATGACTTATAACAGTGGCATGGCAGCATTTTACCAGGGGCATTAGATTAAGAATAGTGCATATCTGGGTTGGTCCCATTTTTCACATTAGCCACATATTCGTATGTGTGGATAGCAAATCTAGTCCTGGTCATACAAGTGTGTACAACATTTCCCCTTTTATTTCCGTTTTTGACCAAGAGACCGGTTGGAGGGCTAGACTGTACTATTTGCACCCCCTTCCTTTCCTGTTTGTACCAAGTCCTATGTACATAACATGCTACATCTTTTCCCCCTTCCTTTCCAATTTAAACCAAGTAACAAGATTCGACTCCATAAAGTAGCTTAACATCTAACAATAGGAAAAAAATAGGTGGCGTTGGACAATCCGTTCGATCCTAGCTACGTGGGGGGCTTAGAGGTAGAAAATGATGCACATGCAGCGGCGTAACGAGATGTGGAAGTAGAGCTAGGCTGGTTTCAAATGAAGATATGCCTGAAGGTCATCGGGGTGTGGCTAGGTGGGGGCGTGAGGCCAGATCCGCCCACACTACGACAGCGACGAAGGGATCGGAGGACCTACCGCGCCGGCGCTCGGCCATAGAGACAACAGTGCGGCCGGCAGTGGGTCTCCTCCCTTGCCGTCGACGACGGCCTAAACGCTGCACCTCCTCCCCTTCCCGGGCGGAGGGGATGCGTCCGGATCAGTAACCAGCTGTGAGGATAGAAAGGTTGTGTGATATCTTGTTTAGATCCGGAGAGGATGAGAGTTTGTGAATGGAGCAACCCTAGCAAGCAAGTGCGGACGCTCCTGCCTATATATACATACGTATAGTAGAGTAGTTTTCTTTCTTCACTCCATCAAAACAATGGTCTAAGACGTAAAAAACATTTTTTTTATGTGCCAGGTCGTCGTTTTTTGAGTTGTTGATTATTTTTTGAGATAGCTACCCGCTTATTCCAAGCGGAGTGTGTGGATGAACGAGCTGCTCGGCTCGTTAAGATCGTGCTCGTTAAGGCTGGTCTCGTTAAGCTCGGTAAGACTAACGAGCAAAAAACCATGCTTGGCTCAGTACATTTGAAGCTCGTTTAGCTCGTGAGCTCTCGTTAACAGATTCTGATGATGTGTTACAGTCTACATGATGAGTGTCTAGATGTGATTTTTAGGAAGATAGGTGGTGACTACGAAAGGAAATGCGCTAGTTTGTTGCCTTCTATGTTGATTAGATTAAATAGATATGCTCATATTGATGATTGGATTTGTTCTATGAGAAGCGAGTCACGAGCTTAACAAGCCGAACTATTTAGGCGCTCATTACTCGCCAGCTAACAGCTTTTGGTCCAGCCCCGCCAGTGTGCCAGGTCGCACTTTGTATTGTTCCCGTGTGGTACTCGACCCTCAATTAAGTTAACAACCATAGCCTTGTAAAATTTTGAACAAGCCCACCGCTCAAATTATCGGAAATGTGGGCTGCACCAACATGCAATATTATTTATATTTTCTACATGTGGGAGTACAATTCTAATGGAGTGCTACTATTGCCAGCTCCTCCTCTGTCGTTCAAAATTTTGGTTGCCCATGATCCAAACATGCCCGAAGCATCCGGCCCCGCGTGCCATCTACCAAATCTTTGCAAAGTGCCACAGTCGAGATTCAGCAGTCACCCCGGTGTGGCCGTCACGGTCCGCCATATCACAAAACCCACACATTTACTAGCAATCGTAAAGTGACTCGGTAAGTTGGACGGACGAAGCAACCATCATTTCACTGGAACACTCGTTTAAGCCCTTTCTCCCCTATCTTCAAGAAAACCACACTCAACGCTAGTCACTTTTGCCATTTTTCTTTTGTACCGACGAAGGAAAGGTAGGCGAATCAGTGATGCTACTCTGTTTTCATTCCAAGAATCTTCTTTTTACGAAGCACCGACCGAGTCTCACTGCCTATTATTTTCCCGTTTTCATTGCGATTGTGGTTTCCTTTCAATTGTTTTTTGTTTGTCAGTTTATTGATGGATCCTGGAGCACTGGGCAAAGAGTTGCTGGTGGACAACCCATTGGAGACAGAGATCTCCAGGAAGAGAGCACCAGCCAACGAGTTGGCGATGTTGGCGAGCCAACCCATGGAGACGAAGAACTCCAAGAAACAAGCACTGACCAAAGAGTTGAGGACCTTGGCGGACGAACTCCTGAACAAAGAAAGCTCGAAGAACAGCAAGGGCCCCACCGTGCCTACCCCAGAAACTCTAATGGCCACCTATGAGAGCCTCAAGGCCGGGTTTGAGGAGATAGTCACCGTTGAGAAGTAGTATTTCCCTGGCGAGGCGATGGCCCTTGGAGGGATGGGATCCTCCGGTGAGCTGCAGAAGGTAAAAATATATTGTTTACCATTTTTTTAGAAAAGGTAAAATATGGTTTACCATAGTTGTAGTTTTTGATTATTTGCAATGTGATTACTTATATGTTAGGGTTGTGCAGGTGCAGGTGCAGGTGTTGGTGGACGTCCTTGATGATTCCGATGTCGCGGTCCCTCCTGTGAACATCACTCCAGAGATCGATCCCCATGCTACTGTCCTTCATGTGGACATTGCCCCAGAGACCGATGACAAGAAATATTTGGTCGCGCTAGTCTTTCAACGTAGTTTGTAGTGTTTAATTACCAGAATGATGGGTTTTATCGCACCGTCTTAGGGATAGTGCAGTGTCTTGTGTGGGCGGTACTTGCTACTTTTGTTTGATAGTGAATCGTGCGAACCCTCTCCGAGTTATGGAAACAGATGTGTCCTCACCAGCTTTTCAAGTAATATATGGCATGCTTAGGCGTATGTTTAAAATGTTTAATCATATAAGCAGGGCTTGACTGAATAAAAAATTGTTTGATGATTATTGGCGTCAAACCTCGACTGATTCCGCGCTGTTTTAGTAGGCTAGGTACTATGCGAGCTATAATACTTGCAAACACTGACCAACGAAAAACGTTGGGGCTTATAGGTTGACGTGAATATGTAGTTGACGTCGTACTTTTGGAATGGCTATAGAGAGTGTTTCCATATGCTAGTGATAGGTTGTACGAGTGTGTACATGGCCCGCCTCACATATCACTGGTATATTTCTTGGAGCCCTTGCGCGTCGGCCGACATATCTCTTCTCCCTCCCTGTCTCTTTTTCCTTGGCCGACCGTCGGCAGACAATTGCAACGTGTGTCCCCTTTGGCAAGCGGCATGCCTGACCGACTATGGTGGGTGCGACGCGAACGCAACATGCGTACTTTAAGTGTCCCGCCTTTTCCTTTTGAACTTGCAAAGTGTAACATTTTCTACTCTGTTCTTTCCCTTGTTCGTGCAATCCATCGATACAAATCCAGAACAAAATGACGAGGGCGGGGCTTTCCCGTGCGTTAGGCAGGCTTGTTTGGCCTAGTGGGTCTGAGTGATATGACGTGCTACAGTGCCGTGCAGTCTTCACGTCTGGTAGTAATATTGCTAGTATAGTAGTTTTCTTGAAGAAGTGGATTTAAGGAAGTCATGATGGTTCCTTCGTCCGAGCAACTTAGAGTGGCAAAGGTTGGGCCTGTGATTTGATGGCTCATTACTCATTATTACTGCAGCGCTACGACCGGGGTGAGTCCCCTCTGTAGTTCCGTGTGATGCACTCTAATTCTGGTGTCATGGCAAGTGGACCAGGATGGTCGACGTCCCACAAGTCGGCGAATGAAAGTATTCTTTCAGATATTGAGGAAGATCAAGGAAGCCGGACGGGATAGTGTCACTGCTCTTTTGCAGTAGTAATATTCAATTTTTATTTTTTTTATGAAAGCTATTGTCCCCACTCTTACGATGGAGGAGTGTGAAACACGACAGCCAAGTGAAATTGGCATGTGCACTACTCCCTCCGTCCGTGAAATTCTATACATATCACATTGACCAAGAGGAACCTCCATGGCATAATTAACACTCAAAGTCGGCATCATAATATCACCATGCATTGCACGTAACATAGTGGTACGAGTAGTAAAAGACAAATGCCAACATGCCACGCAGGTTCATACTATTTGTGCCTGGCTACTTCAATTACTGTGCTACATATTACTCAGGTTCGTACATCCTTGGGTACATGTCCGTCTTGTAATTCCAGTCCTACGTCTTCTTCATAGATGGCACAATCCATAATGGTGGGCAATGGGAATCCATATGATCGCAACTCTTTAGTGTGGCTCCCCACGATGGAGACTCATCCAAAGTGAAGCGACATAGATCAGGGATAGGGGCGTCCAAGATATGAATCCGTCAGTGCACAATGAAAACGCACCCGTTCTTCATGACTGGTAGGCCGACGGCGTCGTGCACGGAAGGTGGCATCATTTTCACTATGGGGTAGCTGTCCCCAATGAAAACCGAGTACTCTCCAAGTGTGTTCATCTGTACCCGGGTAGCTTCATGGGGGTCGAACTCGGCGCCATTCATCTGGTACACGCGGCATCTCAGATCTGGACACATGGTGATGTGCATGGTCAAGGTCCATGCATGATAATGTTGTGCACATAGGTAGATACCGTATCATGTTAAATGCAATGCTACTTTGTGTCATGCATGGCAATAAGTAAGATCATCTATGATACTACTCTATGATAAGAAGGAAAGAACTACTACTGGTTCGAGAGCTAGATGACATGTCAATGGCTTATAGAGAGAAGTTGGCTATAGTATTAACCATGCTCTAAAGAGACATGCACTGAATACAGTAAGATATACTAAGTCATTTTAGGTTGTGTATCGTGAACAAGGTGGAGGGAAAATGAGAGAACTTACTGTTTATTTGCTAATTAATAGCATTGCATGCAATAAACTGACCACTACATGTCGTGTTTGGTAGTTTCAAGTCATTAGAAGCACACACATACCACATTGGTTGATTCATTTATTTATGTCAAGAAACTAGAAACGACGTGGAAGTTAATGCATTGCGCCAAGTGTTATGAGATTATTTGATTTCTGTAAGGTGACTTATACAACTAGACAGAGGGTGTATATATTATAGCTCCTGGCTCTACTACTCTTAGATCGGAGAGAATGGATTACCTAGGTACATGATCTGGGTCCGATCGTGGTAGATCATGGCACCTTGTTGCCCTTCAATGGTGCCATGGGTAACGACCGCTAAGATAGTACGTCCCAACTCGGCGTCATCAGCTACAAGGTCAAGTTAGACAAATGCCCCATGCACATTGATGATCGACGGTCTGATTTTGATCGGGGGATGACTTCTCCCTGCGAAATAATGGAGCACTCTTAGGATAACACCGTGACTGTTAGGGTGGCTGGACGGGTGACGCCGGACTAGGTTCCTCGACGACCGCATGTCATTAATGCTGGTGGCACGGACAAACGGTCGGTCGTGCTGTCGTTTCAACGCGTAGTAGTCGCGTGCTCCGGGAAGCGGCGCTCTCTCGGCGGTCGCGCAGGTTCAAAGCCGGCACCAGTGAGGTATCGCCTCTGCTCTTTGCCGGGCATTAATGCAGCAATGATGTTGTGGGGAGGTGCTGACCGTTTCAGGTGGAAAGGCCGCGCCGGTGAGGGTTGGGGTTTGGGTGGGCCAGGGTGGCCAGCCGCGGGCATGGTGGTGGTATTGATTTGTTGAGCCATTAGCTGTCCGGATGCGAAGCGTGCCATAATTAGGCCCAACTATATGACGGGATTTTAGCAGGCCGATATAAATATAGGGCCGAAATGTTAAACGGGCCTTTAACAGGCCAAAACTAATATTAGGCCATACTATTAAATGGGCCTTTAGCAAACAGAAATCCTAACCGGGCCTCAAGGGGCCCAAAAGCACAACGTCTAGTTGACGGGCCGAATCTAATATGGGCCATAATTTAACCCAAAGATTGAAAGGCTCTTAAAGGGCCAGATCTGATATGGGACGTAATATGGCCCAGAACGTGGTAGGCTATTAACGGGCCGACTCTCTTGTGGGCCCTTATTAGGCCCAGAACGTGGCAGGCTGTTAATGCACCAAATCAAATATGGGCCGACATTTGGCCCAAAACATGGTAGCCTCTTAATGGGCTGGCCCACTAGTGTCTTCAAAATCTTGTGGGCCTTTAGTTGGGCCGACCCGTTATGGTCTGCTAAATCTTGTGGGCCTTTAGCAGGGCCGGCCCATTATGGTCTCCAAAATATTGTGGGCCTTTAGCTGGGCCGACCCATTTAATCTTTATGGGCCACTTTTGCGCCGGTCCACGTGTCAACATATCATAGGCGCATCTCGCCCATTGGATGAGTGACATTTGTGCCAATGGGGAGCTGACACGTGGTTCCTTCGGCCAATGAGAATTTTACACGTGGAAAATTGCTATTGGTCGTGGCTGTTAGCGGGTTATCAGATCCAAAACCGGACCCTATAGCTTAACGGCAACCCATTACGGTGGATGCCACGTGTCAGTTACCCTTGACGAAAGCACTTCCATGACGCGGCATTTATCATCATGGAAGTGGACACTTCCGCGATGATAATTTGGGTATTGTCATGGAACACTTCTACGGCAACACATGTATGACTATCTTGATTCTGTCATAAAATCGTCATGGATGTGCATGACAGAAAACGTGACCTACTATGACAAACACGTATTATCACGGAAGTGTTTTTTTGTAGTGACTATCGGACGTTCGCAACCAACACCGACGTGCCCACTCGACTTTTATGACAACCATATCCACCCTGGAGCCGTTTGTACCCACGTACACTCTACCACCCTGTCGATGACCTTCATAGCGGACACCATGCCCGGCAGGTGTTTGGTCAAATGCCAATGAGCTTATTTTCGGATGTCGTGTCATTTTTTCATAGTAAGAAGGATGGCAGGGTACTCGACCATGGAGTATGAGTTTTTGTGCGATGTGTGGTTGGCCGTATCCGCGGATTTTGTAGGTAGGAGCAGAGGGGGGGCTTCTGGCAGCAAGTGCATGAATCATTTCATGCATGAAAGCACATTGCGCCCTACGACATGCACATCATCCATGATCGCTATGTGAGTTCATTGTCGTATCGATGGTACGCCATCCACACTATTGTCACCAGGTGTTGTCACGTAGTTGCTTAGCTGGAGGCAAGGTGGCCATTGCATGCGGCAGAGGAGGAGATCATAAGTTTTGCTTCTTCTTTCTTAACTTACTGATTGAATTATTCATTCACTCAATGTTGCTCTACACATTGTGTAGTCCATACGCGCTGCCGTGATGTACGACAGGACAGAGGGACGATCATTTATGTACACACACTATTGGATGAAGCTGAATGGGCAATATGTGTGGGATGACATGATCCGTTGAAAAACTTGTCGGGAATCGAATTTGAGACATTGTTGTACTTGCATGCTATGTATGGATGATTTGTGATATTTTTCCCCGAACTTTGATGAATATCAGCCGGTTTGCGTGAATTCCGCCCGCTAAGTCGAAACCCGACTTGAAATGTATGCGGGTAGCGTCGGATGGCCGGCTGTGGCATCCATATCTCCAGAAAGACCCCCTGTCTACAGACGGATACCGGAGCACATTTATAGGTCAGCATTGGAGATGCCCTTAAAAAATTCAAAAACACATAAGCACAGCAGCATACACTTCCAACTGACACTGCTTCCCTCCCTAAACACCGAGTACACAACACACATATGAATGCAACACTTTTGAAGCGTTGCCAAAACAGCCATCCTTGCAGATCAATCAAACAACACCAATGCATGCATGCATAGCCATTGCAACCCTGCATCACATATCACATGATGCATGACACGCGTGACATACATGGCCACTGTTTACCTTCCTTTCGAAGTAAACACACACAAAACACCTTCGTGAAATAAAAATAAAAATAAAATTACTTATCTGAAATGTAGACGATGATGGAAATATGCCCTAGAGGAAATAATAAAATGGTTATTATTATATTTACTTAATCATGATAAAAGTTTATTATTCATGCTAGAATTGTATTGACCAGGAACCTAAATACATGTGTGAATACATAAAGAAATATTGTGTCCCTAGTAAGCTTCTACTAGACTAGCTCGTTAATCAAAGATGGTTAAGGTTTCCTAACCATGGACCTGAGTTGTCATTTGATAATGGGATCACATCATTATGAGAATGATGCGATGGACAAGAGCCATCCGTTAGCTTAGCATTTGATCGTACAGTTATTACTACTGCTTTCATGTATGCCAAATACATATTCCTTTGACTATGAGATCATGCAGCTTCCAGATACCGGAGGAATGCCTTGTCTGCTATCAAACGTCACAACGTAACTGGGTGATTATAAAGATGCTCTACAGGTATCTCCGAGGCTGTTTTGTTGCGTTGGCGTGAATCGAGATTAGGATTTGTCACTCCGAGTATCGGAGATGTATCTCTGGGCCCTCTCGGTAATACACATCATAATAAGCCTTACAAGCAAATGACTAATGAATTAGTCACGTGATGATGTATTACGGAACGAGTAAAGATACATACCGGTAACGAGATTGAACTAGGTATAGAGATACCGATGATCGAATCTCGGGCAAGTAACACACTGACGGACAAAGGGAATTGTGTATGTTGTCATAACGGTTCGACTGATAAAGATCTTCATAGAATATGTAGGAGCCAATATGGGCATCCAGGTTCCGCTATTTGTTATTGACTGGAGAGGTATCTCGGTCATGTCTACATTGTTCTCGAACCCGTAGGGTCCACACACTTGACGTTCAATGTCGATTTGGTATTATATGAGTTATGTGGTTTTGATGACCGAATGTTGTTCGGAGTCTTGGACGAGATCACGGACATGACGAGAAGCTCCAGAATGGTTCGAAGGTAAAGATTGATATATAGGACGATGCCATTTGGTCTCCGAAATGATTTCGGGATGCATCGAAAAGTTATCGGAATACCGAAAGGGTTTTTGGATGCACCGGGAGAATGTTGGGCCTTATTGGACCATGTAGAGGGAACACACCAGCCCACATGAGTTGGTGCGCCCCTTATGGCAGCCAAACCCAATTGGATGGAAAGGGGAGGCGCCACCTCCTCTTACCAAATCTCCGCATGGGAGAAAGGAAAGAGAGGGGGCGCCTCTCCCCTTTCCTTCTCCCTTGTGCAATATATGGAAGGGGGGCGCACCACTAGGAAAACCCTAGGGTGGTCGCCGGCCTTGTTAGAGGCGCCCTAGGGCTACCTCCTCCCCTCCCACACACACACACACACACACACACACACACACACACACACACACACACACACACACACACACACAGATATATATATATATATATATATATATATATATATATATATACTAGAACATAAAAGCGCGCGTTGCTGCGCCCGTTCATTATAAGGTAGATTGAGAAAAATATAGTAGTATATTTTAATAATACAATTACCTAAAAAATATGTAGACGTTAAATTTCAAAAAATCTCTGATGAACATTGCTTGGGTCGGTGATGTAGAACAAGGAAAATAATTGTATGTTTTGTTCAAGCTAGCAAATATTCTGATTTCACAATACTGCCGGTTCAAATGGATCACACGAATGCTACCTACATATTATCATGGTGTACCATGTGTCATGGGAAGATCTATGTCCCTCCAGCCTTATGCTAGATAAGTTTCTATAGCCATTTTGTATGAAAAACTGGAAATAATGAGATTGTAGACACTCCAGGCTTCCGAGAATTTTCTAGGTTAGCAATGTGTTCTGAATTCAATGGCTCCAGCTTGTACATGCGCACTTGTGACTTCAGCTCACCTTCCCATGACTTTGCTATTTGCTTAAAGAGTTGTACCTACTTTGTTTCAAAAAAGTAAATAAAGAGTTGTACCTCCTCGGATGCTCTATGAAACAAAAACTCTTCACTATATCATCTGTTAACATTGGTTCCTCCATATTGCAATTAGGATATACTCCCTCCGTTCTTAAATATAAGTCTTTTTAGACATTTCAAATGGACTACAATATACGAATATTTGTAGACATATTTTAGAGTGTAGATTCACTCATTTTGCTCCGTATGTAGTCACTTGTTGGAATCTCTAGAAAGACTTATATTTGGGAAGAGAGGGAGTAAAATCTATACAACAAAATAGAAATGTTCATATAGCTTCAAATTGTGAGGATAAGAAAAGGTTGGTAGAGAGATAACTTACAGGAACTAAGTTATATTGCTGTCATAAATCATAACGCTCAGCATGATACTGGAAAGGCTCTAGTGCCATTCCTCCCATGGCTGTTTATGCTCAGCATTAAACTAGGGAGGTGTAGGATCGAAAGTAGGTCTAGAGGGGGGGTGATTAGACTACTTGACAATATAAAAAATCTGCCTTTAGATCATGCAATGTTTTTGGCAGTTTCACAATTAAGATCAAATCAAGTATCACCCTACACATGCAATTCTAGAGTAATAGCAGCGGAAAGTAAACTGCACATGTAAAAGAGAGGTGGAGAAGATCAAACGCAGTTTGGTGACACGAAGATTTTTGTCGTGGTTCCGATAGGTGGTGCTATCGTACATCCACGTTGATGGAGACTTCAACCCACGGAGGGTAACGGCTGCGCGAGTCCACGGAGGGCTCCACCCACGAAGGGTCCACGAAGAAACAACCTTGTCTATTCCATCATGGCCTACGCCCACGGAGGACTAGCCTTACTCGGGGTAGATCTTCACGAAGTAGGCGATCTCCTTGCCCTTACAAACTTCTTGGTTCAACTCCACATCTCGAAGACGGAGGCTCCCAAGCGACACCTAACCAATCTAGGAGGCACCACCCTCCAAAAGGTAATAGACGGTGTTGATGATGATGAACTCCTTGCTCTTGTGCTTCAAATGATAATCTCCCCAACACTCAACTCTCCTCACTGATATGGCTGTGGTGGAAGAAAGGTTTGAGTGGAAAGCAACTTGGGAAGGCTAGAAATCAAGTTTCATATGGTAGGAATGGAATGGCTTGATCTCAACACAAGGGTAGGTGGTTCACTTCTCAGAAAGTGTATGGTAGGAGTGGTAGACTTTCTGATGGCTCTCTCCACGAATGAAGAGGGGGTGGAGGGGTATATATAGCCTCCACACAAAATCCAACCGTTACACACACATTTGACCAATCTCGGTGAGACCGAAGTTAAAACTCGGTCAGACCGAAAGTTCAAATATAGTGAACGTTGGGATTTTCGGTGGGACCGAAAATACCATCTCGGTGTGTCCGAAGTGAGTCAAAGGTTGGAGCTTGCCATCTCGGTGAGACCGAAAGTAACAACTCGGATATTCCGAAGTGATGTCAATTGGTTACAGAAGGTTGGCAGTCCATTTTCGGTGAGACCGAAACTCAAAATCGGATGGACCGAGAAATTAGGATTTGGAAGAATAACTGAGGTGGTTCATCTCGGTGGGACTGAGTTTGCAGAATCGGTTTGTCCGAGATTACTTATGAGAGTGTTAAGAAGTGAAGAGTGCTGATAGTTGAGGGAGCTAGATCACCAAGCACTTGAGCAACCAGATCATTAACACAACCTCATCCCCTTTTAATAGTATTGGCTTTTCCTATGGACTCAATGTGATCTTTGATCACTAAACCAAAAATAGAGTCTTGAGCTTTTGCCAATGCTTGTCTTAGCATTTTGAGGGGTCCACTTCTTCAGACATTTCCATACCCATATCATCGAACTTTTCTGAAATGATTCTCAAGTAAATATTAGTTCAATGATATATATGTTGTTATTAATTACCAAAACCACCCGGGGATTTGTTGCACTTTCAATCTCCCCCTTTTTGGTAATTGATAACAACATATAGATCAAAGCTTCGACAAAGGATATAAACAATGAATAATATCGTCGCTTTGAGAAGTATGTGATAAACAAGAGCTCCCCCTAAATTTGTGCATTATTTAAAATTTGCGTTTGAATGCAAATGCACAATCGATTAGGATTATGGGTCACTCTTCCATGTCACATACATCTTGGTGGAGCGCACAAAATGATAAGAATGAATAACATGCACTCAATCACCAAGACAAGAGTAAATAGCCATACAATAAGGAATAGCATATGATAAGAAATAAGCACACATTAAAGCATAGTATGACTAGGCACTCATTAAGATAGCATCAAACGTAGTAGCAAGCACACTTAAAGTTTCAGGAACCAAAAGAAATCAATGTATCTCAAAGAAAACCGGCAAAAGAACGAAAGACGAAAGAGCACTCTCTCTCTCGAAGCCCTATGATCTATAACAATTTCTCCCCCTTTGGCAACAAGTTACCAAAAAGTTCGAAAAGGTATAGAGCTAAGCGTCACTGCGGGCTCTGCTGGCGGCTCCCGTCTGGGTAGATGTCGGTGTAGAGATAGCTGCATCGGCGAAGACTTCTGCTGATGTCTGCGGTGGAGGAGTGGACGCTGGAGCTGGAGCAACTGCTGGAGCTGTAGCTGGTGCTGAAATGGTAGCCCTGGAGTCTGTCACTGGGATAGCTGCAGATCTGGATCCTCTCGGAACCGGAGTAGTCTGGCGATGAGAGTCCTGGACTAGATCATCCTGCATAAGCTCTGCTCTCTCCTGCCTTGTCTCCTCCATGTCTGCCTCAAGCTTGTTGACAGACACCTGAATCTCAGTCAGCTTCACGTCCAGAGCGTGGATCTTGTCCTCAACAATCCTCTCTAGGCTCTCCTGAGATTGCTCAATGCTGGCCAGGCGTTGTTCAATCCTCTGGGTAGCTTCAAGAATTTGTTCTCCAAAGCTCTTTGGCTTAGCTGCTGCTGCTGCTGCCTCTTTGTCAGCTTTAGCCTTCTTCGCAGCTTCGATTTTGGCCTGTCCTTCAACTGAGGTAGGATCCTCTTCATCCATCACAACTACGTTGTCCTCATGCTCTGGCTGCAGTGGCAAGTGCTTCCTATCCAACATGAATTTGCCCGTGCCAAACTTGGCGTTGATGAGCATCTGAATCTGCGGAGCAAACCCACACGACCTCTTCTGGTCAGCTGCAGTCCTCTTAATGGTCTCTACCATCAAGTCCATCACCTTGAAAGGTGCCTTCTCATCGAGAATGTGCAGCATGTTGATAGAATAGCCTCGAATCATGCGGTGGTCTCCAGACTTAGGCATCAATGTATGCCTCAGAATAGTGTTAGTGGTGGTCAGACCTGCCTGGAGATAGTACACTGAGCCAAGCTTCCATCCTTCCAAATCAGCAGCCCGAGATCTCCTTGTACATGTTCTTCATGGAATCATGACTCTTCTTAGGAATCCCATAGACATCAATGTCGTCCTCTCTCTGCACTGGAGCGTTCAAAAGTTCTGCCCATTCTTCAACAGTCGAAGAAAACCTTTGACCTTCAGTCATCCAGGTGATCTTGCCATCAGGATAGAAGTGGGCTGTGGCATAGAACTGCATGATCATCTCGTCATTCCAAGCTGTCAGCTCTTGACCCACAAAATCAGCAACTCCACATGCAGTAAAGCTCTCATGCACATGGGGAAAGAAGTCCCGGTGCTCTTCACTGTCAATATACTTCCAGTCAACATACCTGGTGTCAGCAACAATGGGCTTCTTATCCATCAGCACGGTCTCATAGAAATCCTGCTGCTCTCTGGTGTGGAATCTGGGGTCCACAGCAGTCCTTCTCCTTACAGCATATGGATCAGACTATCTCCATAGCCTGAGAACTTTGTCCTTCCTTGCCTTCATGTCCTCAGCTTGAGGATGAGCATCATTGTGGAGTGGCAACTTGGGACGGAGCTTAAGCAACACATGCTCTTCATCTGATTCAGACGGTGGCATCTCACCTTTGTTCTTCTCAGAAGCTGGAATGCTTCTGGTTGTTCTCTTGGGCTTAGCTGGAGTTGCCTTGGCTTGAGCAGGCTTCTTGGGTTTAGAGGAGGCTTGAGCCCGAATAGCATCACCCATGAACTTAGCTTTCTGAGGAGGAGGCTGGGGTGCATCTTCTTCTTCTTCTTCTTCTGCAGCATCAACTTGAGGTTCAGCATATACTACCCTCTTTCTTTTGGAAGTCTTCTTCACCTTGCTTGGAGCAGGCTCTTCCAAGTTGAGCTTCTTTGCAACTGCTGACTGCTTTACTTTGCTTGTGCCTTTCCTTGACTGCTGCCCTTGGTGCTCTTTGGCAACCACATTCCTCTTTGGCTTGGAGGTAACTTCCTCAGCAACAAAGTCAGAGTCCTCATCATCAGAAGTTCTCTTCTTCCTGGTTCTGGTGGCTGCAGGAGGCAAACCACTAGGGGTGCTCCTCTCACCATCATCACTGGAGCTGCTAGCAGGACTTGTATCTGCCTCTGGAATTTCAGCAAATGGTGATTCAGACCTGTTCTGGCTGTCACTGACATCTGACATGGCTGAAAAACCTGTGAAAAGATAAGGTATAGGCAGAGTAGAAGAGTTATCACAACTGCAGAGGTTTTTGCAAAAAAAATGAGTTCAAAACTTAGTTTTGAGTTTTCACAGAATGTATTTCGGTCAAACCGATTTCAAGTTTCGGTGAAACCGAAGTGTTCAACAGAAACCTACACACCACTTTCGGTCAGACCGAAATGGGTTTCGGTCCTACCGATAACTTAGGGTTTCACTGAAACTACGTTTCGGTCATTCCGATTGGCACAACTCGGTTAAACCGAATGATGCAGTGCAATGGCCAGAGTCCAATTCGGTCATTCCGAGTTTCAAAATCGGCTTCACCGAGATGCATTCCGTGGAAACCTAAACCTAAGAATTTTACTCGAAACTAGAGGATCTGAACTAATGTATAGGGAATATCTCAAACGTGGATTGAATCATGGCAAGCCTATCGTGCAAGAATCGGATGGGGAGCACGAAAGGGATCGGGATACACCCTAACTTGGTGGAATCCCTCTACGACGGCAACGGTGGAGATGATTACCGTTGACGGCGGCGGAGACCTGCGGCGAGGGCACACAGGCGACGACGGCGATGATCCGTAGACCAGGGCGACGGCAGCAGGGGTCTTGGGGGCGAACGGTTTGAAGAATTAAATCGCGCGCAGCCCTCAGGTATATATAACCCCATGCTGTCGGTGGGACCGAGTTGAAAAACTCGGTGTCACCGAGATGTATAACTGCTGTGCAGTTACGCATATCGGTCAGACCGAGAGTTTGAACTCGGTTTCACCGAGATGAAACCTAGATCAGTCTAAGCGTTTCGGTTGGACCGAGATTGAGAAGCCGGTCAGACCGAAATGGACTTAGAGGGTTTTGGAAGTCAGCCTTAGACGAATCGGTGGCTCCGAGTGCTCCTCACTCGGACTGTCCGAAAAAGACTTGTTCAAAGTTGTGATATGAGCATGAATAGAATTTGAGACAAGAAAGCATAGATAGCTAGAGAAGGTGCTTAGGCATTCTTGTCCATCCATTTGGCCAGAAAAAAATCAAAACAATCAAAACAACAAATGGATGTCCTTGAATGGATAAAATCATGCATTCAACATGCTCACACAATAAGATAGCAACTCAACTATGTGTCAAACATGCACAACCAACACTCTAGCTACTAGCACACAATTTGTCGATGACTAGGTCATCTATATATGAGTATATTGACTTAGGAGCCAAATGAGAACATTTGATCATAGGTCATACTCATCGTTTAAGCACAAGTGGGGTTACCACTTTTACATAAAGCATTTATGTGTTCACATCGTTTGGAGATGCTTTAGCTCAATTTTTAGAGCAAAGCTCCCCCTAGATGTGAGAACCCCTTTCAAAGGGTCAAACTAACCTTGGGTTGTCGTAGAAGACTTCATGTAGATGTTGAAGATGTGGATGCTCAATGTTGATGCAGATCATCAAGAGTTGGGAGCAATCCTTTGGGTTAGGGCACTTTCAATACCTACATGGGTTAGTCCCACAAGGAACAAACAAGAATATCCATAGACATAGAGTGAAGTACACAAAAGATGATGTCCATGAAAGCAATGATTACCTTGTCCCTTGACTTACCAACAAGAGGGTTTGTGACTCCATGAACTAGTGCATGATGTGGAAGTTGATTGCACAAGTTCTTGCCAAAATGAATATGAGTGAAGTTTGTTGGCGGAGTCACCCTCAAGAACCTACTAGTTCTTCTTCTTTGGGATCCACATCATCTTGATGGGAATCCTTGGTGTTGTAGTTGAGCTTGACGAAGTAGAACTCGATGTGTCCTTGGGAACCCACTTGACCATGGCTTGAGGTGCTTCAATGAATGCATCAATCTCCTCTTGAAGCTTGTCCTTGGCCTTTAGCTTGTGGTCTTGTGGTGGAAGGTCATCTTGAGCTTGTTCCACATTGGAAGAAGTAGGATCATACTTCTCCTTTTGTGAAACAAACTGTGGAGTAGGGTATTGACCTTCTTCCCACTCAACTCCTTCGGCGTTGAACTTTCGCTCAAAACCAATCCCTTGATTCTTCCGGTGTCTTCCTTGTTTGCGAACAATCTCCTCAAAGTTCTTGCTTCCGGCAAGACTCTTGTAGACACCTTTCTCTATGATTTCCTTCAATAAGCTATTTTCTTGCTCAAGTGTAACTTGGCTTGAAACATTGTTAGTGGAATCAAGAGAACTACTAGAAGCAACAATATTGGATTTAACATTGTTATTGTTACTACTAGAGGAAGAATTTTTCTTATGCTTGTCATGCTTAGTCTTAATAGGCGGCAAGAAATTAGACAAGAGAAGTCGTTTGGCAAGATATGAAGAATTCTTCTTTCGAAGATCGTCATTGATCGCTTTTAGAAACTCATGTTCTTGCTCTAGAGTGAGCTTCTCGAAGCGTAGCTTCTCATGAGATCTTAGGAGCTCTCTATGATCTTCTTGAGTTGTTTCATGAGCTAACTTAAGAGTGTTTAGTTCTTTAGTTAGACGCTCAATCTCCTTCATAGCATTGTCATTCGACTCTTCTCGACTATAAAGACTACTAGCATTTTCATCATTACTAAGCTCACTAGATTTATCATGCAAGAGCTCATCTTCACCAAGCAAGTCATCCTCATCACTATCAAAGTCAATGAATTCAGGGTGTGTTACCTTGGGGCCTTTAGCCATGAAGCATCTTCCAATTCCCTCATTTGGTGAATCAAATAAGTCGTAGGAGTTGGAGTTGGAGGATACGAGTGCAAGTCCGGCAACACCTTCATCTTGACTATAGTCGGAGTCGGAGTGATAGCTTCCATCGGATTGATTGTCAGAGTCGGAGCCGGAGACCCATTCACCTACATGAGCTTGATGTCTTCTTCTTGTGTAGCTCCTTGATGACTTGTCTTTCCTCTCCGAATCCTTGGTTCTCCGAGAGGGTCTTCGTTCATAACGATCATCTCTGCTCCTTCTCTCTCTCTCCGAGGTGACTCATCTCTTGCTCTTCTTCTTGGAGATTCTTCTCTTCTCTTGTGGGGAGCCGTACACTCATTTGAGAAGTGTCCGGGTCTTCCACAATTGTAGCAGTTTCGATCACGACTAGAAGATCTCTTTTCATCATATGATCTAGACTTTGAGCTTCTTTCTTTGCCTCTATTCTTGTAGAACTTGTTGAAGTTCCTGACCATTAGGCTTACCTCTTCATTGGAAATTAGCTTGTCACTTGAGGTAGTAGGAGCATCACTTGTAGCTTTGTAAGCACCACTTGACTTGTTGTGAAGCTCTTCCTTATCCTTAAGTGTCATCTCATGAGCAACAATTCTTCCAATGACTTCAGTTGGCTTGAGGGTCTTGTAGTTTGGCATCATTTGGATCAAAGTGCACACGGTGTCATATTTTCCATCCAAAGCTCTGAGAATCTTCTTAATGATGAATCGGTCGGTCATTTCTTCGCTTCCTAAGCCGGCAATCTCATTTGTGATGAGAGCGAGCCTAGAGTACATTTCAGCGACTCCTTCACCATCCTTCATCTTGAACTTGTCAAGTTGACCTTGAAGAATATCTAGCTTTGATTCCTTCACAGATTCAGTACCTTCGTGCATTTCGACCAAAGTATCCCAAATCTCTTTAGCATTCTCAAGACGGCTGATTTTGTTGAACTCCTCGGGACACAAAGCATTGAAGAGAATGTCACAGGCTTGAGCATTGTTTTGCAACATCCGCAACTCTTCCGGTGTAGCTTCGCGATCCGGAACTTTTCCTTCCTCGAAGAATTCACCTTGCATACCAACACAAATAATGCCCCATGCAGCTGGGTTATGACCAAGAATATGCATTTTCATTTTATGCTTCAAACTAGCAAAATTTGTACCATCAAAGTAAGGACCTCTACGATAATTACCCTCACTAGACGCCATACTCTCCTAGGTTGTGAAACCAAGCTTATGGAGTCCAATGCAATGGAAACCAAAACAATGGAGACCAAAGCTCTGATACCACTTGTAGGATCGAAAGTAGGTCTAGAGGGGGGGTGATTAGACTACTTGACAATATAAAAAATCTGCCTTTAGATCATGCAATGTTTTTGGCAGTTTCACAATTAAGATCAAATCAAGTATCACCCTACACATGCAATTCTAGAGTAATAGCAGCGGAAAGTAAACTGCACATGTAAAAGAGAGGTGGAGAAGATCAAACGCAGTTTGGTGACACGAAGATTTTTGTCGTGGTTCCGATAGGTGGTGCTATCGTACATCCACGTTGATGGAGACTTCAACCCACGGAGGGTAACGGCTGCGCGAGTCCACGGAGGGCTCCACCCACGAAGGGTCCACGAAGAAGCAACCTTGTCTATTCCATCATGGCCTACGCCCACGGAGGACTAGCCTTACTCGGGGTAGATCTTCACGAAGTAGGCGATCTCCTTGCCCTTACAAACTTCTTGGTTCAACTCCACATCTCAAAGACGGAGGCTCCCAAGCGACACCTAACCAATCTAGGAGGCACCACCCTCCAAAAGGTAATAGACGGTGTTGATGATGATGAACTCCTTGCTCTTGTGCTTCAGATGATAGTCTCCCCAACACTCAACTCTCCTCACTAATATGGCTGTGGTGGAAGAAAGGTTTGAGTGGAAAGCAACTTGGGAAGGCTAGAAATCAAGTTTCATATGGTAGGAATGGAATGGCTTGATCTCAACACAAGGGTAGGTGGTTCACTTCTCAGAAAGTGTATGGTAGGAGTGGTAGACTTTCTGATGGCTCTCTCCACGAATGAAGAGGGGGTGGAGGGGTATATATAGCCTCCACACAAAATCCAACCGTTACACACACATTTGACCAATCTCGGTGAGACCGAAGTTAAAACTCGGTCAGACCGAAAGTTCAAATATAGTGAACGTTGGGATTTTCGGTGGGACCGAAAATACCATCTCGGTGTGTCCGAAGTGAGTCAAAGGTTGGAGCTTGCCATCTCGGTGGGACCGAAAGTAACAACTCGGATATTCCGAAGTGATGTCAATAGGTTACAGAAGGTTGGCAGTCCATTTTCGGTGAGACCGAAACTCAAAATCGGATGGACCGAGAAATTAGGGTTTGGAAGAATAACTGAGGTGGTTCATCTCGGTGGGACTGAGTTTGCAGAATCGGTTTGTCCGAGATTACTTATGAGTGTGTTAAGTAGTGAAGAGTGCTGATAGTTGAGGGAGCTAGATCACCAAGCACTTGAGCAACCAGATCATTAACACAACCTCATCCCCTTTTAATAGTATTGGCTTTTCCTATGGACTCAATGTGATCTTTGATCACTAAACCAAAAATAGAGTCTTGAGCTTTTGCCAATGCTTGTCTTAGCATTTTGAGGGGTCCACTTCTTCAGACATTTCCATACCCATATCATCGAACTTTTCTGAAATGATTCTCAAGTAAATATTAGTTCAATGATATATATGTTGTTATTAATTACCAAAACCACCCGGGGATTTGTTGCACTTTCAGGAGGCTCTAGTGCCATTCCTCCGATGGCTGTTTTAAATAAAAATAAGAGCACATTACCAAGACAAGAACCTTTCAAGTTTCAAGGATGCTGAAGTAACGGGCAATGAAAAAGCAAACCCTTATAAGACTGATAATAAGCTCTCATGAGTAAATACAAGCTATAATCACCACAGTTGGCAAAGCTTAAGAACAAAAAGAAACACATCCTCCAAAGCTACATCATCTGGAAGCAGAGTAGATGAATATTTGCACAAATGCTTTTTGCATACGGAGGTTTTAGCTCGACAGATGCAACCTTGAAATAGTGGACTAATCACAACCAAACAATATCCTATAGAGCACGAAATAAATCGTTGATCCTTTTGGATTAAGATAAGTTATGATTTGCCTTCTAAACAACAAAATTGGTACATAAAACATGCATCGGAACTGGTAAACAGATCTTGCCTTATCATACATGATTGAAACATCATCTACCAGAATCTAGTAGAGATGGAGATTGTCTCATAATCTTCGGGCTGTTGATCTTTGCTGTTTTTGGTCAGTAATCTCATGGGGCAGCTGAGGATGCTAGCTACTTTGTTGAGAGGAAACTCTAAATGAACAAACAGCACAAGGAGGCGGATACCAGCAGGGAATGGATGCCGACGCGCGTGCTACCCCCGCGGCCGCCATAGAGCAGGACTCGATCTGGGAAAGAAAGGATACACCATGGGCGATTGCGGAGGAACAGTAGATGCCACCGACTCCAACGCACACGTGAAGTATAATCTCGCCGCCGGGACGCACGATGGCGGCGACGAAGCGTGTAGGAACAAAGGAACAACTCGGGATAGGGCTGGCGACAAACGAAGGAGCGAAGCTAGGAAGGCTTTGCACGTTAGACTGTACTTCCTGGGCCTTAACCTACACGGCCGGTTTACTCACACAAAGCGCAGCTCGTTCCGCAGAGCAGCGGCCCGTGAAACGGCTACTTAAGCGGATCACGCTGCCGAAGGGGTTATTAATATGGGAGACCGAGTTGAAATCCAGGATGTTCGTGGCAGTGATCAGACGATGGGGATCTTCAAATCGCTGTGAGGGCTCATAGGTGGCTCCGTTTTACTATGTGGAGGGGTGCCACACAATACACAACTTATTCCACGCCGTGTGTCGGCACCCCTCCGCCTCTAGTTTACTCCTCCGTTCTAGATCATCGTAGTGCTAGGCGAAGCCCTGCGGGATTGCATCACCACCACCGTCACCACGCCGTTATGCTGACGGAACTCATCTACTACCTCGCCCCACTTGCTGGATCAAGATGGCGAGGACGACACCGAGCTGAATGTGTGCAGAACGCAGATGTGACGTGCGTTCGGTACTTGATCGGTTGAAACGCGAGGAAGTTTGACTACATCAACCGCATTGTTTAAATGCTTCCGCTTATGGTCTAGGAGGGTACGTAGACACACTCTCCACCCTCGTTGCTATGCATCTCCGTAGATAGATCATTGCGTGTGCGAAGATTTTTTTTCATGCAACGTTTCCCTTCAGACGAGACTTGCCATGAATGAGATTTTTACGCATAGAATTACATATGCTCACTGATGATGTTACAGACCTAGGGTAGGGTCACGGGCTTGACCCAGGTACCCCACCCAAGGTCACTACCCCAGCAGTTCAAGAGGCAACTCGAAGACAGCAAGAGCAGTCGACTGTTACGGCCCAAGAGGACATATCACTGGACCGTATACCCTCTCTCAGACGAGTCAACTCCACTCGACCATTAAAGGACACTCGACCCCCGAAGGTCAAAGGTCCCTTAGGACAGCAACGGCCCGGCATTCATTCTGTGACAATTAATGCATTTATCACTCTTTATTGCAGGCATTATCAGTAACGCCCTGCCTTTATGTACATTGAACCCTTTGTAACGTGGGGATGGCTGGGGTCCTAGCACACTCTATATAAGCCACCCCCTCCTCCAATACAAGGGTTTGCACCCCCTGTAACTCAAACACGCATATACATTCCAGTCGACCACCTCCGGGCACCGAGCCATAGGGCTTTTACTTCCTCCGAGAAGGGCTTGAACTCGTAAAACTCCTCGTGTACAACCTCGCCGTAGCTAGGACCTTGCCTCCTCCTACGTACCCCCTACTCGTACTGTCAGACTTAGAACCACGACAGTTGGCGCCCACCATGGGGCGGGTGTCTTAGCGACTTCCGGTGAGGTTACAAACTTTTTCTCCGACCTCCATCATCATGGTTTCTGGCGGTGGTTTGGCGCTGGGCCGCAAGATCCGACTCGGCGTGCTCGTCTTCGTCGCCGATGACTCCGCTTGGCTCCAGGAGGCCCTCCTCGACGTCGAGGCGTTGCCCGTCCGCGGGGCCGCGCACTTCCATGCCAGCGCCTGCGGCGTCCTTCTCCATAGCCGTCGACGCAGTATCAGCCGGCTCCTTCATTGTTCGTCGTCCCCGCTGGACGCTCCCGCAAGCGATCTGGTCATTCGCGGCTCTAGCGTTGGGTGAAACATGCGGTGGCCCGCCAAACGGCCACCCCTCAAGTTGCGGCCATCGAGCCCGATGAATACCTCTACGGTCCGGTCGATCCATCGATTGAGCCCACAGATTCGCTTTCCGAGTGCGGAAGCAGCGATCCCGCAGCTGAAGTTCTCATGGTCGACTCACGTCGTAATCCGCGAGGGTACCCTTGCAACGGAGACGGCGACAGCGGCAATGGTCAGTCATACGACCACGACGGGTACATTCCCCAACCCCTCACTGCCGAGCAGAGGGACGAGCTCTGCTGCCGCAATAAAGATGCACTTTACACCCCTATCGTGGGAGATTCCCCAGAGGCTCGGGCCCTGGAAGCCACGCGCCTAGCCACCGTGGCTGAGCACGCGCGATTGGAAAATATCCAGCGCTCACTCGACGAATGAGCCCGCCGACTGATTCCCGAATCCAGTCGACGGCCACGGCAGTCATTCCCGCGTGAAACTCAGGTGTTCCGAACGCCTATCTAGAACCTTGAAGCCGTAGCCCGCATAGCAGATTCTATCCAGCCGTCTCAGTCGGAGGCTGGGAGAGGCTTGCAGCAGATCCGGGCGCTGCTCCGGACGGCAGGAGAGCAGAACGCGGCTGTCTCTCAGTCGCGTAACAGGATTCACAGCAGATCAGTGGCGGCGGACACCGGATGGTCAGCTCACAGCCCAAGATCGCCCCCGAGGCGTGAAGACTGTGGACCCCGTCAAGACCGGCATTTGGGTTGGAATGATAAACAGTACGATTGTCGACCCGGTCACAACGATCGCCGCCGAGTGCCTACGCCTCCTCCGGGAAATAGTTCATACTCGCCCAGGCGACACGAAGGTAGGCGCTTGCAGGACGACGAGCGGAGGATTCCCCGAGATCCCAGAAGGCCCGGCTTTGACACAAGATCTATCCTTGTGCAGGGCCTGGTCGACAGGAACTGACCGTACAGAGAAGAGCAAGGCAGATATCGTCCGAGTGGAAGCCGAGCATCTGTCTCTGGGCCCGAATGCTTTAGCAGTGCTATTAGGGCTGTTGAGATCCCCCCAACTTCAGATTGGCGGCGGGAGTGAGTAAGTTCACCGGCGAGTCCAAGCCGGACACCTGGCTCGAGGATTACCGAGTGGCCGTGCAGATCGGTGGTGGCAATGACGATGTGGCCATGAAGCACCTCCCCCTGATGTTAGGTGGCTCGGCCCGGGCGTGGTTAAATCAGTTGGCCCCTGGGAGCATTTACAGTTGGGAAGAGCTAGCCCGAGTGTTTATCATGACCTTCGAAGGCACCTGCAAGCGACCCGCAGGGCTGGCGGAGTTGCAACATTGCGTACAGAAGCCGAATGAAACCCTGAGAGACTACATCCAAAGGTGGACCATCTTGCATCACACAGTGGAAAATGTATCCGAGCACCATGCAGTCCGTGCCTTCAAGGAGGGCATAAGGTACAGAGAGTTGAACCTGAAGTTCGGTCGAACGGGAGATATGTCCCTGTCCCGGGTGATGGAAATAGCCAGACGGTATGCCAATGGAGAAGAAGCCGATCGACTCCACAGCGGCAAGAAACCAGTTGGCCATGACGACCAGAATTCCAATCGGAAGTCGAAGCGCAAAGCAGAACCGGCAGTTCAAGGCGAAGCTGCAGTCGTTAACCAAGGGAAGGGCAAAGGGAAGCCTAAAGGCCCGTGGGTCCCCAAGAAAGTAAAAGATCAAGCAGGGAATGACGAGCTCGACTTGCCGTGTCCTATCCACACGAAGAAAGATGAAGAGGGGAACTTGGTTTATCCCAAGCAGACCACTTGTCAGTGCCGGCTCCTGATCCAGAATTTCCAGAAAGATCAGCCGACAAAGAAAGAGAAGGAATCAGAGGAGACTGAAGACAAAGAAGGGGATGGAGGTTACCCCCAGATCAACTCCACCCTGATGATTTTTGCTGACGTTGAAAGCAAAATTGACTGAAAGTTATCAACAGAGAAGTCAACATGGTTGCCCCGGCGACAACGACATATCTGAAATGGTCCAAGACCGCCATCACATTCGACCAATCCGACCATCCCGCACACATTGCAACCCCAGGGCGGTAAGCATTGGTGGTCGACCTAGTTGTTGAGGGCACTCGTTTGACCAAGGTCCTGATGGATGGCGGCAGCAGCTTGAACATTCTGTATGCTGAAATCCTCCATGGGATGGGCATTCCGATGTCCAAGCTAAGCGAGAGTAACATGAGATTTCACGGGGTCATCCCCGGAAAGAAAGCCGACTCACTTGGCCAAATCTCACTCGACGTGGTTTTCGGCGATTCAAAGAATTTCTGCAAAGAGAAGCTGACATTTGAGGTGGTGGATTTCCACAGCACCTATCATGTCATTTTGGGTGGGCCTGCCTACGCCAGATTCATGGCTTGACCGTGCTATGTGTACCTCAAACTGAAGATGCCGGGGCCCAACGGCGTTATAACCGTCACGGGGAACCGGCGGAAGGCGGAAGAGTGCTTCCAGAAAGGCTCAAAAATTGCTGATGAGCAGATGGCAGCAGTACAGATGGAGGAGCACCAAAAGAATGTGGATCCGAGTGATTTGCTGCGGGCTAAGAAGCCAGCTTCCGAGTCAGCTTTCCAGTCGGCAGGGGAGACAAAGCCTGTGCACATTCACCCCACCGACCCCAATGCAGCCCCGACCCACATTTCAACTAGACTCGACAACAAATAGGAAGAAGCGCTCATTCAGTTACTCCGTGAGAACTGGGACATCTTCGCATGGAAACCATCTGACATGCCAGGTGTACCCAGGGGACTGGCTGAGCACCATTTGCGAGTCGACCCAAAAGTGAAGCCCGTAAAGGAACATCTCCGTCGGTCCGCCGCGGAGAAGAGAAAAGCGATTGGCGAAGAAGTGGCTCAACTCCTGGCAGCTGAGTTCATCCACGAGATCTACCACTCCGAATGGTTGCCAATGTGGTCATGGTACCCAAGAAGGAAAAATCCCTCCGCATGTGCATCGATTTCAAGCATATCAATCGGGCCTGCACGAAAGATCATTTTCCTTTCCCCCGCATCGATCAGATAGTCGACTCGACTGCGGGGTGCGAGCGTTTGTCCTTTCTGGACGCGTACTCCGGGTACCATCAGATCCGACTGTTTGGACCCGATGAAATCAAGACAACCTTCATCACCCCATTCAGGTGTTTTTGTTATGTCACCATGCCTTTCGGTCTCAAGAATGCCGGCGCTACCTTCATGCGCATGATTCAAAAGTGTCTGCTGAAGCAAATCAGTCAGAACGTGGAAGCATACATGGATGACATCGTGGTCAAATCACGCAAAGGTTCCGACCTGCTGACTGACCTCGCTGAGATATTCGCAAATTTGAGAAGCTATGATATCAAGCTTAATCCGTCGGAGTGTACATTCGGAGTTCCGGGCGGTAAGTTGCTCGGTTTCCTTATTTCAGAACGAGGAATAGACGCCAACCCAGAGAAATTCAATGTCATCCTCCGAATAAAGCATCCCGTACATATACACGTCGTCCAGAAGCTAAC
Organism: Secale cereale; assembly: GCA_902687465.1. Classification (NCBI taxonomy): domain Eukaryota; kingdom Viridiplantae; phylum Streptophyta; class Magnoliopsida; order Poales; family Poaceae; genus Secale; species Secale cereale. Next base: position 452,046,950 of record LR738710.1, on the reverse strand, counting down.
TGGTTGCTTGGCCGCATTGAGTCGATTCATTTCTCGTCTCGGTGAGAATGCATTACCTCTCTACCGACTGATGAAAAAATCCAAAAAGTTCGAGTGGAATTCTGAAGCTGAAGCAGCATTTGAAGAGCTCAAATCCCTGCTTTCCACCCAGCCGGTGCTTGCTGCCCCAGTCAGCAAGGAGCCTCTTTTATTGTACATCGCAGCCACCAGACAAGTTGTCAGCACTGTACTCACGGTCAAGCGGGAAGAAGAAGGCAAAGCCCACAAAGGCCAACGCCCAGTCTACTACATTTCCAAAGTATTGGCTCCCTCCAAGCAAAGATATCCGCATTACCAGAAGCTTGCGTATGTGATTTACTTGACCGCAAAGAAAGTTGCTCATTACTTCTCGGATCATTCAATCTCAGTTGTGAGCGATGCCCCACTATCAGAAATCCTGAACAACCGAGATGCAACTGGTCGAGTGGCCAAATGGGCGATTGAACTCCTTCCGCTAGATATCAAGTTTGAAGCGAAGAAAGCTATTAAGTCTCAGGTAATAACAGATTTTGTGGCCGAATGGATCGAACAGGAGCGGCCGACTCAGATCCGTCGGATCACTGGACCATGTTCTTCGATGGATCTAAGATGTTGAACGGATCTGGTGCAGGTGTGGTTTTGGTGTCCCCCAGAGGCGACAAGCTTAGTTATGTCCTTAAAATCCACTTCGACCCTTCAAACAACAAAGCTGAATACGAGGCGCTTTTGTATAGGTTGTGTATGGCCATCTCACTCGGCGTCCGTCGCCTGATGGTTTACGGCAACTCAGACATAGTGGTCAATCAGGTGATGAAGGAGTGGGACGTCGGAAGCCCAGCAATGACCAGTTATTGCAGTGCAGTGCGGAAGCTGGAAAATAAGTTTGAAGGTTTAGAAGCTGGAAAATCAAGAACCAGCTTGCTGACGATCTCACGGAGATAGGGTCCACTCGGAAGCCTATACCCAAGAATGTGTTTTTAGAGCACCTTGATACGTCTCAAACGTATCTACTTTTCCAAACACTTTTGATATTGTTTTGGCCTCATTCTTGCATGATTTGGACTAAACTAACCCGGACTGACGCTGTTTTCAGCAGAGCTGCCTGTATGGTTTATTTGTGTGCAGGAAAACGGATTTTTAGGTATCCCAGAAAAATCCACGAAAAATCACAGAAAATCCACGCACCCGAAGGAACCAGGAGCCAGAAGTAGGGCCAGAGGGGGGCCAGGGGGTGCCCAGGCGCCCTGTGGGCGCCCCCCCCCCTGGGCCGCGCCGGGGGGCCGCCTGGGTGGGTCCCACACCCCCTGGTGCCCTACTTTACCCCGTATTTTTACTCCCGACGTAGAAACCCTAGATCAGAAGTTCTTTCGCTGTTTTCCGTCGCGGAGCCGCCGCCACCCTCTGTTCTTCCTCGAGAGGGCTAATCTGGAGCCTGAGTTGGCCTACGGAGAGGGGAGATCGTCGCCATCGTCATCATCATCACCACTCCATCATCCCTCCATGACTTCTCTCTCCATGTGTGAGTAATTCCCCTGCTGTAGGCGAAGGGGATGGTAGGGATTGGATGAGTTAGATCATGTAATAGTTTGTCAGATCGTTGGGGGCATGTTGCCTATCATCTACTATGGTGTTTATCATCTTTGCTTCAACTTGTTATTCTTAATGCTTGACACTTAATGTTTGATATTTGCCTAGATGATCATTACTTTTCCGTGTGCCGTGCCCCAAGTTAAATCTATCTCATCCATGCAGCGCCCAACCATCCATCTCCCTAGCCTACAGTGTTTTAAATCCTGCTTGTCACTAGTTGCTACTTTTGCCATTTACTACTGCTATTTACTTTTGTTGTTTACTTTTACTATTACTACCATCACTATCATATCACTGTTACCACTTATCTTTTGTTGCAAGTAAGTATATTTCAGGTGCGGTTGAATTGACAACTCAACTGTCAAAGCTTATAAATACTCTTTGGCTCCCCGTGTGTCGAATCAATAAATTGGGTTATTCTTACCCGCGAAGACTATCTCAATCCCTTACGGTTGAGGGTTATCAAGTACCGTTTTCTGGCGCCGTTGCCGGGGAGCATAGCAACATTTACAAGTCTACTTGAGGTATCCTACCTGCTACACTTCATTCACTATAGGTAAGAAAGGAGACCCCAAGGTTCCGATCTTACTATCCACTACAAGAAGAGGTACTGCTCTGAGCACTAGTGCTACACTTGATTCACCTTCCGTTATGAGTAAGTTTGCCTCACCACCACCACATGATGCTCCTACTGAATCTGTTACTATGTCTGATACTCTTGATGATGCTTCTACTACTTTTGATGATATTAGTTCGCTTGGTTATGCTCTTGAGAAACAAATTGCTGTTGCTGCTAAAAAGTCTGGAATTGAACTTCCTGTTACTCGCTACCCTATTGGTGAAACTTATGATTATCCTGATTTGAGTAAACTCAAGGAGAGGCTCCTTGATGATGATTACTATATACTAGATGAAGATTTATGCAGGGAATTGACAGAGTTTTCCGGCTCTGACCCTGAAGCTATTAAGAAACTGTTTGAAAAACACTCTCTGAAGAACAAAATCGTTCCTAATCCTGAATTTGCTACATCCTCTATATGCATTGATGATCCTGATTATGATTTCTCTGTTGATCTTTCACTTATACCTATGGTTGAAGCTGACCCCTTTTATGGCAGAGAAAATGATAATGCTATTGCACACCTGACTAAACTCGGTGAGTTAGGTAGCCTGTTTACCACAGATGAGAAGATACGATACTTTTATGTGACCAAGCTTCTTCCTTTCTCCTTGAAGGAGGGTGCTAAAGCATGGTATGATTCACTCCCATGCGGTTCCATTAAGAGTCCTCAGGACTTAGCTCACTCTTTTGTTGATAAGTACTTTCCTGCTCACATGCAACATGCTGCTTTACAAAGAATTTATAACTTTAAACAGTTGCAGGATGAGTCCCTCCCTAAAGCTTGGGGGAGGTACTGCGGTCTGATTCGGGCTAGACCAGGACATGAAATCCCTAAGAATGAATTAATCGATATATTCTATGCTGGTCTAACTGATGAATCCAGGTCCTATTTGGACAGTTGTGTTGGTTGTGTTTTCAGGAAAAGAACACCGGACGATGCGGAAGATTTAATGGGCAGGATTGCCAAAAACCATGAAGATTGGTCTGTCCCTGAACCACCTCCACCAACAAAGAAGAGGGGCATGTTTGTTCTGAGCCCCGAGGATATGCGAGAAGCAAAGAAGTCTATTAAAGAGAAAGGTATTAAAGCTGAAGACGTGAAGAATCTACCCCCTATTGAGAAGCTGTGTGAGCCTACCACTCACCCTCCTATGGTAGAGGTACACTCTCTTTTAGATTTCAACGCAAGTGACATCCCTCATGGTAAGCCTCCTGATCAATGTTTAGATGAGTTTGATAATTTTATTATGAAACAGAATCATTTTAATGAGAGGATAGAAAGTCAGTTGCATGATAATTCCCTTGCTATCAAAAGACTGCTTGATGTTTTAGATAGAACAGTTAATGATGTTCAATGTCTTGTGAAGCATTTTCATATGGTTCAAACTCAGCTTGATCAAATTTCTAATGTGCAAAGAGATTTGCTTGCTAACAATGCCAAACAAGATAATTTGCAGGCTTTCGGGATTAAGACCCGAGGAGGAACTAGCACTCAAGATCCTCTTTATCCAGAGGGTCATCCGAAGAGAATCGAGCAGGATTCTCAAATGCAGGAAGAAGAAATTGTTGGCTCTCCAAAGAAAAAGAAGAAACATAAGGAGACTGACAATTCTAATGATCCTATTGCAGATGAAGAACCAGCTATTGATCCCAATAGTGTATCTATCTCCGATGCTGAGACTGAAGACGGTGCTGAACCTGAAGGTAATAATAATGAGAAGAATGATCCGCCTGAAGTTCGAAAAGAAGAAGCACCTGACAAACGTAAGAGGTACACTAAAGAAGACTTCATCGCAAGAAAACATGGGAAGGAAAGAGAACCATGGGTACAGAAACCCATGACCTTTCCAGGTAAGTCCATCAAATCTAAAGAAGAAGAGCATTATAATAAGTTTTGTGAGTGGATTAAACCTCTTTTCTTCAAATTCCTTTGACTAATGCTATTAAGTTACTTCCTTATTCAAAATATATGAAGGATATTGTCCCTAACAAAAGAAAAGTTCCTAATGATGCAATATCTACTATGCTTGCTAACTACTCTTTCAGTGGCAAGATTCCTGAGAAGCTCGGTGATCCAGGTATACCCACCATTCCTTGCTCCATAAAGAATAATTATGTCAAAACCACTTTATGTGATCTTGGGGCAGGAGTGAGTGTTATGCCTCTCCCTCTTTACGAGAGGCTTTGTTTAGAAAAACTAATCCCTACAGATATCTCCCTTCAGATGGCTCACAAGTCAACCGCTGTTCCTATAGGTATTTGTGAGGATGTTCCCGTAGAAGTTGCTAATTGTTTAATTCTTACTGATTTTGTTGTGCTTGACATGCCTGAGGATGGGAGCATGTCCATTATTCTTGGTAGACCTTTTCTTAACACCGCAGGTGCTATTATTGATTGCAATAAAGGGAAGGTTACTTTCCATGTGAATGATAAAGAACACACGGTATATTTTCCAAAGAAGACCGACAGGAGGCATGGCCTCAACTCTATAGAGAATATCGAGACCGTGAAAATTGGAGAATGGGATTGTCCACTACATGTGCCTCACAAATACAAAACTATCATGGTAGGGACAATGTCCATCAAGGTAAAGGTTCAGCGATTACTTCGTGAGAGGTGAGACTTTTTGCTCTATATATCGCCTGTTTGTTGGTAAGACTTGATCAACCTTATTAACAAATATGTTTTATATGGATAAAAAGTTGATCTTGTTATATTTTCACTTGTTTTTAGTTTTGTCCTACTTGCTGTACCAAGCATTTATGTTTTTGAAGCTTCACAATACTACTAACTGCTTCAAGTTTTCAAAGAGTTTCGCAGCTTTTTGAACTTCGAAAAAATTTCAACAGTGAAGTTTTCAGAAAAATTCCAGAAAAATTATAATAAAAATTTCCACGTCGGGAGAGACCCAGAGGGGCCTGGGGCCAGCCAGGGGGGGCCACCAGTTGCCGAGGCGGCCAGCTGGCGCGGCCCAGCCCCTGGCCGCGCCATAGGGCGCCTGGGGCCCACGGGACCCCCCCTCCAGGTATGTTTTCTTCCTCCCTCTCTCTCTTTCTCCAAAAACTCGAGTTCTGCTCTTGTTCTTGTGTTCTTGCTGTTCTTGGAGGCGATTCTTCGATCTCTCTCTACAGCCCCTCATTTGAGCTGAAATTTTCGGCAAATACTCCCTGGTATGTGACTCCTCCACCCCTCCAATTAGATTTTTGATTGGTGGCTTCATTTGTGAGTATTTAGTAGTTCTTGGTGCTGAATAGATGAGCTTGCATGCATATGTAGAAAGTTATTTTTCAAGTTTTGATGCAAGTTTATGCCTTGGGCATGTGAGTTGAGTAGTTTGCCTTAGCTCACTTTGTTTTAATCCTCGTTTTTGTAAATTGTAAAAAATTTCAGAAATGAGTTTGTTAGGAAGGGCAAAAGGGTGGCTTGAGAAGAGGAGGCCCGCACACTCCGATCGAGTTACTAGAGCCGCAGCTTCACCATCAACTGCTAGGGTGAGCTATAATGAAGATCATGTGCCCCTGGAGTTGTTGGAAGACACAAGTCCAGCACGTGCGATGACGTTTCCATGTGATGAATTCATGGAAGCTGCGGGAATCAAGGATGAGTTTTATAATCTTTGTGCTAATGCAGGTTTGACACGTCTAGTCACGAGCCGTGTTACTCAGTATCTAAAACTCACCTCCAGTTTCATTAACAGTTTTAGATATAATCCTGATTCAGGTGCTATTGAGTTTAAAATTTATAATGATCTTATCACCATGACTTTGGGAAATTTTTGTGAAATAATAGGTGTGCCGAACGTTGGGAGGACGGCTAGGATGGCCACTCAGCCCTCCGAGCTGAAAACCGTCATTAACTCTCTCTGCAGCATGGGTACGAGGGATATTCATCGGTCGAAGATCTCCAGCATCTTATTTCCTCACCTCAGGTATTTTGCATTTTATATTGCCAGAGGGGTGTTAGCTCGTGACAACACGAGCAACATTTCTGCTCCGGATATTGCTATCCTGGCAGCAACCCTCTCAGGGAGGTCTGATTATAATCTGGGTACCTTAATTGCTCGACGCCTTGCTATGAACGGTAACAAGGGGGACTTATATGGTGGCGTTTACGCCACACTTATCTTAGAGCATCTTGGAGGCACCCCACACCCTGATGATACTCCTTTTACTTATTTAAGCTTTGATCTTGCTGCTATGAAAAGGCATAAGTTTGTTACCATGGGTTCTGAGCTTGATAATCTTATTTATATCTTGCGTTTCGGAACTGCCGCGGAACGCGAGATCCATCTACCTGCACCTCTTTTGTTTGATTTTTCTCGCAGGAACGGATGGTCCTCTGATGTTGTTCAGTTCGATGAGTTCATGGTCCAGCATCAGTTTCATAACCCCATGGAGGGGGTTGTGCCCGACGAGGAGAGGCACGGTGAGATACCACATTTTCAGGAAGAGACCGCCACCGAGTTTGGTGAAGGGTCTTCCTCTGTTTGGCGTTCGGAACCTTCCTCGTGGGAGACTCCGAGGAGTTCGGTGTACGCGCCAGCATCCTTCTACGACCCTTGGACTCACCACCATACCCCTGGAGCAGGAGGCTCCTGGGGGCAGTAGCTGCTACCAACTTAGGCCAAAAGCCTAAGCTTGGGGGAGTACGTGCCCTTCTCACTTTTCCATTGTATTATCCGTTTTATTCGCTTTGATCTTTTCGAAGTTTTTGCCCGTTCTTCTTTGTTTCTCTCTTTGCAAAAACAACAAAAAGTTTTTTTCTTTCTTTTGCTTTTATTCAACCTTTGAAAAAACCCAAAAAGATTTCCTTTCTCTCTTTAGTTTGCTTTGTTTTCAGAGATCAGCTCAAGTCCGTGATGTCATTTGATTATATTTCCTACGTTCGATCGTGCAAGTGACGAGCAGTGATGACGAAGATCGACTGAAAGGAGCAACAAGGAAGACCGGTATGAACTCTTATTGTTTCTACTTTTGTACATATGCCTGTACTTATGATCTAGAGACCAGCTTGTAGCGACATAGTGCTATGTTTACAATGCTCTTCCAGTGTTTCATGCTTTCCTTGTGGCTAGTCCCGAATAACTAGAGTATATAATGTGTTATTGAAATGATCTACATGCATTGCACTGTTCATAGTCTGGTATACTAAGGTGGTATTTCCCTTTAGAGAATTTTTGGATTGACTTGGCACATGCTTACACATGTTTAAGACTAAAAGGTCTACTTTGCCTTGACGATCTTTGAGTTTTAGAATAGTTATATCACTTTCATGCCCGATTCAATGTTGCTTTGTCGCTCTGCATGATTATGACCGTTATTGCTCTCTAGTTGGTCGCTTCCCAGTCTTTTGCTAAACCTCCACCTGTACTAAGCGGACTGACTGCTTGTGCATCCAAAATCCTTAAAACCAGTTATGCCATATGAGTCCATTATACCTTCCTATACATGGTATTTACCTGCCGTTCCTAACGAAGACTTTCATGTACCAAGCATTTCTCTTTTGTGCCTATGTTTTAGCTCATGAGGAAGTAGTAGTTAATTCATGATCTTTTTAAGTTGGACATGTTTCACCCCTGGATTGTATGTCTAATGTGCAAACCCCTAATACGAAAAGGAACTGGCATTGAGTGCGCCCAGCTCAAAAAGATAATATAACAAACAAACCCTCCTTCACGCTTTGTTCATGAGAAATCAGAAAACTTTGGCAGTGATAAACAAAGGAGATTAAGAGGATGTGATCGTCCTCATACGGGAGCCGTTCCTCGAGACTTGTCCACTCAAAAAGTGATTGAGTTATCTGCTAGCATTCATTGACGAAATATGCACTTCTCAAAACATGTTTACTTCTGTTTTTAAAACCAAGAGCTCTGGTACATGTTTAGTTTTTGTTTCCGACCACGGGTTTTCAACCTTGCCAATAAAAGCCACGGTTCGAGAGTCTCACCTTCTTTATTCAAAGCACCAACTAGGAGAGCATAATTGTCATTCTGAGTGTAATGTGCGTTGTCCCAAAGTATTACATTGTCTTCTGCATACTTGTGATATGATTTATTCTGAAATTCTTAGTTCTAGTCTCCTTTAAAACTCTGGAGGAGTCTCTGCATTTATGTTTTGCTTCACTCATGGAGGCTAGCGAGATACCACCCTAATATGCTCAAGCTATGTGCAATGTAATCTTGTCTTGATTTTCAGTAATATATTATTTACTTTTAAGTATTTGTGACTGGTCACTTGAAAGAAGGATTGCTCCTTGCATTGTCCTCATAAGTACTGTTTCAATACTTACTAAACTCTTTTCGTAGTACATGCTTATATACATCTAATGAAGCAAAAGAGTTTGTCAAAGTTTTCTTTGTCGCGTCCAGTTCGTTGAACTGAATTGCTTGAGGACAAGCAATATGCTAAGCTTGGGGGAGTTGATACGTCTCAAACGTATCTACTTTTCCAAACAGTTTTGATATTGTTTTGGCCTCATTCTTGCATGATTTGGACTAAACTAACCCGGACTGACGCTGTTTTCAGCAGAGCTGCCTGTATGGTTTATTTGTGTGCAGGAAAACGAATTTTTAGGTATCCCAGAAAAATCCACGAAAAATCACAGAAAATCCACGCACCCGAAGGAACCAGGAGCCAGAAGTAGGGACAGAGGGGGGGCAGGGGGTGCCCAGGCGCCCTGTGGGCGCCCCCCCCCTGGGCCGCGCCGGGGGGCCGCCTGGGTGGGTCCCACACCCCCTGGTGCCCTACTTTACCCCGTATTTTTACTCCCGAAGCAGAAACCCCAGATCAGAAGTTATTTCGCAGTTTTCCGTCGCGGAGCCGCCGCCACCCTCTGTTCTTCCTCGGGAGGGCTAATCTGGAGGCTGAATTGGCCTCCGGAGAGGGGAGATCGCCGCCATCGTCATCATCATCACCACTCCATCATCCCTCCATGACTTCTCTCTCCATGTGTGAGTAATTCCCCTACTGTAGGCGAACGGGATGGTAGGGATTGGATGAGTTAGATCATGTAATAGTTTGTCAGATCGTTGGGGGCATGTTGCCTATCATCTACTATGGTGTTTATCATCTTTGCTTCAACTTGTTATTCTTAATGCTTGACACTTAGGGCCCGAGTGCCATGATTTCAGATCTAAACCATATGTGTTTGCATGAATATATTTGTGTTCGTGATCCTATCTATGAGTTGTTTGCACCTGTTACGGTCCGGAACCGGCGATCCCAAAAGTGACAGCTTGGGACACCAAAGGGGATGGTCCATAGTTTGAGGATTACATGTATCCATTGAGTTCATTGCTTTGTTCCGGTGCTCTTTGACAGGAGCACCTTAATATCCATAAGTTCCTTTTGTCCCCGTTCGTAGCGGGATGGTAGGACAAAAGATGTTGTGCAAGTTCTTATTGCAAGCACGTACAACTACCTACGGGATACATGCCTAATGTTTGATATTTGCCTAGATGATCATTACTTTTCCGTGTGCCGTGCCCCAAGTTAAATCTATCTCATCCATGCAGCGCCCAACCATCCATCTCCCTAGCCTACAGTGTTTTAAATCCTGCTTGTCACTAGTTGCTACTTTTGCCATTTACTACTGCTATTTACTTTTGCTGTTTACTTTTACTATTACTATCATCACTATCATATCACTGTTACCACTTATCTTTTGTTGCAAGTAAGTATATTTCAGGTGCGGATGAATTGACAACTCAACTGTCAAAGCTTATAAATACTCTTTGGCTCCCCGTGTGTCGAATCAATAAATTGGGTTATTCTTACCCGCGAAGACTATCTCGATCCCTTACGGTTGAGGGTTATCACACCTGCACACCCCCTCAGTCAAAGAAGACCCTTCACGGAGGAACCCCACAACCAATCAGCGCATCTGATCCGACTGAAGTCGAAGTTCCTGCAGTGGTCGACCTAATCATCGAGATTTTTGTGATCATGCCCGACTGGACTGTGCCATACATAGCATACTTGCTCAGGCAAGAACTCCCAGAGGATGAAGAGGAGGCACGCCAGATCATCTGTCGATCCAAATCCTTCACTGTCATTCAGGGTCAGCTCTACAGGGAGAGTGTCACAGGAGTCGCTCAGCGCTGCATCACCCTAGAAGAAGGTTGACTGATTCTGAACGAGATTCACTCGGGAAAGTGGCCACCACGCTTCTTCTTGGACTATAGTGGCCAAGACATACCGAGCTAGATTTTACTAGCCCCGAGCAAACGAGATTGCAAAAGATATCGTAGACAAGTGCGAAGGCTGCCAGTTCTACTCCAACATGTCTCATAAGCTGGCGTCTGCCTTGAAAACCATTCCGTTGGTTTGGCCATTTGCCGTTTGGGGGTTGGACATTGTCGGTCCCTTCAAAACCGGCAGGGGTGGGTTCACCCACTTGCTCGTAGTAGTCGACAAGTTTACCAAGTGGATCGAATCCAAGCCCATCAAGAACCTCGGCTCGAGAACCGCCATCAGGTTCATCATAGAATTGATATTCAGATACGGAGTCCCCCACAGCATCATCACGGATAACGGCTCCAACTCTGACTCGGACGAATTCAGAGCTTTCTATTCCTCTCAAGGTACGCGGGTCGACTACGCATCCGTAGCGTATCCGCCGTCGAATGGACAAGCAGAAAGAGCAAATGGTTTGATCCTCCAGGGCCTGAAGCCGCGGCTTATGCGCGACCTCAAGCATGCCGCCGGTGCTTGCGTGACTGAACTGTCGTCTGTCTTATGGGGACTAAGGACGACTCCAAACCGGTCGACTGACCGTACCACCTTCTTCATGGTCTATGGAGCTGAGGCCGTGCTGCCGAATGATTTGTTGGACAACGCCCCCCGAGTAGAACTCTGCTCCGAGGCAGAAGCAGAGAAAGCCCGTCAAGATGCAGTCGACCTCTTGGAGGAAGAACACGAGATGGCATTGATCCGCTCGACCATTTACCAACAGGACCTGCGTCGATTTCACGCCCACAATGTCCGAAGCCGAACATTCCAGGAAGGAGACCCGGTTCTCCGAGTATGCCAAAAGCGACCGCACAAGCTTGCACCAGCTTGGGAAGGCCCCTTCATCGTCACCAAGGTACTACACAACTGAGCTTACCACATCTACAATGTGGCCAAGAAGAAGGATGAACCCCGTGCGTGGAACGTGGATCTGCTCCGCCGCTTCTATACTTGAAGCACTCGATAAGTCGACTTGTAATAAGAATCGTCCACTTTGTTTTCAAAGACAAGTTTGCAGCAATTCCTTAATGATTGTTGGTTACAAAGATGCTTGTCCTCAAATCCCCCAGTGGGTGCTTAGCCGCGAATTCGATTCACCTAAGTTACAAAAATCACTCTGAGTGAAGAGCAACCCTGTCACTCGGGGGCTTAGCTCCGACCATGTAATCCCCTAAGTTACAAAAACCACTCCGAGTGAAGAGCAACCCTCTCACTCGGGGGCTTAGCTGTGGTCCTCCAAGCTACGCCATAAGTACAACGTGGCTCTGTCCTCCGAGCTCCGCCACAAGTACAATGTAGCTCGTAATCGCCTAAGTTGCAAAAATCACTCCGAGTGAAGAGCAACCCTCTCACTCGGGGGCTTAGCTACGGTCCTCCGAGCTACGCCATAAGTACAACGTGGCTCTGTCCTCCGAGCTCTGCCACAAGTACAACGTAGCTCGTAATCGCCTAAGTTACAAAAATCACTCAGAGTGGAGAGCAACCCTCTCACTCGTGGGCTTAGCTGCGACCCCGTAATTGCCTAAGTTACAAAAACCACTCCGAGTGAAGAGCAACCCTCTCACTCGGGGGCTAAGCTGCGGTCCTCCGAGCTACGCCATAAGTACAACGTGGCTTTGCCCTCCGAGCTCCGCCACAAGTACAACGTAACTCGTAATCACCTAAGCTACAAAAACCACTCCGAGTGAAGAGCAACCCTCTCACTCGGGGGCTTAGCTGCGTGTAGTCCTCACTCGTGCGCACCCGGGAGAAACTTCCCGGTCGGTCACCCATCTTGAAACTACTCCAAGCTGAGCACACTTAACTTTGGAGTTCTATCCGAATGGGCTCCCAGAAAAGAAGGATTTCCTTATTGATATGAGTAGTCTATTATCCCGAATAAGCCAGGCTAACAATACACCCCCACTCAGAGGAACCGACGTCCTCGTCGGCCACAGGAACGTTCCCTCTTGGCACATACGTCTGTGCATCTTGTCCGGTACATGTGCCATGTCGTATGCCACAACGGGTCACAAACGTCATGAATAACATGACCGCACACCTCCATCGCCACCCCCACCGCCGGCACCTCCTCGCCGTATCGCCGCCAACTCTTCCCCGCTGCCGCGCCACATCGGCTCGCCGCCGCCCAAAGGCTCCACAGCCGGCCGCCCTCGCCGGATCAGGCCTCCCCGACCCGGATCCTGGCGGCCTCTCTCCTTCCCCGCCGCCGGAGGCCATCTCCGTCGATCCTCCCGGCCGCTCGCGTCATCGCCGACGGCCTCTGCCGAGCTCAAGGACGAGAGCTCGCAGGCATCGCCTGGGCCTGCCTCGCTGGCCTCGTGGGCCCGGGGCCCAAGCCGGCCTCCTCCTCGTCCCTGCTCGCCCAGTCGCGCTAGGACCAGCCGGCCCTTTGCTTCCTCGAGCCGAGCCCGCGAGGTGAACCTCAGCCCTAAGCCTCGCCCATGCGTTTATTGCTATATTGCGCTCATGTGTTTTTTTCGGAGTTAAATTACTGCTAAGTCCCTGGATCTGGTAATTAATATGCCTCCTTTAATATGTGGTAACTTTGTGCTCGTAGCTCCGTTTTGAGCATATGATATGTCGAAATGTTCATCTCGTCGTGCTCTACATGTTAGCATCAGTTTCATGCATGTTAGAGTTCATATAGTTGACTTAATCTTCGTGGCAAGAGTGCATCGTGATGCTGTTTCAGCACTTGTTGCCTGTGTAAATTTGTTGGCACGTTCGTGAGCTAGTAACTTTGTGCATGTTGGTCCGAATGGAGTGAATGATATGTCCAGATGTTCATTGTGAAGTTCTCTACATGATGGTTGATGTAGCATTCATGTTAGGTGTCATATTGCCATGTTTATCTCTGTTGCAAAAGTGCATTTGGCTGATAAGTTTCTGCACTTGTTATGAGATGATGTTTTGTCTTGCTTGTGCACATTAATCCATGTGTCATATGAGCTAGGTGTCAACATGAGTTTTGCTCTTTGGAATGTGCTCTACATGATAGATTCATTTTCATGCCATGATATGTCTTGAAATGGGTGCAACAAGCTTGTTAACATGTCATCATGATGTTAAATTTCTGCTAAGTGTGAATCTATTAATTTTTATGCCATGTTCCCATGATGCCACCGTCGTTGTTGTGCATGTTTAGAGTTGTCCACAGGGTGTTCCTTGAAGTATATGTTATGCTCTAGCTAGCCATGCACTTGTTTGCCATGAGGAGTGGTTGTAGCTTGTTGTTTTCATGCTCTCAAGTGGCTATAAAATGTATCTGTCAGCATGTTATCTACAAGTTCAGTTTTGCCACGTGAATAACTAGTGTTCTATGCACCCTATGTCAATGTTCTTGCCATGAGTAGCTTCTCAAATATGTCTTCTTGTTGTTGGTTATATTCCCATGCCATGTTATGCTTTCAATAGAGTTGCACAAGCTTGCAAACATGCCTACTCGTTGTAATTTCTGTCATGCCTTGTAATTTTCACTAAATCCGAGAATTCTGTAAATTTATTGCAACTTGCCATGCTTGTTTAAGTGTGTTCCAGTAAGTTTTTGGGTGTGCTCTAAGTTCATGCTTGTTAAGTATCATGTCTATTTCACATCCATGCCTTTTGTCTTCATGTTTGGGTGTTGTAGCATAATTATTTCTTGCTCCAAAGATGCCATGTTGCTGTAAACTGCTGTTTTGCATTGCATCTTGTTTTGCTTGTCATTTGCAAACTGTGCATCCGTTTCTGGTGATCTTTATATCGATTTCAACCGAAATCTTCTCCTCTATCCAGTGGCTTACTTGGTTACCCAAGATGAGGCCATTTCCATCATCTTCTCCTTAGGCTCAAGATCATCCTCATGCATAAGCACATCATACTTGCATCCGATGATATGTCTTGCATCTTGTTGATTGTGCATTACACCGTGTTTGATTTTGTGTCGTTGTTGTGCTCTTGTGTTGGGTAGAGCCGGGAGTCGATACCGAGTTCGAGGATCTTGTCGAGACTGAGTTCGAGGAGCCGTCTTACCATCCCACCGACGATTTACCAGGCAAGATGACCATTCCCAGATATCACTTCTATCTTTGCCTATGCTAGATGTCTCGCTCTTTAGATATTGCCTCGATGCTTATTCCTGTTTCTCAGCCCTCCTATTGTTGCCACGAAACACTCTAACTACCTTCCTAGCAAACCGTTGTTTGGCTAAGTACGCATCGCTCAGCCCCTCTTATAGCGTTGTTAGTTGCAGGTGAAGTTTTCAAGATTGCTCCGTGATGAAGTTGTTATTGGGATATTGCGATATTGGTAATGGGTGTAAGGCTAAGCCTTTCTGCTTGGTGTTTTGTTCCACTCATGCCACCCTAGGATCCGATAAATTGGTGTTATGTTCCTTGATTTTGCGTTCCTAACACGGTTGGGGTTTATGGCCCCCCCTTGATAATTCGCTCTGTTTAAAGCTTTTCCAGCAAGGCCCAACTTTTGTTTTACATTTGCCTAATAACTAAAATTTGCATAGGGACTAGCTACCCCGTGGTCTGAATTAACAACCCGAGCCAGTGGTCCTCATGAGTGTTTCCAAACTGGGTGTTCTGCGGGGCCGCCTCGGGGAGACCCGAGGTATATGGTATAACCTGTAGAATCACCCATCCGGTCGTGGCCTGAGACGAGATATGCGCAGCCACTATCAAGGTGTCGGCACACCGGGAGGTCTTGCTGGATAAGTTTTACCTTTGTCGAAATATCTTGAGCACGGGATTCCGAGAATACTCGGGTCTTCCCACTTTGGAGTTGTGACTCCGCAGATCGTGAGATTTTGATGGGCTAAGTTGGGACACCCCTGCAGGGTTTGATCTTTCGAAAGCCGTGCCCGAGGTTATGTGGCAGATGGGAATTTGTTAATATCCGGTTGTAGATAACTTGACACCTTATTCATGAATACACTACCTGTGTGAGTAACCGTGATGGTCTCTTTCCGAAGGGCTTCGGGAAGTGAACACGGTGGGGTTATGTTTGATCGTGAGTAGCTAGGATCACTTCTTGATCAACTTGGCGATCGTTGGCACTTGTTCTCTTCTCGCTCTAAACTCGTAAGCTAGTGCTTAGTGCTTGCCGCAACCCTTGTTGAAAGCCTTTCCTCACCTAAGGTTTTGATAGTTTTGATACCCGGGAACGGGATTGCTGAGTCCTGTGTGGCTCACAGATTCAACACACACCAGTTGCTGATACCGTTGAGAACTATGCAGGAGATGGTTCAGAGCTTTACTCGGAGTTCGATGAAGAGCGTGGACGTTACTATGTGTCTTACCCCGACGATCAGTAGTGGTTCTTACTAGGAGGATCCGGGCTTGTGTTATTTATGGTATCTTTATCGTTTGGATTTCGTCTGGAGTCGGACCCTGGTGTTCTTTGGATGATGTATGTTATAGTATGTCATTGTGTGACGTGGCGAGTGTAAGCCAACTATCGTTTTACAATTTCATCCCTGAATTTTACATGAGATGTGCAAAGATACCATACTTGAGATCATTCTAGTATGCACTTATGTCTTTAAGTCGTGCCTCGACACGTAGGAGACATAGTCGCATACTGGGCATTACACTGCGGTCCTCCGAGCTACGCCATAAGTACAACGTGGCTCTGTCCTCCGAGCTCCACCACAAGTACAACGTAACTCGTAATCGCCTAAGTTACAAAAACCACTCCGAGTGAAGAGCAACCCTCTCACTCGGGGGCTTAGCTGCGGTCCTTCGAGCTACACCATAAGTACAACGTGGTTCTATCCTTCGAGCTCCGCCACAAGTACAACGTAGCTCATAATCGCCTAAATTACAAAAATCAATCCGAGTGAAGAGTAACCCTCTCACTCGGGGGGCTTAGCTGCGACCCCGTAATCGCCTAAGTTACAAAAAACACTCCGAGTGAAGAGCAACCCTCTCACTCGGGGGCTTAGCTGCGGTCCTCCGAGCTACGGCATAAGTACAACGTGGCTCTGTCCTCCGAGCTCTGCCACAAGTACAACGTAGCTCGTGATCGCCTAAATTACAAAAACCACTCCGAGTGAAGAGCAACCCTCTCACTCAGGGGCTTAGTTGCGGTTCTCCAAGCTACGCCATAAGTACAACGTGGCTCTGTCCTCCGAGCTCCGGCACAAGTACAACGTGGCAATCAAGTGGCTCGGGGCTCAGAGCTGTGTCACAAACTCGACGTCGACTCGAAATCTAAAAGATCAAAGAGAGTCGGAAGCAAAGCAAACAAGCGAACACAAAAGGAATCAAGTGTAGATAAAGCCCCGCAGGATTCGGGTAGAAGTACTGGGGCATCAAGCCCGCGAGAGTTTAACGGTTACAAAATCACTCGGCATACCGAGGCAAATTGAATCAGAGTATCAAAGTTTGTTCACTCCTCAGGGGGACGAGGGCTTGCAGGCGCTACGAACTCGTCCAAGTCAATCCCGTCAGCAATACGGGTAGCGACTTCCAGGAAAGTCTCCATGAATGACTGAAACTGGAGCTTCTTCGTATTGGCAACCTTGAGCGCGGCCAGCTCTCCTCCTTCACCTCCTTGCAGTGCACCCTAACCAGAGACAGCGCAACGTCAGCTCCACCATGGGCAGATGATTTCTTCCACTCCTGCACTCGACTGGGGATCTCATTGAGTCGAGTCATCAGAGACTCGAGGTCATTTTCTTGCACCGTCCCCCTCCAAAGCGTGGCATCGATCCGAGACATCACGGCCTTCAGTAGACCGAGGTAGCCCGTGGCCCTGGTGAGGCGGGACTCCAGTCTCAAGATGTTCATGGCCACTTCGTCGTTGACAAGAGAGTTGGCAGGGTCCAGACCCGGCTCGACCCTCCCAGTCTCCTCCTCAAAGCTGCGACAGAATTCTGCATAGACAAAGACGCAATGAATTAACGGACAACATATGAGTCGACCGCCTTGATTCAGTCGAGCAAAAGGAACATACCTTCAAGAACAAGGTACCACTTCTTGGTGAGGTCGCCCAGATAAGCCTCCAACTCGTTCTTCTTCTGGAAAAGGCCCCCAAACTTCTCGTCCAGAGCGATGTTGGCCCTATTCAGTCGAGTCACCTCCTTGTTGGCTGCACCAAGGGAATCCTTCAGCCTGGCGATCTCCTCCTCAAGATTGCCGATCGAAGCCAGCTTCTGTTCTGCGAGCTCAATTTTCTTCTGCGCCCTGTGCTGCGCCGCAGCCAGGTCAAGGTCCTTCTGCTCCAGGGCTGCCTTCATTTGATCTACAAGGGGACATTACTAGATAGATGAACATAAGGATACACATGACACATTTGCTAAAGATCAGTCGACAAGCTATACACTTTAATTACCAAACGCTTCGTCCTGGGATTTCTTCAAATGCTCCCTGGCCAGCTGCAAGTCAAGATTGAGTTGGACCTGCTTCTTCTCAAGATGCGCGAACTTGGCTCCAAACTCGCAAGATTTCTGCACCGACACAACAAGACAGAATTCTAAGACTACAGCCGAGTCAAATACTCAACAGTAGTCTCGGGGACTACACCCAGTGGGTGCACTGAGCGTGCCCCCACTGGTTCTCACTCGGCCGGATCAGTCCTGCCCGAGCTTGAAAAAAAAAGAGATAGATACATTTCGTTCTCAGACCATGATCGACTACCAGCACTCGACCAAGGTCTCGGGGACTACACCCAGTGGGTGCACTGAGCGTTCCCCCACTGGTCCTCACTCGGCTGGATCAGTCCTGTGCGAGTGATAAGAGTTTGAAACAAATGAACAAGACAAAATCTAAAGACCACAGCCGACTGAGTTCAGTCAACCTTGGCCTCGGGGACTACACCCAGTGGGTGCACTCAGCGTGCCCCCACCGGTCCAAACGACTCAAGACTGATTGGATTACAAGAGCTAAAGCTGCAAGAAAAAACACCCAGTGGGTGTAACATCATCTTACGAACAAAGCGACAGTTTTCAAAGCGAAGATTCCAACAACACAACAAGCCAGTCGGAAAAGACAAACCTGGACAGTGGTTTGAAGAGACGAGCTGGCATTATAGGCAGCCATGCTAGCCTCATACTCCGCCTTCGTCCGCTCCATCATCAATCCCGCCTGACGAACGGCCTCCTTGGCTGCACTCACGGGGTCCTCCGGGACGTGACGGGTGATGAAAAGCACGGACGGTGCGGCAGTCGGAGCAGTCACAAGGTCAGCAACCGTAATAGTCGACGCAGAGGGACGGTCAGTCGACACGAGAACAGCAAAGGAGACCGTGGTCCGAGCCACGTCCCCCTGTTGCTGAGCCTCAGGGGCAGGGGATGCCCTCCGACCCCTCCTTCCCGTGCCTCGTCGAGTCATATCCGCGTGATCCTCTTCGTCATCATCGTCATCAAGAAGCTCAATGACATTGTGTGGCCCTTCAGGAAACAATCAAGAAGAAATTCAGTCGACTCACAATCCAAAATAGCAAAGGACAAAGCATAGTCGAGAATCCACACCTGGGTGGGACGTGGCGGCGTCTGCGGTCTCCTCATCATCACGACCCTTGTCAACGTCCATCGAAGTCGCAGAAGCAGCAGCCTTGATAATTTCACAGAAAGTAAGTCGACAAAGGTAAATCTGATCTCCAAAATGGAAGAAAAATGAAGCAGAGTAACACTTACGTGGAGGCAATCGGGACGTCCACTTTGATCTTTGGCAAGGCCTTTCGGGGTTTGGCAGCGGCGACCTTGGGCTACTTTGGCGCTTTCTCGGTCGGATCTGGAGTGGACGTGCGAGTTCGCTTCTGCACTTGAGAGCTGGAAGGGCCCGCCCTGGTACGTGCGGCCTCTGGGTCATGCTTCTCCTTGGAGCGCTTCTCGACGCGGCGAGGTGACTCGCCTCGCCGCTGCTGGACTCCTTGCTCTCCTAATCTGTATCCTCACCAGACTTCTAGTCGGAAGCCTTGCCTATGCCCTCTGCCCCCTCCTGGTCCTGCTCGCTATTGGGCACCGAATACATCTCGGTATAGATCTGCGGAAAGGAAGAATAGTCATACGCCAGTCAAGTTCATCAAACGTCTGCAAACAATAAACATAAAATCCATTCGGAGTCTGAAGCCGAACCTTGTCTGGTTGGTGGTCTGCGTCGAACTGGCGAACCCTTCCGGTCCCCCGAGGATTGTCCTTGTTCCCCGTTATGCACTTCAGGCACTGCGCCACTGTCTGCGTGGCAGCTTCCTTCGGGTGGACCCGAGACGTGTCATCGACGCCCGAGTACATCCACATCAGATGGTCCCGAGCTTGGAGAGGCTGGATGCTCCTCTTGAGGTACACCTCGAGCAGGTCCATCCCAGTGACCCCGTCGCGACCAGCTGAACCACCCGCTCCACCAACATGTCCACTTCTACCTTCTCATCCCGACTCACAAGCAACATCGGTGGCTGGCCGACTCGATCTAAAGAAAATGGAGGGGGTCCGGTTGACTGACCGGGAGTCGGGATGTCTTTGCAATAAAACTAAGTCGACTGCCACCCCCGGACCGACTCAGGAAGGACCATGGCAGGGAAAGTGCTCCTACCCCTAGTCTGGATGCTCAATCCACCGCACATCTGGATGACATGCGTCCTCTCGTCACTCGGATTCGCTTTCCTGACGGTTTGGGAGCAGCAAGTGAAGATATGCTTAAACAGGCCCCAGTGCGGTCGGCACCGGAGGAAGTTCTCGCACATCGAAACGAATGCGGCCAAGTATGTGATGGTGTTGGGAGTGAAGTGGTGCAACTGGGCGCCATAGAAAGCCCAAAAACCGCGGATGAAAGGGTGCAGGGGCAAAGAAAAACCTCGGTCGACGTGGGTCGCGAGGAGAACACACTCGCCCTCCTGCGGTTGGGGCTCGAGCTCGTCCTCCTGCAGCCGCCAGGAGTCGCGGACGATCAGGCCCTCCTCCACCAGCTCCTCCATGTCCTCCGGCATCATCATGGACCTGATCCAATCCCCCTGGATCCAGCAGGGAGGAAGCCCAGACCTCGACGACGACCCTTCTCGGTTGGATCTCTTCCCCTTCACCATCGCCGCCGCCTTCTTCGAGCGCTCCAGAGCCACCGTCCTGTCCTTGCCCATGGAGGGCGAGCCGGTGCAGACCGAGCGCCAGAAAGCGGAGAGCAGAGGCGCGGCGGAGGAGCGGAGGACGAAGAGGCAAAGATTGGGCGCACAGTGCCTCCGCCTCGACGGCGGCGCGTACTTATAGCACGGCGGTCGAGTGACTGACTGGTGGCCCCAAGCTATCCCGTCAAATCCGCCACATGCGCGCACCCGATACATGGCGAAAAAGGCGGCGCGAAGATCGAGGCATCCCGAGCATATCCGATCTGATTGCCGCGGCACGACCCGTCCCGCGTGCTTCCCCAAATTTCAAATCCCGCAAAATCCGGGGGCCAGAGAACGGCCAATCGCGCCGAAAACTGTGCGCCCCACCGACGCTCGGGGTCGCGCACAAAGTTTAGTCAACGGTCAACCCAAACAAGCACACTCAGTAGTTCTTGTATCGATTAAGGCGATCAAGTCAAGGTTGAAGAGTTAGCCTGGTCCACAGACTCAAAGAAGGTCACCCAGGGGCATCAAACCCGTGCCAGGGCTAACTTCAACATTTTCCTCCACTCGAACCTCAATCCATTCGGGGGCTACTGATGATGTTACAGACCTAGGGTAGGGTCACGGGCCTGACCCAGGTACCCCACCCAAGGTCACCACCCCAGAAGTTCAAGAGGCAACTCGAAGACAGCAAGAACGGTCGACTGTTACGGCCCAAGAGGACATATCACTCGACCGTATACCCTCTCTCAGACGAGTCAACTCCACTCGACCATTCAAGGACACTCGACCCCCGAAGGTCAAAGGTCCCTTAGGACAGCAATGGTACGGCATTCATTCTGTAACAATTAATGCCTTTATCACTCTTTATTGCAGGCGTTATCAGTAATGCCCTACCTTTATGTACATTGAACCTTTGTAACGGGGTCCTGGCGCACTCTATATAAGCCACCCCTCCTCCAGTACAAGGGTTCGCACCCCCTATAACTCAAACACGCATATACATTCCAGTCGACCGCTTCCGGGCACCGAGACGTAGGGCTTTTACTTCCTCCGAGAAGGGCCTGAACTCGCAAAACTCCTCGTGTACAACCTCGCCATAGCTAGGACCTTGCCTCCTCCTACGTACCCCCTACTCGTACTGTCAGACTTAGAACCACGACACTCACCGATTATACTTTTTTTTGCATATACCAAAGAAAAATACAAAAGGATCAGCATGAAACCACTCGCTATACAAAAACTTCTGCTCTACGAGACCCCCCCTCCTAATCCACTATCCTTTTTCTTTCTTTCAATCACATAACAATTGAAACACACACATGGCGCCTCAGGCTGGCTATGGGGATTACCTACATGGGTATCGGACTCCCGTCCTCGTCTCCATGCCAACCGCCCCATGCCCGTCCCCAACCCTATACCCGCCCGCAGGGATACAAAGTTTCCCATCCCCATCCCCATACCCGCCCGCATGGATACAAAGTTTCCCATCCCCATCCCGGTCGGGTTTTTCATCCCCGTAGGAAAACCTATACTTGCAATCAACAATAACCTTAATTAGTATTTAAGTAGAAAGAACCAACAATTCAACACGATAAAGAATATGTTGTGGCTAGGTTAGCAGTTTATTTGGGGATTTTTGGGCCAAAGGGGCGGGATTGGTAAAAAATTGGATGGGTATGATAAAAAAAATACGCGTGGTCTACCAATTTTAGGGCCAACATGTAAGGCATTCACATGTACTACGGGTAACGGGTATGGGTAATGCTATCCCATCCTCATGTTGTGCGTTGGGTAAGATATTTGACCCACCAGTTTCCCCGCGGGCACAAAAGCTGACACATCCCCACCCTTTAATAAAGTAATTACCCACGGGAACGAGAATAACAGTTAACCATTGCAAACTTGAATAGCGCCTTTCCCCGCTAGTAAGTTTACTTGGCTTATTGAAACTTGGTGTGCAATATTTCTTGTTGAGGAAGGAAACTTGCGTGGTAAGTTTTGCCCAGCTGAGAAGGAAACTTTAAGTAGCAAGCTTATCTGGTTGTGCAACTTGTTTGCCGATTAAGACGTCTGAGGTACATGAGTAAGATGTTTGTAGTATTTTGATTGTAGCCGCATACGAAGAATTGCTATAACAACCTATATACAACCATAAATAATTTTCACCCGCAGAAAAATATAAGTAATTGACTGTTGATTTGGTCCGTCTGATTTCAGTGCTGCTCCAACAGGACTGTGATTTCGTCTTTGTGTTGCAGTGCGTGCCCACGTTACAAAAAATTTACAGTTAAATCGGCACATGAAGCGCGTGTGTCTCTGAGCAAGAGCTGTGCATTGAGCTATCAGTAACTACCGCGGTTTCACGACATATGCAGGAGTACTAGTTGTCCAGTTTTCTTGCCGCCGTCTGCCGGGTCAGTACGTAGGTAGGAAAGTATGCACCACGTACGTGCACGCTACTCCTCCCACACCACACCAGATACCGCAGTAAAAACAAAATTTAAAAATAATATAATCGAGAAAAAACAAAATATCCCGAGCCCAAGCACGCACGCTGGCCCCAGCCAAACGCCAGCCTGTCACTCTCCTCCTTCCGCAAGCTGCGCGACAAACCGACCCCTTCTCCCTCCTCGCCTCCTCCTATATAACCAGCGCTCCCACTCCCCCAACTCCATCACCATCACCATCTGAGTCTGAGCATTCCTCCTCTCACATATTCCAGCAGCAACGACAACAATATCATACAGTACATACGGTTCACAACGGCACCAGCTCGACCCTCAAATCTACACTAACAGGTCGCGGCAATGGGGCTCTGCATGTCTAGCGGCGGCGCGGTGCGCTCCGAGGGGCTGTCCGCGTCGACTTCGATGGTGCTGCTGCCAACGGGGGAGCTGCGCGAGTACCCGCGCCCGGCGACGGCGGCGCGCGCCCTCCACGACTCCGTGGAGGCAGGAGACGGCTCCGCCGGGTGGTTCCTGTGCGACGCCGACGCGATGGGGTTCCAGGGTCCCGTGACGGCCGTGGGCGGGGGCGAGGAACTCCGCCCGGGCCAGATCTACTTCGTGCTCCCCGCCGAGGTTAAGAGGAACGGGCTCCGCCGCGAGGACGTGGCAGCTCTCGCCGTCAGGGCGTCCGCGGCGCTCCTCAACAAGGCCAACACCAACGTCTCCGGCAGCGGCGGACGGAGGAGACGCGCCGGCTCTGTCTCGCCGCTCGTGTTCGCCCCGCCGCCGGAGGTGGACGAGACTCTTGCCTACAAGACCGTGCCAGCGCTGGTAGTGAAGAGGCGGCCGGTGCCGCGCGTAAAGAGCGCCGGGAGGATGCAGCCGAGGTTCGCCCCGGATCTGACCGCCATTCCTGAATGCGAGATGAACGAGTAAACCAAGAGAAGGAGAATGGCGACCGATCGGTCGCGACGGCAACAAAAATTGGGGGCGAACTCGATTCTGGAGAATCTCCGGCAATTCTGGAACCACCGGGAACAGAACAAGGATGGTGGGAATTGATGTCGCCAGCCTGGCGGGACGGCATCAGCGGACGACAAAGCGGAAGGCCGTCAGAGCCATATCGGACGGAGGCTGCTGGCTTGGCGCGGAAGATGAAGATGGCGTAACGTCGGTGCAGAGTTTTTCTTTTCTTTTTGCGGGAAGTCGATTCAGAGATTTAGCATGTGTATATAGGAGTATTTCGTAGCAACAAAATTTTGATCGCATTAGTTTAGCAGGCGCTATGAGAACGAAGTATGGAGGCAAATAAGGGCATGTACAATGGTTCTAGCTTAAGGATGCCACGTAAGATAAATGATGAGGTGGAGGAGAGAGAAATCATAAGAGAAGGCTTGTCTTAGC
This sequence comes from Secale cereale, assembly GCA_902687465.1. NCBI lineage: Eukaryota > Viridiplantae > Streptophyta > Magnoliopsida > Poales > Poaceae > Secale > Secale cereale. The sequence continues at coordinate 452,022,603 of LR738710.1, read as the reverse complement.
TTATTTAAGCAAAGACAAGAGATGATAGCTTAGCACAATTTGTCTCACCATGTTTTTAGGAATAACTAATTATTGAAGATAAGGCTAAGAGATGACCCATTGTAGACTTGTTTTTTTGTCATCTCTAATTTACATGCAAAACTTAAGATAAGACTATCTTAGCAACCATTGTACATGCCCTAATAAACGGTGAACATAAACTAGAGTACTAAATTTTTGCCTAAACATGCGCTTGCTTGTGTATTGCTCTGGTTTGATCCGTTTGACGTTGGAAACTTGCAATTAAAGTACATTTTTAAAGGAGGCGTGCTACGCGTCCGCGGGCTGATATCTTTCAAAGATCAGCCGGCTCGCGAGCCATTGGATTTACCGCATCAAGCGAATTGAGCACGTCTCCAGTAGTACAACACAGGTCTTGTTTAGAATTATTTCTGTAACATAGGTCTTGTTGCAGATTTCTTTTGCAACGGCTGTTTTGTCGCGTTTTTTTATAACTAGGGTTTTGTTGCATTTTCTTCTGCAACTGAGGTCTTGTTGCAGAAAAATTCCGGAACAGAGGTTTTGTTGCAAAACTAGACCCATCGTAAATTATTGCAACACGGCATATGTTTCTGAAATATAGCTTCTATTTCGAAATTGCGTTCCATAAGAACTGCATGTAAGCCATTGAACACGTGTCATGCATCGGAGGTGACGGACACGGCCACAACGATCGCTGAATGACCGTAAGCTTTTCCCCTTTTAAAGCTGGCTAAACATTTGCCGTTTCATTAATAAAAGGCTTCATGTACACATGTTTTTACTTACTACTCCCTCTGTCCTTTCTAAATTTGTAAAGATTCATACAAAGCACAGTAAGTGAATCTATAGTCTAAAACATATCTATATACATTCTTATGTTGTTTTCATTGAATCTTAAAAAAAGACTTATATTTAAAAACGAAGGAAGTAGTTACAATGAGGTTCGAAAAAGTCAAATGGGACACTCCACACCGATGTGTTTGTGTGACCGATCTGAATTCGCGTTGCCGCGCATACTTCTCATCAACTATAAAGGCATCTTTAAGATGGATCCGTAAACCTTTCGTAACTATTTAGGTCGTGCTATACTGACAGTGGAAGTCATCCAACGCAGACCTATAATGATTCGTTGGATGGTCCGGACGTAATTTCTTCCGCAAACCGAAGACAAAAGTTTGAGAGGTTTGCGGGAGTCCAGACCAATCGCAAGCCTGTTTTTTGACCATCCTCGCCATCAAAAACCCCTCACCTCTCCCACGTGCGCTCCTGCCCGACGACAGCTTCCCGCATTCATGTCGTTGTAAAGCGCGCCGCCCCGCATTGAAGGCGGCTCAGAGCGGACGCGACCTATCGCTGTCTCCGCCATTGATGTGGCGCACCGACCAAGGCGTCATCTGCTGCACTCCCGACTGAACACGTCTTCTCGCTGCATTCATACGCCTCCATTAACCCGCGTGGAAGCTGAGAAATATACTCCGGCCATACATTCGTTCAGGAGCGGGACGACATTAAACGCAACGTCGGCCGAGCTCCTCTCGGCCGCCCTCTGTTTAAACGAGGAAAGACACCGGACAAGAATCCCACCCCTCCACCTCTCCCCCCATAATGGAACGTTGCCGTGGCACCGATTCCGTTTTCGCCGCCATGACACCCTTTTCTTTCCGTCATGGCGACAAATGCTTCATATCATGTTCTTGTCAACTTTTCATAAAATTGCATAAAAACTTGTAAATGTCATCCGCATCATGATAACAACATCTAAATGATTAAAATTGTTGTTTGCTTAAAAATTGCTAACTATGCACATGGGGATTTTCCGGAATTGTTGTTCTTATTTCCAGCCTCATTTAAAAATGCATAGATAGTGTAGTTTGCTCATGCTTCACCTCTTGCCATGTTAACAAACATTTAATGTTGTCTTGTAAATAAACGAGAGTCAACTAAATAAATAAAATGTGATGTTTCGTCAATATGCAACTCGTTACATATTGAGCTCCACTTAACTTGTAGTATTGCTTGTGCAACTTGCTATGCCATGCATATTTAAATCGGACATGCATCATACTTGATTGTGCATCATATGTCATGTTTATGCTTATGTGTTTACAATGTTGTTTGCTTCTTTCCGGTTGCTTCTCTCGTTAGCTTCGGTTTTATTTCGGAGTTGTGAGGAATCGTTCGACTGCGCTGCTCCGTCTACTTCTTGGACTCGTTCTTCTTCCTAGCGGGATCCCAGGCAAGATGACCATTCCTTGATATCACCTCTATCGTTGCTATGCTAGTTATCTCGCTCTATTGCTTTATCGCGATACCTATCCTTTTGCATGTCAGCCCCTACCTTGCCATGAAACCTCTAACTACCTTCCTAACAAACCGTTGTTTGGTTAAGTTACGCTTTTGCTCAAGCCCCCTCTTATAGCGTTGCTAGTTGCCGGTGAAGTTGAAGTTTGCTCCATGAGGATATTTGGGAATATCACAATATCTCTATTTAAAATAATGCACCTTATAGACTTGGCAATGGGTGGACGTGATGTAGGGTGGAACCCTAATCAGCAGATCTTTCACGATTGGAGAGTATCCCACGACGAACAAGGAGAACACAAGGAGGAAACAGGGGAAAACACGAGAGGAAACACTCAATTCAACACAAAGATGATCACATAAGTGCTAGATCCACGATACATATCGAGATACACGGTCCATAGTCAACGTCGGTGGTACAAGGATAGTCTTCTCCGTGAGGAGGTCTTGGTATCCCGTAGGATCTTTCCCGATGTGGAGGTCTTGAATCCGAGGTGGATCTTCTCCGAAGAGGCGCGCGGTCTCGTAGGAGAGAATCCACACAGAGGTCTGAGATGAGCTATCCAAAAGCTAACCCTAAACGGTGGGAAGAAAGGAGTTTATATAGTGTACGGAGCGAAGGGGTACACGGGCCTTGGCCCAGGGGATGCGCGCAGGCAAATCAGGGGCCGGACGTCCGGGCGACGGGCCGGTTGTCCGGGGCTTCGCGGGGCGCCGGATGTCCGGGGCGAGGGGCCGGATGTCCGGGCTGGAGGGGGTGAGCCACGGGTGTCTTCTGGCCAGTGGCGCCGGATTTCCGGGCCCGAGGCCGGATGTTCGGGCCATGCCTGGCCGGATGTCCGGGCCCTGTAGCTCCTGTGGCTGGTGGCCTTCTGTAGCTGCTCGTCCAGGGGCCGGATGTCCGGGCCAGGGGGGCTGATGTCCGGGGCCTGGAGCTTCCTTCTGCCCTTCTCGATGCATCAGCTCGTCCGTGAACTTGGGGACTTGTCCGTCTTCACGCCCTTCTCCAATGTGGTCTTCTTTACACCTGAGCACACAAAGCACATCCGTCTGAGGTAGCAACCATGTCTCGCAAGATTCGTATGGAAGTAGGACTAGGAGCGACGTCACCTCGGTCTCGAGAGCTCTAGCACGAGCACGTGTCATTGGTCCTTGAGGCACTTGACGAGGTGGAAGAGGGTCCATGGGGATGACCTCGGGATGCTCCGCATCATCTCCCCTCCCTTGGGAAAGATCCGACCTCGGATCGAATTCTTCATCACCATGGAAAGGAGATAGATCCTGGATGTTGGAAGTGTCGCTCACGGAGTACTTGTCGCGTGGAATGTCGATCTTGTAGGCGTTGTTGTTGTAGTTTGCTAGCACCTTGAAGGGTCCGTCGGCGCGAGGTAGAAGTTTGGACTTGCGCTCTTGTGGGAAACGGTCCTTGCGAAGATGTAGCCAAACGAGATCTCCCGGTTGGAACACCATTGGTGCCTTGTTGACGTTGAGCTTGGTGGTGAGGCGATGTACTTGTCGCTCGATCATTGCTCTTGTATCCTCGTGCACCTTCTTGAGATAGCTTGCTCGTGCACTTGCGTCCATGTTCGTGCGCTCTTGGAGAGGTAGCGGTAGGATGTCCAATGGGGACAACGGGTTGAAGCCGTAGACGACCTCGAAGGGAGACTGGCCGGTGGTCGAATGTCTTGCGCGGTTGTAGGCGTACTCGGCGATGGGCAAGCATTGCTCCCATTCCCGGATGTTCTCTTTTTGTGGGGAATTTTCGAAATTGGGAAGAACACAACAAAAACAAGCTAGAAAACAGGGTGTGGGGCTCCAAAATCGTGATCAACCTATGCTCTGATACCAAGATGATGTAGGGTGGAACCCTAATCAGCAGATCTTTCACGATTGGAGAGTATCCCACGACGAACAAGGAGAACACAAGGAGGAAACACTCAATTCAACACAAAGATGATCACACAAGTGCTAGATCCACGATACATATCGAGATACACGGTCCACAGTCAACGTCGGTGGTACAAGGATAGTCTTCTCCGTGAGGAGGTCTTGGTATCCCGTAGGATCTTCCCCGATGTGGAGGTCTTGAATTCGAGGTGGATCTTCTCCGAAGAGGCGCGCGGTCTCGTAGGAGAGAATCCACACAGAGGTCTGAGATGAGCTATCCAAAAGCTAACCCTAAATGGTGGGGAGAAAGGAGTTTATATAGTGTACGGAGCGAAGGGGTACACGGGCCTCGGCCCAGGGGATGCACGCAGGCAAATCAGGGGCCGGACATCCGGGCGACGGGCCGGATGTCCGGGGCTTCGCGGGGCGCCGGATGTCCGGGGCGAGGGGCCGGATGTCCGGGCTGGAGGGGGTGAGCCACAGGTGTCTTCTGGACAGTGGCGCCGGATTTCCGAGCCCGAGGCCGGATGTCCGGGCCATGCCTGGCCGCATGTCCGGGCCCTGTAGTTCCTGTGGCTGGTGGCCTTCTGTAGCTGCTCGTCCAGGGGCCAGGATGTCCGGGCCAGGGGGCCGGATGTTCGGGGCCTGGAGCTTCCTTCTGCCCTTCTTGATGCATCAGCTCGTCCGTGAACTTGGGGACTTGTCCGTCTTCACGCCCTTCTCCAATGTGGTCTTCTTCACACCTGAGCACACAAAGCACATCCGTCTGAGGTAGCAACCATGTCTCGCAATATTCGTATGGAAGTAGGACTAGGAGCGACGTCACCTCGGTCTCGAGAGCTCTAGCACGAGCACGTGTCATTGGTCCTTGAGGCACTTGACGAGGTGGAAGAGGGTCCATGGGGATGACCTCGGGATGCTCCGCATCATCTCCCCTCCCTTGGGAAAGATCCGACCTCGGATCGAATTCTTCATCACCATGGAAAGGAGATAGATCCTGGATGTTGAAAGTGTCGCTCACGGAGTACTTGTCGCGTGGAATGTCGATCTTGTAGGCGTTGTTGTTGTAGCGTGCTAGCACCTTAAGGGTCCGTCGGCGCGAGGTAGAAGTTTGGACTTGCGCTCTTGTGGGAAACGGTCCTTGCGAAGATGTAGCCAAACGAGATCTCCCGGTTGGAACACCATTGGTGCCTTGTTGACGTTGAGCTTGGTGATGAGGCGATGTACTTGTCGCTCGATCATTGCTCTTGTATCCTCGTGCACCTTCTTGAGATAGCTTGCTCGTGCACTTGCGTCCATGTTCGTGCGCTCTTGGAGGGGCAGCGGTAGGATGTCCAATGGGGACAACGGGTTGAAGCCGTAGACGACCTCGAAGGGAGACTGGCCGGTGGTCGAATGTCTTGCGCGGTTGTAGGCGTACTCGGCGATGGGCAAGCATTGCACCCATTCCCGGATGTTCTCTTTTTGTGGGGAATTTTCGAAATTGGGAAGAACACAACAAAAACAAGCTAGAAAACAGGGTGTGGGGCTCCAAAATCGTGATCAACCTATGCTCTGATACCAAGATGATGTAGGGTGGAACCCTAATCAGCAGATCTTTCACGATTGGAGAGTATCCCACGACGAACAAGGAGAACACAAGGAGGAAACACTCAATTCAACACAAAGATGATCACACAAGTGCTAGATCCACGATACATATAGAGATACACGGTCCACAGTCAACGTCGGTGGTACAAGGATAGTCTTCTCCGTGAGGAGGTCTTGGTATCCCGTAGGATCTTCCCTGATGTGGAGGTCTTGAATTCGAGGTGGATCTTCTCCGAAGAGGCGCGCGGTCTCGTAGGAGAGAATCCACACAGAGGTCTGAGATGAGCTATCCAAAAGCTAACCCTAAATGGTGGGGAGAAAGGAGTTTATATAGTGTACGGAGCGAAGGGGTACACTGGCCTCGGCCCAGGGGATGCACGCAGGCAAATCAGGGGCCGGACATCCGGGCGACGGGCCGGATGTCCGGGGCTTCGCGGGGCGCCGGATGTCCGGGGCGAGGGGCCGGATGTCCGGGCTGGAGGGGGTGAGCCACGGGTGTCTTCTGGACAGTGGCGCCGGATTTCCGAGCCCGAGGCCGGATGTCCGGGCCATGCCTGGCCGCATGTCCGGGCCCTGTAGTTCCTGTGGCTGGTGGCCTTCTGTAGCTGCTCGTCCAGGGGCCGGATGTCCGGGCCAGGGGGCCGGATGTTCGGGGCTTGGAGCTTCCTTCTGCCCTTCTCGATGCATCAGCTCGTCCGTGAACTTGGGGACTTGTCCGTCTTCACGCCCTTCTCCAATGTGGTCTTCTTCACACCTGAGCACACAAAGCACATCCGTCTGAGGTAGCAACCATGTCTCGCAATATTCGTATGGAAGTAGGACTAGGAGCGACGTCACCTCGGTCTCGAGAGCTCTAGCACGAGCACGTGTCATTGGTCCTTGAGGCACTTGACGAGGTGGAAGAGGGTCCATGGGGATGACCTCGGGATGCTCCGCATCATCTCCCCTCCCTTGGGAAAGATCCGACCTCGGATCGAATTCTTCATCACCATGGAAAGGAGATAGATCCTGGATGTTGAAAGTGTCGCTCACGGAGTACTTGTCGCGTGGAATGTCGATCTTGTAGGCGTTGTTGTTGTAGCGTGCTAGCACCTTGAAGGGTCCGTCGGCGCGAGGTAGAAGTTTGGACTTGCGCTCTTGTGGGAAACGGTCCTTGCGAAGATGTAGCCAAACGAGATCTCCCGGTTGGAACACCATTGGTGCCTTGTTGACGTTGAGCTTGGTGGTGAGGCGATGTACTTGTCGCTCGATCATTGCTCTTGTATCCTCGTGCACCTTCTTGAGATAGCTTGCTCGTGCACTTGCGTCCATGTTCGTGCGCTCTTGGAGAGGTAGCGATAGGATGTCCAATGGGGACAGCGGGTTGAAGCCGTAGACGACCTCGAAGGGAGACTGACCGGTGGTCGAATGTCTTGCGCGGTTGTAGGCGTACTCGGCGATGGGCAAGCATTGCTCCCATTCCCGGATGTTCTCTTTTTGTGGGGAATTTTCGAAATTGGGAAGAACACAACAAAAACAAGCTAGAAAACAGGGTGTGGGGCTCCAAAATCGTGATCAACCTATGCTCTGATACCAAGATGATGTAGGGTGGAACCCTAATCAGCAGATTTTTCACGATTGGAGAGTATCCCACGACGAACAAGGAGAACACAAGGAGAAAACAGGGAAAAACATGAGAGGAAACACTCAATTCAACACAAAGATGATCACACAAGTGCTAGATCCACGATACATATCGAGATACACGGTCCATAGTCAACGTCGGTGGTACAAGGATAGTCTTCTCCGTGAGGAGGTCTTGGTATCCCGTAGGATCTTCCCCGATGTGGAGGTCTTGAATTCGAGGTGGATCTTCTCCGAAGAGGCGCGCGGTCTCGTAGGAGAGAATCCACACAGAGGTCTGAGATGAGCTATCCAAAAGCTAACCCTAAACGGTGGGGAGAAAGGAGTTTATATAGTGTACGGAGCGAAGGGGTACACGGGCCTCGGCCCAGGGGATGCGCGCAGGCAAATCAGGGGCCGGACATCCGGGCGACGGGCCGGATGTCCGGGGCTTCGTGGGGCGCCGGATGTCCGGGGCGAGGGGCCGGATGTCCGGGCTGGAGGGGGTGAGCCACGGGTGTCTTCTGGACAGTGGCGCCGGATTTCCGGGCCCGAGGCCGGATGTCCGGGCCATGCCTGGCCGGATGTCCGGGCCCTGGCCGGATGTCCGGGCCCTGTAGCTCCCGTGGCTGGTGGCCTTCTGTAGCTGCTCGTCCAGGGGCCGGATGTCCGGGCCAGGGGGGCGGATGTCCGGGGCCTGGAGCTTCCTTCTGCCCTTCTTGATGCATTAGCTCGTCCGTGAACTTGGGGACTTGTCCGTCTTCACGCCCTTCTCCAATGTGGTCTTCTTCACACCTGAGCACACAAAGCACATCCGTCTGAGGTAGCAACCATGTCTCTCAAGATTCGTATGGAAGTAGGACTAGGAGCGACGTCACCTCGGTCTCGAGAGCTCTAGCACGAGCACGTGTCATTGGTCCTTGAGGCACTTGACGAGGTGGAAGAGGGTCCATGGGGATGACCTCGGGATGCTCCGCATCAGGACGGCTTGGCCTTTTGCTTGGTGTTTTGTTCCACTTTTGCCGCCTTAGGAACCGATAAACCTGTGTTATGTTCCTTGATTTTAGATTCCTAATACGGTTGGGGTTTATGCCCCCCCCCTCGATAATTCGCTCTGTTTAAACCTTTTCCAGCAAGACCCAACTTTGATACTACATTTGCCTAACAACTAAAACTTGCATAGGGAGTAATTAAACCGAGTTCTTAATCAACAACCCGGGCCAATGCTCCTCATGAGTGTTGGTCCAAACTGGGCGGACTGCGGGGCCACCTTGGGGAAACCCGAGGGCTGGTATATACCTGTCGGCTGACCTATCCGGTCGTGGCCTAAGACGAGATACGCGCGGCTACTATCAGGGTGTCGGCACGCCGGGAGGTCCTGCTGGATTAGTTTTACCTTTGTCGAATTATCTTGAGTACGAGATGCCGAGAATACTTGGGTCTTCCCAACATGGAGTTGCGACTTCGTGGATCGTGAGAGTTTGTGATGAGCTAAGTTGGGACACCCCTATAGGGTTATGATCTTTCGAAGTCGTGACCGTGGTTATGTGGCGGATTGAAATTTGTTAATATCCGGTTGTAGACAACTTGACACAATACCTCAAACATAATACACTACCGTGTGAATAGTTGTGATGGTCATTTTTCGAGGGAGTTCGGGAAGAGAACACAGCTGGGTTATGGCTGACTCGTAGGTAGACATGATCATCTAGTGATCATGATTTAGTTCACGAACGATGGCTTTCACTTCTCTTCTCTCTCTGATGATACGTAAGCTAGCCACCTCATCTACGCTTAGCACTTGCAGCAGCCCATTTATACACTTCTCCTTACCCAAAGACTTTGATAGTTTTGATACCCGACAATGAGATTGCTGAGTCCTTGTGACTCACATGTTACTACAAACACAGGTGCAGGTTCAACCGAGTACGATTCAGCTGATGGCCAGGAACTCAAGTGGGAGTTCGATGAGGAACGTGGACGTATGTACGTGACGTATCACGACGATCAGTAGTGGTTCCTACTAAGGGCCGATCGGGCATAGTGGGTGGTTATCTTCTTTTCATTTGGATTTGTCCGTAGACGGACTATGATTGTACTTGAATGAGTGTATGACTTATTTATGAATTGTGTGAAGTGGCGATTGTAAGCCAACTATATATCGTTTCCCCCTTTGTTCTTGTACATGAGAATGTGTGAAGATGACCATTTTGCGATCGTACCAAAATGCGATTATGCCTTTAAGTCGTGCCTCGACACGTATGAGATATAGTTGCATCTTTGACGTGACACATCCACGGAAGCACTCTTCCCCTCTAGTAGAAGCATCCTTTTCGCCACACTCCGATGAGCGGCATAGCCGGTCATGGAGAAGATATGGGGGAAGAATATGCCTCTGGCACTCCCAGCTGTGCAGTGACAAAGGGATCGGTCGCTGCCGATCGTAGACTAGTTTAGTGTATCTGTGTTGTGGGAGTGGAGCTCCGCGCGACCATACGTGCACATAGTTTTAACTTTTTACCATGTGACCATACGTGCACATAGTTTTATCTTTTTAGTTAAAATATTTCCAGAATGTAACCATTTATGTCTGGCTTGTATGAAATCTGTCATGTTTGTATGAAATCTGATCGAGCCTGTATGAAATTTGGTCATATTTGCATGAATTTCGTTTGATTGGTTTGAATTGTTGTGAAAATGTATGCAATTAGCATTGGGTGGCTGTCTTTCGCATCCATGTCCGTGGATTGTTCTCCTTGTTTGCGGATGGATGTGGGATATTTTTTTTACATGCTGTTGTTGAAGATGCCCCGATTTTTGATAAGCTGTGTGCTGCATCCTCGGCCGGTCGTGTAGTTTAAAGTTTGAAACCCGCGACGGCTCGTGTGTAGTACTCGTGCAAGATCGCCGCGGAATTTGAAGTGACGGCAAAGTTTTTTTGTTTTGACATGGAGGGCAAAGTTTGTGGTGCACGTTTCAATATCAACTTGGCCCCCTTGCTTGTGCCCACTCGTGCAGGATCGCCGCGCGGTGACGTGTTTATTTGTAGGCTGCGGCGAACAGGCCATGCACTTGCTGCTGGCATGTCTACTCCACTTAATTGGCCTGCCTACAAGTTCCGACGTTCCCACTGTAACGTTCTTTCCCCGTACAACATGTATATGTACGACAACCTCTGTTAAGAACCTTCATGACTTTTCCTATCCTTGGCGGCTAGGATAAACTCTTCCCTTCAGACTTTGCCAACAAGTATGTGGATTCCCCCCGTCTGCCGCTCCGGCGGCCGGTGCCGGGAGGGTAGTTTTTTTTTTTTTTTTT
>LR738710.1:451930743-452011839 GCA_902687465.1 Secale cereale | reverse complement strand
TTTTGAGATCCAATGAGTAACAAGCTACTCAATGGGTAGGATTACACTCAGCTAGAATAGATTTTTAAGATTTTTCGGGACTGACCCAACTAAAGTTTGGTTGCCTGCAGTTCTCGCTAAAAAAGCTAGCTCATGAGCCAGTTTGTTGAGCTTCCTCCCAACCACACTAACCCGATAATCAGCAAAATGTTCCAGTGTTTGCCCGATGTCCGTCAGGATGGGGTAGCATTCTGAAACTCCAACTGTGCTGTTTCTCAGCTCTCTACCAATCGAAGCGTTGTCAGTCTCCAATATGATTCTTCCATTGTATCTCTTTGCAAGTTCCTTCAGACCACAAAGGATAGCCTCCGCCTCAGCCTCCTGAATCGAGCTGCATTTTTTCAGGCGTTGGCAAACTGAGATAAAAACCAGACCCTGGGGGTCGCGGGCCACGGCTCCGCCCCAGCAGTCACCTGTATCTGCTAAAAAGGCTGCATCCGAATTTAGCTTTGCACACCCAGGGGCCGGTGGAGACCAGTACTTTGGTGAGGCACCAAGGTTGTGTCCAGCCCGGTCTTTCTCTGCTTTCCTCCCTGCTTCAGTTTCAGTGGGTGTCTGGGCCTCCAAAAATTCAGTTTCATATCTGGCGGGAGGGCAATTCTGGTGCCTCTGTCCCGGTTAGTAGTCCAGGTTAGGTTTTTTTTAGTCCCCGCAAGTGTGGCGCTTGGACGGATGGCGGCGCTTCTTTTTTGAGTTTGTCTTTCGGGCTTCGATCCTCCTTGACTTCGTTCATCTCGACGTAGTCGCCGGAGCTCCAGCTTAGATTCATGTCGCCTCCTTTGGACGATGAGGTTAGGGTTTCTCGTCATGTAGCGAGATTTAGTGTCAGGTGTTTCAGATCTATTCAGGGGTTCAACGACGACGACTGCGGCTCCATGGCGCTGGTCCTTTTGGGCACGTGCACGCAGATTGACCGACTGTCATCGACAAGGTCAAGCCAGCTCCGGCACGGGGGCGGCGACAGCGGCGCGTCGACGGCTCGTTCTGACGGCAATATTGGTCGTTTGGTGGTCTCGGAATCTCGATGTAATTTTTATTATGTTTGAGGTGCTTTGTACTTCTGGTGAACTTTGGTAATATATCTGACGCCAGAACAACGATCATCTTCGATGAAGAGAGTTGTAGATCGAAAAGATCAACCCGAAGACAGATAAAAACTGGATCCAAATAGATCCACTGAAGACCAGCACCGTCCGAATCCATGAGATTCGACGGAGACTAATACGTCTCCAACGTATCTATATTTTTTTATTATTCCATGCTATTATTTATGAAGTCTTGGATGTTTAATGGGCTTTATCATTCACTTTTATATCATTTTTGAGACTAACCTACTAACCCAAAGGCCCAGTCCAGATTGCTGTTTTTTTTCCTGTTTCAGGGTTTTGCAGAAAAGGAATATCAAACGGAGTCCAAACGGAATGAAACCTTCGCGAGAGATATTTTTGGAGAAAATCACGCACGCGGAGCTTGAGGACCAAGTCAGGGGAAGAGGGCTGGCCCACGAGGGTGGGGGGCGTGCCCCCTTCCCAGGGCGCGTGCCCCTACCTCGTGGCCCCCTCTAGCGTCCCCCGGTGTCCTCCTTCTTCCTATATAAGTGTACGTACCCCAGAAACTCCGTGGACAGAGAGAAAACCATAATTCCACCGCCGTACCTTCTGTTCCCGTGAAGATCCCATCTTGGAGCCTGTTCCGGAGCTCCACCGGAGGGGGATCCATCACGGAGGCCTTCATCTTCATCATCATCGCCCTCACCATGAGTTGTGAGTAGTTTACCACAGACCTTCGGGTCCATAGCTAGTATCTAGATGGCTTCTTCTCTCTCTCTCTGGATCTCAATACAAAGTTCTCCTCGGTCTTCGAGAAGATCTATTCGATGTAATCTCTTTTTGATGTGTGTTTGTCGAGATCCGATGAATTGTGAGTTTATGATCAAGGTTATCTATGAAGGATATTTGGTTCTTCTCTGAACTTTGTATGTGTGCTCATATTATTCTTGCAAGTCTCTTCGAATTATTGGTTTGGTTTGGCCTACTAGATCTATAGTTCTTGTAATGGGAGAAGTGCTTGGCTTTGGGTTCAATCTTGCGGTGTCCTTTCCCAGTGACAGTAGGGGCAGCAAGGCACGTATTGTATTGTTGCCACCGAGGATAAAAATATGGGGTTTATATAATATTGCTTGAGTTTATCCCTCTACATCATGTCATCTTGCTTAAGGCGTTACTTTGTTCTTATGAACTCAATACACTAGATGCATGCTGGATAGCGGTCGATGTGTGGAGTAATAGTAGTAGATGCAGGCAGGAGTCGGTCTACTTGTCTTGGACGTGATGCCTATATACAATGATCATGCCTAGATAGTCTCATAATTATTCGATTTTCTATCAATTGCTCGACAGTAATTTGTTTACCCGCCGTAGAATATCGCTATCATGAGAGAAGCCACTAGAGAAAACTATGGCCCCCGGGTCTATTCTCAACATATCAATCTACATCTACTTTACTTTTACCGCTTTTATTTGCTGTTCTATTAAACTAAAAATACCAAAAATATAAACTACCATCTCTATCAGATCTCACTTTCGTAAGTGACCGTAAAGGGATTGACAACCCCTTATCGCGTTGGCTGCGATGTTCTTATTTGTTTGTGCAGGTGCGAGGGACTCGCGCGTGGTCTCCTACTGGATTGATACATTGGTTCTCAAAAACTGAGGGAAATACTTACGCTACTGTGATGCATCTCCCTTTCCTCTTCGAGGGAATACAACGCAAGCTCAAGAGGTAGCAAGAAGAATTTTTGGCGCCGTTGCCGGGGAGGCTTACGCAAAAGTCATATACCAGGTACCTATCACAAACCCTTATCCTTCGCATTACATTTTTTGCCTCTCATTTTCCTCTCCCCCATTTCACCCTTGCCGTTTTATTTGCCCTTCTTCTGCTGTGAGTTTATCATTCGCTTGCCTCTTGTTTGCTTGTGTTGCTTTGTGCCCTCAATTAGCTTGCATCTTCACTTGCTAAAGTATGGATCCTCATCCACTTAATAATCTCTTTAAGAGATCCAATTATGTTGAACCTATTGCTAGTGAGCCGCGTGCACTAGATTTTTTTTATGAGGTTTTGCTCGAAATTTATGAATCTGAAAATTATGAGGAATTGTTAAAAGAAAAAGTGATTCATGTTAGCTCCTTAAATAAAAAGCATGATTGCAATTATGTTACTATAAATTCTATTGATATCAATTGTGCTAATAATATGCAAAACCCTAAGCTTAGGGATGCTAGTATTGCTATGTCCACTACTTGTTGCAATAATCATGATTGGGATGATTCTTCTTATGATCTTGGAAATTTATTTAAGCCCCATGATGAATATGAGATTGATAATAATGTTTGCAATAATATTGAAGGTGGGTTTGTAAGAGTGCCAACTTTAGATCCCACATATTTGGAGAATGTTCAACTTATGATTTTTTTTTATAAAAGTGGGTTTGGAGAGGTCTTGACTTTAGTTAATTTTGATCCCACTATTTTGGAAGAGTGTCAACTTCGTATGCATATGGATCGTGTTGAGAATATGCTATGTGATAGCTATTTTGTTGAATTTGCTTATGATCCTACATGCAATTATTATGAGAGAGGAAAATATGGTTGTAGAAATCTTCATGTTACTAAATTACCTCTCTTCATGTTGAGATTGATTTTGTTTCTTTCCGCTTCCTTGCTTATGCTAGTTGTTGCCTGCTATGATAATTTGTTTTCCTATAAAACGCCTATGCATAAGAAGTATGTTAGACTTAGATGTGTTTTTCACAAGTTTTATGATGCTCTCTTTGTGCTTCAATTCTTGTCTTTCATGTGAGCATCATTGAAATCATCGTGCCTAGCTAGGGGCGTAAAACGATGGCGCTTGTTGGGAGGCAACCCAATTTTCTGTTTTTTGTTTTTGTTGCTGTTAGGGAATAAATATTGCATCTAGCCTCTGATTAGATGTGGTTTCATGTTTTTTTTGGTGTTAGTGCCAAGTAGAACCTTTGGGAAGACTTGTGTGATTCTTGCTGTGAAAAACAGAAACGCTAGCGCTCGCTAAAGTAGTCGTGAGATTTTACTGGAGCGTGCTTTTTAGTTTATTATTTTTGCAGATTATTGGCAGAAAAATTCCGCAAATTTACCAATTTAGTTTGAATTTTTTGGAGTTCCAGAAGTAGGCGATACCTGCAGATTACTACAGACTGTTCTGTTTTTGACAGATTCTATTTTTCGTGTGTTGTTTGCTTATTCCGATGCATCTATGAGTAGTATTGGAGGATATGAACCATAGAGAAGTTGGAATGCAGTATGTCTAACACCAACATAAACAAAGAATGAATTCATTGCTGCACCTTTGAGTAGTGGTTTGCTTTCTTATACTAACGGAGCTCACGAGAATTTTTGTCTAAGTTTTGTGTTGTGAAGTTTCATGTTTTGAGTATTGCTTTGATGGACTATGGAACAAGGAATAGCAAAGGCCTAAGCTTGGGGAAGCCCATGGCACCCCAAGTAAATTCAAGATAATCAAAATCCTAAGCTTGGGGATGCCTCGGGAAGGCATCCCCTCTTTCATCTTCATCCATCGGTAACTATACTTGGAGCTATATTTTTATTCGCAACATGTTATGTGTTTTGCTTGGAGCGTCTTGTATAGTTTGAGTCTTCGCTTGTTAGTTTTCCACAATCATCCTTACTGGACACACCTATTTTAGAGAGTTAAATATGGCCAAGAAATTATTAGAACACTCTATGTGCTTCACTTTTATCTTTTGAGTTGAATAGTTTTTGCTCTAGTGCTTCACTTATATCTTTTAGAGAACGGTGGTGGTAATATTTTGTAGAAATTGTTGAACTCTCATGCTTCACTTATATCCTTTTGAGAGTCTATTAAAACAGCATGGTAATGTGTTTAGGCTGAAGAAACTAGTCTTCACATGATAAACATCCAATGTCAATGTAGTAAAAAAATTCACACCAAGTGCATTGAATAGAATGAGATG
This sequence comes from Secale cereale, assembly GCA_902687465.1. Taxonomy (NCBI): domain Eukaryota; kingdom Viridiplantae; phylum Streptophyta; class Magnoliopsida; order Poales; family Poaceae; genus Secale; species Secale cereale. The sequence continues at coordinate 452,006,774 of LR738710.1, read as the reverse complement.
TTGGATGCTTGATAAATGTTTTGAGATATGAGGATAGTGATATTAGAGTCATGCTAGTGGAGTTATTATGAAATTGAGAAATACTGGTGTTAAGGTTTGTGATTCCCGTATCATGCACGTATGGTGAACCGCTATGTGACGAAGTTAGCACATGAGGTATTTGTAGAGTGCCAACCTTTGTGTGGAGGTCGGGGGGCGCGCGATGGTTAGCTCCTACCAACCTCCCCCTAGGAGCATGCGTTGATTTCTTTGTTTTGATGACTCGTAGATTTTTACAATAATTTTATGAGTTCTTATTACTAATGTTGAGTCCATGGATTATACGCACTCTCACCCTTCCATCATTGCTAGCCTCTCTTGTACCGCGCAACTTTCGCCGGTGCCATAAACCCACTATATATCCTTCCTCAAAACAGTCATCATATTGTTCCTCAAAACAGCAACCATACCTACCTATCATGGCATTTCCATAGCAATTCCGAGATATATTGCCATGCAACTTTCCACCATTCTGTCCATATGACACGCATTATATTGTCATATTGCCATGCATGATCATGTAGTTGACATCGTAGTTGTGGCAAAGCCACCATGCATAATTTTTCATATATGCACTCTTCATTCATTGCATATCCCGGTACACTACCGGAGGCATTCATGTAGTGTCATACTGGTTGTAGTATCGAGTTGTAATTTTGAGTTGTAATAAAAAGTGTGATGATCATCATTATTAGAGCATTGTCCCATGTGAGGAAAGACCAATAAAAAAAGAGAGATGGCCCAAAAAAAATAGAGAGGGGCTAATAATTTTTTTTAAAAAGAGAGAAAGCCCCTCCAAAAAAAATGAGAGAAAAGAGAGAAGGGACAATTGCTACTATCCCTTTTCCACACTTGTGCTCCAAAGTAGCACCATGTTCTTCATTGTAGAGAGTCTCATGCTTAGTCACTTTCATATACTAGTGGGAATTTTCATTATAGAACTAGGCTTGTATATTCCAACGATGGGCTTCCCCAAATGCCCTAGGTCTTCGTGAGCAAGCAAGTTGGATGCACACCCGCTAGTTTCTTTTGTTGAGCTTTCATTCATATTTAGCTCTAGTGCATCCGTGCATGGCAATCCCTACTCACTCACATTAATATCTACTGATGGGCATCTCCATAGCCCGTTGATATGCCTAGTCGATGTGAGACTATCTCCCTCCTTTTTGTCTTCTCCACAACCACCTCTATTCCATCCATAGTGCTATATCCATGGCTCACGCTCATGTATTGCGTGAAAGTTGAAAGGTTTGAAAAGATAGAGTATGAAAACAAATGCTTGGCTGAAATCGGGGTTGTGCATGATATGAATATTTTGTGTGATGAAGAGGAAGCATAGCCAGACTATATGATTTTGTAGGGATAACTTTCTTTAGCCATAGCATTTTGAGAAGACATGATTGCTTTGTTAGTATGCTTGAAGTATTGTTATTTCTTATGTCAATATAGACTTTTATCTTGAATCTTTCATATATGAACATTCATGCCACAATTAAGAGAATTACATTGAAAAACTATATTGGTTAGCATTCCACATCAAAAATTCTTTCTTTATCATTTACCTACTCGAGAACGAGCAGGAATTAAGCTTGGGGATGCTTGATACGTCTCCAACGTATCTATAATTTTTTATTGTTCCATGCTATTATTTATGAAGTCTTGGATGTTTAATGGGCTTTATCATTCACTTTTATATCATTCTTGGGACTAACCTACTAACCCAAAGGCCCAGTCCAGATTGCTGTTTTTTGCCTGTTTGAGGGTTTTGTAGAAAAGCAATATCAAACGGAGTCCAAACGGAATGAAACCTTCCCGAGAGATATTTTTGGAGAAAATCACGCACGCGGATCTTGAGGACCAAGTCAGGGGACAGATGGCTGGCCCACGAGGGTGGGGGGCGCGCCCCCCTTCCCAGGGCGCGCCCCCCTGCCTCGTGGCCCCCTCGAGCGTCCCCCGCTGCCCTCCTTCTTCCTATATAAGTCTACGTACCCCAAAAACTCCGTGGACAGAGAGAAAACCCGAATTCCACCGCCATACCTTCTGTTCCTTTGGAGATCCCATCTTGAAGCCTGTTCCGGAGCTCCACCGGAGGGGGATCCATCACGGAGGCCTTCATCATCATCATCATCATCGCCCTCACCATGAGTTGTGAGTAGTTTACCACAGACCTTCGGGTCCATAGCTAGTATCTAGATGGCTTCTTCTCTCTCTCTCTGGATATCAATACAAAGTTCTCCTCAGTCTTCGAGGAGATCTATTCGATGTAATCTCTTTTTGCGGTGTGTTTGTCGAGATCCGATGAATTGTGAGTTTATGATCAAGGTTATCTATGAAAGATATTTGGTTCTTCTCTGAATTTTTATGTGTGCTCATAATATCCTTGCTACTCTCTTCGAATTGTTGGTTTGGTTTGGCCTACTAGATCTATAGTTCTTGCAATGGGAGAAGTGCTTGGCTTTGGGTTCAATCTTGCGGTGTCCTTTCCCAGTGACATTAGGGGCAGCAAGGCACATATTGTATTGTTGCCATCGAGGATAAAAAGATGGGGTTTATATCATATTGCTTGAGTTTATCCCTCTACATCATGTCATCTTGCTTAAGGCGTTACTCTGTTCATATGAACTCAATACACTAGATGCATGCTGGACAGTGGTCGATGTGTGAAGTACTAGTAGTAGATGCAGGCAGGAGTCAATCTACTTGTCTCGGACGTGATGCCTATATACGATGATCATGCCTAGATAGTCTTATAATTATTCGCTTTTCTATCAGTTGCTCGACATTAATTTGTTTACCGACCGTAGAATATCGCTATCTTGAGAGAAGCCACTAGAGAAAACTATGGCCCCCGGGTCGATTCTCAACATATCAATCTACATCTACTTTACTTTTACCGCTTTTATTTGCTGTTTTATTAAACCAAAAATACCAAAAATATAAACTATCATCTCTATCAGATCTCACTTTCATAAGTGACCGTAAAGGGATTGACAACCCCTTATTGTGTTGGTTGCGAAGTTCTTATTTGTTTGTTCAGGTGCGAGGGACTCGCGCGTGGTCTTCTACTGGATTGATACCTTGGTTGTCAAAAACTAAGGGAAATACTTACACTACTGTGCTGCATCTCCCTTTCCTCTTCGAGGGAATACAACGCAAGCTCAAGAGGTAGGAGAGACACACCTGTACACATGCTCATCCGACGCTGTTCGCACAACCGAGATGGGAATAGAATGTGGGAGACATTATTCCTACTGATGGACATCCCACCGCCACATGGTCCCAATCAAGACATGAACGTAACAAAAACGAGAATGGGGTCTCTTCCGCTAGTGTGGGGGAGGGGATCCTAAGCACCTCCATGGACCAAAATCCAATTCTATTTCATTAACAATTACTAGATACCCTAAAGCGAGTTTCATGAAAAAAATGTTTACGATCATATTTCTTTTTATTTACAAGTAAACTATATGTTTGTGCTCTGCATGAACTAAGAGCTCGAACGATATTTTTTGGTTAAATTTCTATTGAGTAATATTTGAACAATATATTTGTTTAAGAAGTATATTTGGATGTGAAAATGCAGAAAATAGTATAATATTGGGAATGTTAAAGGGGTAGTGTGTGTGTAATTAAATTACAGTTCTGAACTTGCCACTTAGTTTAAAGTTTAACCCTCAACTTAAAAACATGTCGCGTACAACCCAAACTAACCATCCAGTTCAAAAATCACCCGCACCTTACTCACTCGAGAGGTTTTCACTATGTTGACTATTGACTGGCCAATGCCATGCCAGATTTTGACTCCTCCATGCATGTAGGACCCACCTTGGAAACGATAAAACCCTACCCCATCTCCCTTCTATCTCTTCGCCGAAGGGTACTGGACGGCGACGCCACTTCGAGACGGGCGAGGCAGAGATCACTTGAGACCACACCACCATCCGCCGCCGGCAAGCAGCGACGCGCCACCATGGAGCTGAGGAGGGTGAAGAGAAGAGCTGAAGCACGCAGAGCCACACTTGGGGCAACGTTCTACCGCCATGGCTTTGCAACCTCTATGGTGCGCTTGGACCGGACACGAAAGAGCAGCGGTGGGGGTGCAAGAAGGTCGTCATCATCAAGGTCATGGACGATGTGGGGTCGCTTCGGGGCGTGCGCGAGTCCAAAACGAGATCGTCGCCTTCTACCACATCCATGTCACCGCCCTCGCCCACATGGCGTCCTCTTTCGTTAACCAATTTGATGCAGTGATAGTGATAGGGGTTGACGCCCCAGATGATAATGGTTTACAACCTCATGCCCAATGCCTCACTGCATGACTATGTTGTCGCGCCTCCGCTGCCCGGAGCTAGTTCCCATTGTTATTTCGCATATATCATCAAAGCTAGGATGACGAGCATGCTACTTCTCGAGCTTGCATTGTATTCCATCGAAGAGGAAAGGGAGATGCAGCACAGTAGCGTAAGTATTTCCCTCAGTTTTTGAGAACCAAGGTATCAGTCCAGTAGGAGACCACGCACGAGTCCCTCGCACCTGCACAAACAAATAAGAACTTCGCAGCCAACACGATAAGGGGTTGTCAATCCCTTTACGGTCACTTACGAAAGTGAGATCTCATAGAGATTATAGTTTATATTCTTTGTATTTTTGTTTATAAGAAAAGAAAGTAAAAGCGGAAAAAGTAAAGTAGATGTAGATTGATTTGTTGAGAATAGACCTGGGGGCCATATTGTTCTATAGTGGCTTCTCTCATGATAGCGATATTCTACGGCGGGTAAACAAATTAATGTCGAGTAATTGATAGAAAAGCGAATAATTATGAGACTATCTAGGCATGATCATTGTATATAGGCATCACGTCTGAGACAAGTAGACTGACTCATTCCTGCATCTACTACTATTACTCCACACATCGACCGCTATCCAGCATGCATCTAGTGTATTGAGTTCATAAGAACAGAGTAACGCCTTAAGCAAGATGACATGATGTAGAGGGATAAACTCAAGCAATATGATATAAACCCCATCTTTTTAGCCCCGATGGAAACAATACAATACGTGCCTTCCTGCCCCTACTGTCACTGGGAAAGGACACCGCAAGATTGAACCCAAAGCCAAGCACTTCTCCCATTGCAAGAACTATAGATCTAGTAGGCCAAACCAAACCGATAGTTCGAAGAGACTTGCAAGGATATTATGAGCACACATAAAGAGTTCAGAAAAGAACCAAATATTTCTCATAGATAATCTTGATCATAAACTCACAATTCATCGGATCTCGACAAACACACCGCAAAAAGAGATTACATCAAATAGATCTCCTCAAAGACCGAGGAGAACTTTGTATTGAGATCCAGAGAGAGAGGAGAAGCCATCTAAATACTAGATATGGACCCGAAGGTTTGTGGTAAGCTACTCACAACTCGTGGTGAGGGCGATGATGATGATGTAGAAGCACTCCGTGATGGATCCCCCCTCTGACGAAGCTCCAGAACAGGCTCCAAGATGGGATCTCAGAGGAACAGAAGGTTACAGCGGTGGATCTAGGGTTTTCTCTTCTCCTCTCATGGTTTCGGGGTACGTAGGCTTATATAGGAGGAAGTAGGACACCGGGGGACTCACGAGGGACCCACGAGGCAGGGGCGCGCCCTGGGCAGGGGGGCGCGCCCCCCACCCTCGTAGGCACCTCGTGGCCCCTACTCCGTGGTTCTCAAGTCTCCCGTGCGTGATTTTCTCCAAAAATATCTATCCCGGAGGTTTCATTCCGTTTGGACTCCGTTTTATATCCCTTTTCTGTAAAACCCTAAAGCAAACAAAAAACAGCAATCTGGACTGGGCCTTTGGGTTAGTAGGTTAGTCCCAAAAATAATATAAAAGTGTATGACAAAGCCCATTAAACATTCAAAACATCATAAATAATAGCATGGAACAATACAAAATTATAGATACGTTGGAGACGTATCAAGCATCCCCAAGTTTAATTCCTGCTCGTCCTCGAGTAGGTAAATGATAAAAACAGAATTTTTGATGTGGAATGCTAACCAACATAATTTTTCAATGTAATTCTCATAATTGTGGCATGAATGTTCAGATCTGAAAGATTCAAGATAAAAGTCTATATTTACATAAGAAATAATAATACTTCAAGCATACTAACAAAGCAATCATGTCTTCTCAAAATACTATGGCTAAAGAAAGTTATCCCTACAAAATCATATAGTCTGGCTATGCTCCCTCTTCATCACACAACATATTCATATCATGCACAACCCCAATTTTAGCCAAGCACTTGTTTTCATACTCTATTCTTTCAAACCTATCAACTTTCACGCAATACATGAGTGTGAGCCATGGACATAGCACTATGGGTGGAATAGAGAGGTGGTTGTGGAGAATACAAAAAGAGGGAGATAGTATCACATCAACTAGGCGTATCAACGGGCTATGGAGATGCCCATCAATAGATATCAATGTGAGTGAGTAGGGATTGACATGCAACGGATGCACTAGAGCTAAATATGTGTGAAAGCTCAACAAAAGAAACTAGTGGGTGTGCATCCAACTTGCTTGCTCAAGAAGACCTAGGGCATTTGAGGAAGCCCATCGTTGGAATATACAAGCCAAGTTCTATAATGAAAATTCCCACTAGTATATGAAAGTGACTAAACATGAGACTCTCTATCATGAAGAACATGTTGCTACTTTGAAGCACAAGTGTTGAAAAAGAGATAGTAGCAATTGTCCCTTTTTTTCTTTTCTTTTTCTTTCTCTTTTTCTTCTTTTTCCTTTTTGGGCCTTTTTTTTCTTTGGCCTTTCTTTTTTTTTCTTTTTTTTTGGGGAGGGGCTTTATTGATTTAGCCTTTCCTCCCATGCGACAATGCTCTAATAATGATGATCATCACACTTTCATTACAACTCGATATTACAACTCGATACTACAACAAAGTATGATTCTATATGAATGCCTCCGGTAGTGTACCGGGATGTGCAATGAAACAAGAGTGACATGTATGAAAAGTTATGCATGGTGGCCTTGCCACAAATACGATGTCAACTACATGATCATGCATGGCAATATGACAATATGAAGCGTTTCATATGAACGGAACGGTGGAATGTTGCATGGCAATATATCTCGGAATGGCTATGGAAATGTCATGATAGGTAGGTATGGTGGCTGTTTTGAGGAATAATATGGTGGCTGTTTTGAGGAAGGATATAAGAGAGGCTAGCAATGGTGGAAGGGTGAGAGTGGAAGGGTGAGAGTGCATATAATCCATGGACTCAACATTAGTCCGAAGAACTCATATACTTATTGCAAAAATCTACGTGTCATCAAAAGAAAGCAATCAACGCATGCTCCTAGGGGGGAGGTTGGTAGGAGTTAACCATCCGCGTCCCCGACCTCCACACAAAGGTAGTCACTTTACAAATACCTCTTGCTCTAACTTTGTCACATAGCGGTTCACCATACGTGCATGCTACGGGAATCACTAACCTTAACACAAGTATTTCTCAATTTCATAATAACTCCACTAGCATGACTCTAATATCACTATCCTCATATCTCAAAACAATTATCAAGCATCCAACATCTCATCATATCCAATGCACTTAGTGTGAAAGTTTTTAATACATTGATATTGGATGTCTATCATGCGAAGACTAGTTTTGTAGCCTAAACACATTACCATGATGTTTTAATAGACTCTCAAATGGATATAAGTGAAGCATGAGAGTTCAAAAATTTCTTCAAAATATAATCATCACCGTGCTCTAAAAGATATAAGTGAAGCACTAGAGCAAAAACTATTCAACTCAAAAGATATAAGTGAAGCACATAGAGTGTTCTATCAATTCCTAGGCCATATTTAACTCTCTCAAATAGGTAGGTCCAGCAAGGATAATTGTGGCAAACTAACAAGAAAAGACTCAAATTATACAAGACGCTCCAAGCAAAACACATATCATGTGGTGAATAAAAATATAGCTCCAAGTATAGTTACCGATGGATGAAGACGAAAAAGGGGATTCCTTCCCGGGGCATCCCCTAGCTTAGGCCTTTGATTGTTCTTGAATTTTACTTGGGGTGCCATGGGCATCCCCAAGCTTAGGCCCTTGCTACTCTTTGTTCCATAGTCCATCAAAGCAATACTCAAAACTTGAAAACTTCACAACACAAAACTTAGACAAAAATCTCGTGAGCTCCGTAAGTATAAGAAAGCAAACCACTACTAAAAGATACTGCAATTAATTCATTCTTCGTTTATATTAGTGTTAAACCTACTGTATTCCAACTTATCTATGGTTCATACTTCCCAATGTTACTCATAGATGCATTAAAATAAGCAAACAACACACGAAAAACAGAATCCATCAAAAACAGAACAGTCTAGAGTAATCTGCAGGTTTCGCATACTTCTGTAACTCTAAAAAAATTCAAACTAAATTGGTAAATGTGAGGAATTTTTCTATTAATCATCTGCAAAAAGAATCAACTAAATAGCACGCTCCAGTAAAATCTGATGACCATTCTATCTAGTGCTAACGATTCTGTTTTTCACAACAAGATCATATAAACTTCACACAAGTCTTCCCAAAGGTTCTACCTGACACAAACACTAAACAAACATGAAACCACATCTAAAAAGAAGCTAGATGCAATATTTATTCCCTAACAGCAGAAAAAACAATAAAAAATAGAAAATTGGGTTGCCTCCCAACAAGCGCTATCATTTTACGCCCCTAGCTAGGCACGATACAAGGATAAATCTAGGTATTGACATCTTTGATCTTTACCATTTTAATGGTGTCAAGCTCGAATCCGGGAGGTTCTTTACGTTTCCCTTCATATTCAGAAATCTTTAGATCTAATGCATCCAACCGCTTATTACAAAGAGTAATCAACATATTCATGCGGTGGAGATTCCCACTAACACCTTTAAGAGGTTCAAGAGACTTTTGTAATATTTTTGTTACTTCGCAAACTTTCTCAAAAACTTGCGTCCCTTCCTGGGTTGAATTTGACCCTTTTTGGGGAGGTAGTGTTCCCACTATTCCCTCTATAATTTCATGCGCAATACTAGGATCAACTTCGATATAATTCCCTTTGGCAACGCAATCCAAGAGTTGTCTATGAGACATATTTAATCCAACATAAAAATTGCGAAGCAAGATTCTAAAATTCACCTCTAAGGTGCACTTACGATAAGATTCCATCATTCTAAATCAAGCATCTTTTAAGTTTTATCCTTGATTTTGCTTGAAGTGAAGCACTTCAAACTCGGGAGATAAATGAGCGGATAAAGGAGTAGCCATAATGACAAGAAAGCAATCCAACACACAAGCAAGCAAGAAGCAAGCGAATGATAAACACAAGGCAGAAGAAGGGAAAATAAAATGGCAAGGGTGAAGTGGGGGAGAGGAAAACGAGAGGAAAAAAATGTAATGCGAAGGATAAGGGTTTGTGATAGGTACTTGGTATATGACTTTTGCGTAAGCCTCCCCGGCAACGGCGCCAGAAGTTCTTCTTGCTACTTCTCGAGCTTGTGTTGTATTCCCTCGAAGAGGAAAGGGAGATGCAGCACAGTAGCGTAAGTATTTCTCTCAGTCTTTGAGAACCAAGGTATCAATCCAGTAGGAGACCACGCGTGAGTCCCTCGCACCTGCACAAACAAATAAGAACTTCGCAGCCAACGCGATAAGGGGTTGTCAATCCCTTTACGGTCACTTACGAAAGTGAGATCTGATAGAGATGATAGTTTATATTTTTGGTATATTTGTTTATAAGAACAGAAAGTAAAAGCAGAAAAAGTAAAGTAGATGTAGATTGATATGTTGACAATAGACCCGGGGGCCATAGTGTTCTCTAGTGGCTTCTCTCATGATAGCGATATTATACGGCGGGTAAACAAATTACTGTCGAGCAATTGATAGAAAAGCGAATAATTATGAGACTATCTAGGCATGATCATTGTATATAGGCATCACGTCAGAGACATGTAGACCGACTCCTGCCTGCATCTACTACTATTACTTCACACATCGACCGCTATCCATCATGCATCTAGTGTATTGAGTTCATAAGAACAGAGTAACGCCTTAAGCAAGATGACATGATGTAGAGGGATAAATCAAGCAATATGATATAAACCCCATCTTTTTATCCTCGATGGCAACAATACAATACGTGCCTTGATGCGCCTACTGTCACTGGGAAAGGACATCGCAAGATTGAACCCAAAGCCAAGCACTTCTCCCATTGCAAGAACTATAGATCTAGTAGGCCAAACCAAACCGATATTTCGATGATACTTGCAAGGATATTATGAGCACACATAAAGAGTTCAGAAAAGAACCAAATATTTATCATAGATAATCTTGATCATAAACTCACAATTCATCGGATCTCGACAAACACACCGCAAAAAGATATTACATCGAATAGATCTCCTCGAAGACCGAGGAGAACTTTGTATTGAGATCCAGAGAGAGAAGAAGCCATCTAGATACTAACTATTGACCCGAAGGTCTGTGGTAAACTACTTATAACTCATGGTGAGGGCAATGATGATGATGTAGAAGCACTCCGTGATGGATCCCCCCTCCGGCGGAGCTCCGGAACAGGCTCCAAGATGGGATCTCACAGGAACAGAAGGTTACGGCGGTGGAACTAGGGTTTTATCTTCTCCTCTGATGGTTTCGGGGTACGTAGGCTTATATAGGAGGATGGAGGACACCGGGGGACTCACGAGGGACCCACGAGGCAGGGGGCGCGCCCTGGGCAGGGGGGCACGCCCCCACCCTCATGGGCACCTCGTGGCCCCTACTCTGTGGTTCTCAAGTCTCCCGTGCGTGATTTTCTCCAAAAATATCTCTCCCGAAGGTTTCATTCCGTTTGGACTCCGTTAGATATCCTTTTTCTGTAAAACCCTAAAACAGGCAAAAAACAGCAATCTGGACTGGGCCTTTGGGTTAGTAGGTTAGTCCCCAAAATAATATAAAAGTGTACGACAAAGCCCATTAAACATCCAAAACATCATATATAATAGCATGGAATAATAAAAAATTATAGATACGTTGGAGACGTATCAGAGCACACTGCACCGCTCACCCCGACAATTGGTGCCCGGTTCAAGCAGTGCTTCGTCGACCATGGGAGTGTCGTACCACAACGACCATGGCTTGAGCGCGGTCAATAGAAGAGCGCCGCCTACAACACAAATGGTCTAGAGGACCATGCCACCAGCCATAGTCACGCTTGACACCATAGTTGTGCATCTGAATAGCGAGGGAGGGGAGGAAGGATGAGTTGATGTGCCACTAGGAGGTGTAAAGGCCACCGCACCATGGCCTTTTGTGGGAAGCATTGTATCTCCTTTATTGCTGCGATGTTCGTGCTCCGTTGCATGCTACTGTGCGCCATGGCATCGTTGCAAAGCTCTGTTTCAGCGCCTGTGTCTATGCCTCCTGCCTAGGTTGTCGGCTCCGGCTACGCCCCACCTCTTCCGAGCCTGAACTGGCATGCACGACAGTCGAGAGGTGTCAACCACAAATAAGGAAGAACCATAGACTAAACGACACGCGATACGCGTGCCCACAAGGATTCTCGGAGCCACCTATAAACGTAAATTCATTCTTTCAAAGATAAAACAGATAGTGGGTTCCATTATTTCTATGTTATCTACTCCCCCACTTTAAAATAATTGTCTCAACTTTGTACTGATTTTAGCACAATACTATACTAAAGTTAACGTTAAGACGCCTATTTTGGACGGATGGAGTATTTCTTATTATAAGTGTTATCAAGTTTTCTTAAAAAACTTGATTAAACTATGCACTATTTGACTTCTGTCAAAACATATACTCCCCCTTCCACTTATATAGGGCCTAATACGTTTTTCAAGGTTATGTTTGATCATGGATTAGCACAATGATATATGACACACATGTTACACAAAGTGTACCATTGAAATCGTATGTGAAAGAAGTTTATAATGATATAATTTTTATGTCCTACATATCATATATCAATAATTTTATCATTGGTCAAAGGATACCTCGAAAGATGCCTTAGACCATATTACCGAGCAAAATGCTACATTTACGGGCATAGTAGGTGGGATTAGAGGATCTACGGGTGACCCCCCTATTCACTCCTCAAACGCTCGAAACGTCCATCCAGTCAGTGTCCGGTCAAAAAACGTTGACCCAATCGAATCCCTCATTTACTTCCCAAATGTTGAGACTGACCGGCGTACCTCGAACCCATCTCAAATCTGAGGACAATATGAGGCTGCCCGGTCACGCCCGGGCACCTCGACTCAACCCCACATGCAGTCAAAACGGACTCACCTGGTTACTGTCCGGGCGTGTTCGCGGGCGTTTGAGGAACGAGATTTGCTCATCCTTGATGTAGATTCTCTTACATGCAATTCCTTCTAATTCTCCCCACGTCCTGAATTTCAGGTGGGTGAGGCCCAACCTCCCCTCTTACTCCAATCAGGTAAATTGTTGTGTATTAAGGGCTTGTTTGGCTGCCCATGCACTTTTTCTACGTTTCGTGGGAACCTAGCTTGGTACAAGCTGTGGGGTGGAATACATGCTTTTCCTTCCTTTTGAGAACACAACATAGATACAGACGTTCAGATATAATCCCTGTCCTCATAGTTGATGGAAATGTCTTCTCCCATTAAAAACGCATTGCTGAAAATTCTTAAAATAAATCCAAAATAATTCAAGCATCAAGCTTTGAATTCTGATGGACTGGGAATAGCATTGTTCTTCTAACCATCCAACTACAGATTGATTCGCCGATGGAATGCATATTGTGAGTCATGTTATGTGTTCGAACACGAACACGTCACCGTGTACCTCCAACGCCGAGGGTGATGCACCGCAACTCGCGTCGAAGGAGACCCGTCCGTAAACGCGGTACGCAAGCAATCCGGCGGGCGCTTTTGAGCACCCGAAACCCCACTTGTTCGGGAGGGACCACGTCTGGACAAGCGGTGGCTATGGGCTGCCCTAGGCCGGTTCGCCCGCCCCTAGAGCCTCAAAGATCGCTGCCCTTCAACGAAGAACGAACGAAGAACGAGAGAGAAAGAACAAGGGAGAGATGTAAAACTAGGGTAAAAAGTAGATGGGTTTTGCGATTGTGTGTTGTTCAATCGGCCGTCACCCCTTGAGTATATAAGAGGTGGCTGGACTTCCCGTGCAAGGAAAAGGCTTCAATTCACGTCCAAAACCCTAGTCCAATTCGGATTTTTTTGGTCCGAACTTTCCAAAACTATTCGGTAAAATCTGGCTGCCCCTTGCGGGCCATGTTCTGGGGAGTAAATGACCTCGGCTGGAAACGAGCCCAAAAGCAATCTTGACCGTTTCGACGAGACGAACAACTTTCATGTTGAACGTTTTCTGATCTGAGGCAATCTTGAGGGGGGTTTTTGGCTGTTTTCCGAAGTCTGCAGCAGCGAAATTCAAAACCCGGACGAACATACCCGGAGTGTCCGGCCATCCATAGAGAAAATCAAAACCCGGATGGTTGTTCCCGGAGTGTCCGGCCATCCAGTACAACAGCGTCTTGTATTTGTTGTAACTTTTGCATACGACCTCGGATTAAGACGGTTTTTATGTTAAAATCGTCGGTCTCGACGAGACGAAGAATTTTGCAGTTGAAGACTTTTTCATCCGAGGCCACCTTAATTAGGTTTCATTCCATTTTGTACTCTGCTGTCAACACGGGTATCTTCGAAATTGTCATATCTTTTGCACTTGAGCTCCGTTTTGGTCCATCTTCATATTTATTTCGATCATCTTGACGAGGGCCATCAAATGGTGACATGAACTCATAATTTTAGCGTCATCCCATTATAGCCTCAAGTCACTCTTTGCGATCATGCCATTTTTGAGCATCAACACATGCCCCCCCTGTTTTTCGGTAAAGCTATCGTGCCGAAAAATAACTTGTACCTTGTTGGTTATAAGGACGATGTCAACACTCCATCGGCCATTTATATGCTGAGGGCGATAATTACATATCGGCCATATGGATCAGTAGCAAAATGCAGCTAATCAAATGAATAATGATGTGGTAAAACCCTTGCATGATGTAAGAAGTTATATTGCGTCCATGGATTAAAATAAGACCATTGCGGGTAACCAATCATACCTGATGAAGAATTCAATGGCATAGGCATTAATGGCATAGTTGAAGAATATGGATAATGTGTAGATCGAAGATGTTGAAACCTTTGGCTTAGTCCTTTATAATTTCCATTCTTTTCCTTCTTCATCTTTTCCGCACTTCTTGTAATAGAAGCTTGCACATAATTCTTATTTTGATTACTTCCTTTGGGAACACATGCCATGTTCCTTTATTTGAGTTCTTGTGCACTAAGTTTTTGTAATTTCTTCTTTTGCCAATATAATAAGCCGAGAGGGCGCCCCGACTGTGATTTTGTTTGAACTAATGACAGTTCTTGTTTTACCTCGTGCACTTTCAACTCATTTTCTTCAGATTTGGCACTTTGATTTTCAACAATTGATTGCTTTACTTCTTTGCCTTTTGTAGCCAATGTGAACACTTTAATTGGCTCTTTGTCATTTGAAATCAAATCTGAAGTAGCACACTTACGACCATCTTTCTTGACCCGGTATACTTGTTTGACCACCTCTTTCTTCGTCCATGTGCTCCGGACCGATTCCTTTTTATTGAAATGGTCTTTAACATGTGATTGTTCAAATGTTGACCTTCTCAGAGCTACATAATATTGATGAGATGGTTTAAAATAAGATGGAGAATGTGCCCTTGTATCATACCTGTCCCATGATGGATATGGATCTACATGAGAATAGAGAGGCATCCACGGCATTGGCATTGGCGTCCCAAAATAAGGATACAAATATGTTGCATTAAAATTCTCACTTTGCCAATACCGATCCTCATATTTGCGCCTTGGGGGTGATCCTGGTTTCTTTGCATGATTTGGCCGACAAGCATTCTTATGTTCACTCTTCTTTTGATATTTTTCCAATAGTTGCGTGAAAGTGACTTTCGACCTTTTACCTTTGTGCTTACCTCGGCCTTAGCTTTCTATTGGTTTGCTTTCATAGATCATTGACTTTTCTTGCTGCCCCCCAGTCCTTGGCGTCTTCATTGTAGCTTCGATGGAATTCTCGCCCTCAAGTTTATGTTCATTATGCTCTTCAACAACTTCTTTACTTGAAAGCTTGATCCCGTCAGCTGCAACTTTTACCTTCTCTTTAAATGGATCGGCTTGTATTAGCCGATGCAAAAACCTTTTGCCATCAGGACCAACCAGAATAGATTGGTCATCTCTGGGTGTCTCAACAAATTTCAGTCGTACTTTATCAATTGACGATTTAACTATTTGACGAAACATGTTGCAATCGTCAAGATTATGCTTGGACGAATCATGCAACTTACAATATATTCGTCCTTGAATAGATGGCTTGACATGGTGATCAAGAATTCTAATGTAATTATTTTTCAACAACAAATCAAAAATTTGATCACGCATGTTTGAATCGAAGGTATACGTTTTGTTTTCTAGCCGATCTTGGTGTGCGAACGGCTTTGGAGGTAAGCAAAAAAAATGGTTCAGATTTAGAGTCTCCCCATTCGGTTATGCATTGTGTTTTGCACTCTATCTCCGATGTCTTTGAAAAACAAATTATACTATCATCGGTTTTCTCAACAGAGTATAACCTTGACTTTAAATTTCTGAAATCAAAGTAGTTAGAACATACATGTCTCAATTGAGGCCATGCGTAAGCCAAGTATGAAGCAAGCGAAGCCACCCATTTAGATATGAATTTTAAATAAAGCAATGGGAAAAACTTTGGCTGCAATAATAAATCACTATCGGTCTTTGTAAATGGCACAATAGGTTGACCGATATGTTCTATAACAATTTTATTGCTAACAAGTAAATTAGCCTTCTTCATTCGTCTTTCCAAATTACTTATGAGAATTTTTCTTATAGAAGCATCAACAATAAAGTTGTGACCAAATCGGAGGATAGGTAAATCACTTGCTAGACATACCTTTTCAAACACGTTGGGAAGGCATGATGGTTGCGTTACTTGAACGATATGTTGTTCCTTCTTTAAATAGCTCCCCAACACCTTGTTGTCCTCTTTTTCTAGAACAGATTCGGCATACGTAATATTTGATTCGGTCTTTTCAATAACCGAATTAACTTTGTTATCCGAATCACCACTCTTTTTGATAATTCTATCCACACTCAATGCGTTCTCTTTTTGACATAATCTAGCTTGTATTGCAGCAGAATTAATAGGCTTTCCCTCTTTTATTAATTCATTTAGAACAACATTGCATTCATCCCAAAAAGACGTAAGATTTTTCTTAATGACCCAATCTGGATAGAATTGCCCCCCGACACTTTTAGACTCTTTCGGTAACGAGATGTCGCCGAAATTCTGTAATTGTGCAGGGGAAACATTGTATGCTATGGTACTAGGTGAAGGCTGATGACCCACAAGTGTAGGGGATCTATCATAGTCCTTTCTATAAGTAAGAGTGTCGAACCCAACGAGGAGCAGAAGGAAATTATAGGCAGTTTTTAGTAAGGTATTTTCTGCAAGCACTGAAATTATAGGTAACAGATAGTTTTGTGATAAGATAATTGGTAGCAAGTAATAAAAGGTAAAAGTAAATAAGGTGCAGCAAGGTGGCCCAATCCTTTGTGTAGCAAAGGACAAGCCTGGACAAACTCTTATGCAAGGTAAAGCGCTCCCGAGGACACATGGGAATTATCATCAAGCTAGTTTTCATCACGATCATCTGATTCGCGTTCGGTACTTTGATAATTTGGTATGTGGGTGGACCGGTGTATGGGTGCTGCCCTTAATTGGACAAGCCTCCCACTTATGATTAACCTCTAATGCAAGCATCCGCAACTACAAAAGAAGTATTAAGGTAAACCTAACCATAGCCTGAAACATATGGATCTAAATCAGCCCCTTACGAAGCAACGCATGAACTAGGGTTTAGGCTTCTGTCACTCTAGCAACCCATCATCTACTTATTACTTCCCAATGCCTTCCTCTAGGCCCAAATAATGGTGAAGTGCCATTTAGTCGACGTTCACATGACACCACTAGAGGAGAGGCAACATACATCTCATCAAAATATCGAATGAAGACCAAATTCACATGACTACTAATAGCAAGACTTCTCCCATGTCCTCAGGAACAAAAGTAACTAGTCACAAGACATAATATTGTTCATGATCAGAGGGGTATTAATATGCACAATGGATCTGAACATATGATCTTCCACCAAATAAACCAACTAGCATCAACTATAAGGAGTAATCAACACTACTAGCAACCCACATGTACCAACCTGAGGTTTGGGTACAAAGATTGGATACAAGAGATGAACTAGGGTTTGAGAGGAGATGGTGCTGGTGAAGGTGTTGATGAAGATAGCCCTCCCCAAGATGGGAGAGTTGTTGGTGATGACGGTGGTGACGATTTCCCCCTCCCGGAGGGAAGTATCCCTGGCAGAACAGCTCTGCCGGAGCCCTAGATTGTTTTCCGCCTCGGTTCCGCCTCGAGACGGAGGCGTCTGGTCCCGAAAGCCTCCTTATGATTTTTTCTAGGTCAAAACACCTCATATAGGAGAAGATGGGCTCCGGGGGCCTGCCGGCTGGCCCTCGAAGCAGGGGGCGTGCCCTGGGAAGGGGGGCGCGCCCCCACCCTTGAGGCCAGCCGGTGGCCCCTCTCATGGGTTTCTTTCGCCAGATATTTTTTATATTTTCCGAAATGATATTCTGTGGAGTTCCAGGGCTTTTGGAGTAGTGCAGAATAGGTTTCTAGAGTTTGCTCCTTTTTCTGCCCAGAATTCCAGCTGCCGGCATTCTCGCTCTTCATGTAAACCTTGCAAAATAAGAGAGAAAAGGCATAAGTATTGTGACAAAACATGTATGAACAGCCCATAATGCAATAAATATCAACTTATAAGCATGATGCAAAATGGACGTATCAACTCCCCCAAGCTTAGACCTCTCTTGTCCTCAAGCAAAAGCCGATATCGAAAAGTATGTCCACATGTTTAGAGATAGAGGTGTCGATAAAAACAGAATACTGACATGAGGGCATCATGATCATTCTCATAAAAACAACTTATATAAATATAGTCATATGATTCTTATGCTAAAGTAACAATTCATCCACAATATCAAGTATGCATCATAAACTTCATTGGAAACTAACAAACTTTTATCTCGGTCATTGAAGCAATTGCAATTTATCGTAACATCGGAAAGAGTCAATATAAGAGCTTTTCAGCAAGCCTACATAGTCAACTATCATATAGTCTTTCACAATTACTCACACTCACCCAATACTTATGTTTATGGAGTTTTAGTCGGACAAAGAGAAAGATAGGGGCTTATTGTGTTGCCTCCCAACCTTTTACCTCACGGGTAATGTCAGAAGTAATAGATCATGAAAACTTACATCCTCTTCTTCCCAAGTGGTTGCCAAGCAACAGAAGTTCTGGCTTCCGCCTCCTCTAGTGCTCCGTCCTCCAAACAACAACAAGCACTCAGGTGCCCGTGGTTTCTCCCACCCACCCAACCCAACCAATCAGTACAAGCCTCAGTTTCAAGCTTCAAGATCAAGTGGTCCTTATCACCGGCTTCTCTCAGAAGTGGTTTGCAACAAGTGTACTCAGAAGGGTCACTATGCTAACAAGTGTCCCAACCCAAGGCGCCTTCCGCCTCCTCCACCTGTTAGCACTGCTATTGTCAAGCACAATCCCAAGACAGCAAGAGTGAATCTGATGAATGCAGCTCAAGCAGAGAATTCTTTAGATGTGATACTTGGTAATCTTCCAGTTAACTCTATTCCTGCAAAAGTATTGTTTGATTCGGGTGCATCTTGTTCTTTCATGTCTCAACCTTTTGCATCCAAGCACAATGTTGACATCAAAAGTTTACCAAGGGAGTTATCAGTTATTTCTCCAGGAAAATGAATGGATTCTAGTGTGTTTGCTCCGGATATATCTATTCATATGGGTGATTACAGTTTTCTGGTTTCTCCAGTTATTCTCGGTAACTCCGACATTGATCTTATTTTTGGGATGGATTGGCTTTCCAGGCGTGATGCAAACATTGATTGTGCAAATATGGAAGTCAAGCTTACTCATCCTGACGAAGACGTGATTATCTTCGCCTCTCGAGATAACACAATCAGGCTATTCTCTCTCAATGACAAGGGCGAGATTAATGCCATTTCTCAGATTCCGGTGGTCAATGAATATGAAGATGTTTTCTCTGAAGAGCTTCCAGGCATGCATCCCCATCGTCAAGTTGAATTCGTCATTGAACTCGAGCCCGGTATCGAGCCAACATGTCGGCGTCCGTACAAGCTTTCCCCTGATGAGTTGAAGGAGCTGAAGAAACAACTCAATGAGCAAGAACGTATGGGTCTAATCAGGCCTAATACTTCTCCTTGGGGCTGTGGTGTTCTATTTGTCAAGAAGAAGGATGGCACGGAACGCCTTTGCGTTGATTACCGGCCATCGAACAAGAAGACAATAAAGAACAAGTATCCGCTCCCTAATATCAATGAATTGTTCGAGCAGCTCAAGGGAGCAAAGGTGTTCTCAAAGCTCGATCTCCGGATGGGTTACCACCAGATCCGTATCCGTGAATAGGATATTCCCAAGACCGCATTCAGAATGAGATTTGGCTCTTATGAATACACGGTCATGTCTTTTGGCCTTGCAAATGCTCCACCCACCTTCTTAAGGATGATGCACTTCATATTCAACCCCTACACCAATGAATTTGTTCTCGTCTATCTGGATGACATCTTGGTATTCTCCAAGAATGAAGAAGACCATGCCAAGCACCTCCGTATGGTCCTGGACAGGCTCCGTGAACACAAGTTCTATGCGAAGTTCTCCAAATGTGAATTCTGGCTAGATAAAGTCTTATATCTTGGCCATATTATCTGTGACGAGGGCATTTCTATGAACCCCGAGAAAGTTGAAGCTATTGTCAACTGGGAACCCCCGCAGAATGTTAAGCAACTCCGAAGCTTCCTTGGTCTCGCTAGCTATTGCAGAAGGTTCGTTGAGAACTTCTCCAAGATTGCCAAGCCTCTTTCCAACCTATTGCAGAAGAATGTCAAGTACTCCTTGACTCCTGATTGTGATGTGGCATTCAAAACACTCAAAGAGAAGCTCATTTCTGCTCTGGTTCTTACTCCTCCGGATGAGTCCAATCCCTATGAAGTCTTTTGTGATGCTTCTTTGCAAGGTCTTGGCAGTGTTCTCATGCAAGACAAGAAGATTGTGGCATACACTTCTCGTCTGTTGAAACCAAATGAGGAGAATTACCCCACACATGATCTCGAGCTAGCAGTAGTTGTACATGCCTTGATCACGTGGAGACACCTTCTGTTGGGCAGAAAAGTGGACATCTTCACCGATCACAAGAGCATGAAGTACATATTCACACAGCCAAACCTTAACCTTCACCAGACTCGTTGGGTTGAGATGATCCAAGAGTATGATCCAAGCATTGAGTACACACCTGGCAAGGCCAATGTCATTGCCGATGCCTTGAGCAGAAAGGCATATTGCAACAGTCTCCTTCTCAAACCGTTCCAGCCTGAACTTTGAAAATCATTCAGGAAGCTCAACCTCCAAGTTGTTCCACAAGGCTTTCTTGCAAACCTTCAAGTTGCTCCTACCTTGGAAGATCAGATCCGTGAGGCCCAACTCAGTGATGCTATGGTGCAGAAAGTGAAACATGGTATTGCTAAGGGTACTCCCAAATACAAGTGCTATCGTGTTGATGAGAAAGACACCTTGTTCTTTGAGGACAGAATTGTGGTTCCCAAGGGTGATCTCAGGAAGCTCATAATGAACGAAGCACATGACTCCCTCCTCCCGATTCATCCCGGAAGTTCTAAGATGTACCAATACATCAAGCAATCATATTGGTGGACTCGCATGAAAATGGAGATTGCCTAATTCGTGAATGAAAGTGATGTCTGCAGAAGAGTGACGGCAGAGCATCAATGTCCAGCTGGTCTCCTTCAACCTCTACCTATTCCCGAGTGTAAATTCGATCACATTGAAATGGATTTCGTCACTAGGTTTCCTAAGTCCAAGAAGGGGAATGATGCTATCTTCGTAGTGATTGACAAGCTAACTAAAGTAGCTCATTTCCTCCCCGTCAAAGAATCCATCAACGCAGCTCAGCTGACGGAGCTGTACACTTCCAGAATTGTTTCTTTGCATGGCATTCCTCAAGTCATCTCCTCAGACCGTGGAAGTTGGTTCACATCCAAGTTCTGGGACTCCTTTCAGTCAGCCATGGGCACAAAAATTCGCTTCAGCACTGCGTTTCACCCTCAGACTAGTGGTCAAGTTGAAAGAGTGAACCAGATGCTCGAAGACATGCTGAGAGCTTGTGTCATCTCTTTCGGTATGAAGTGCGAAGATTGTCTCCCGTTTGCCGAATTCTCATACAACAACAGCTTCCAAGCAAGTGCCGACAATGCTCCTTTTGAAATCCTCTATGGCAGAAAGTGCCGTACCCCGCTCAAGTGGTCCGAGACTGGTGAACATCAACTTCTTGGTAATGATTTGTTCTCAGAAGCCGAAGAAATGTGCAAAGTCATACGTGAGAATCTCAAAGCCGCTTAATCGCGTCAAAAGAGCTACTATGACGGCAAGCATCGTGACTTGGCTTTCGACATTGGAGATCATGTCTATCTCCGTGTTGAGCCTATGAAAGGAACCCAGAGATTCGGTATCAAAGGCAAGCTTGCTCCTAGATACTGGGCCCTTTCAAGATTCTTGGCAAAAGAGGCGATCTAGCCTACCAACTCAAGCTTCCCTCCAACTTTGCAAATGTTCATGATGTGTTTCACGTGTCTCAACTCCGCAAGTGCTTCCAGACACTTGAACGCACCATTCCGTTCGAGGAGATTGATCTTCAACAAGACTTGTCTTATCGTGAGCACCCTGTTGCTATTCTTGAAGAAACTAAGCACAAAACCCGCAACAAGTCCATCAAGTTCTTGAAAGTGAAGTGGTCACACCATACCGACCGAGAAGCTACGTGGGAACGAGAAGATCACCTTCGTTCCGAGTATCCTTCCTTCTTCCAGTCCTAGATCTCGGGACGAGATCTTTTTGTAGTGTAGGAGAGTTTGTAACACCCCATATGTGATACTTTCCTATAATGGCAATAAAGTATTCTCATTTTGATCCTTGTCCTTATCCTTGGGGGTTCTTGTCATTTGAGCTCATTTTATTTTTGCATTGCCATGTCATTTATTTTATTTTGCATCCATGCATTGCTTTCATCATCATGGCATCTTAGTTTGCTCTTGTTGATGTGTGTATGTGTGAGGCCTTGTGTTGTGTGTGAGTGTGGTTCTAGCCTTGGCTTGCTAAAACCTAGACCCCCCCCTCCTTTGTTTCCCTCTTCTTCTTCTTCTTCCTTTTTCTTTTCTTTCCTTTCTTTACCCTATTTTGCAAGTCACCTAGCCAAGTTCATTAATGTTCTTTCTTTTCCTAAAAACCTTGCACCATGTCTACACCCTCTCTGCCTAAATTCAGCCTTATTCGAATTGATTTGGTTGGGTTCAAAAATGACAAGAGTTTGAACCATATTCAAACTCCTTTTATTTTTCTACCTCTAAAAATGTCCAAACCAAATTTATTAAATAGGGCATAAATCAAGGAGCATGGGGATATTTTCTTTTCCCCCTAACTCTTTTCCTTTAAGCCTATGCTTTTCTTTTCTTTTCTGTCTGAAGATAAATGGAAAAGGAAAAGAAGATAGCAGCTACAGCAGTGGCCTAGGCCTCCCCCTCCTCCTCCCGAGGCCCCAGCTAACACCCGCAGGCCCGACCGAGCCGCTTGCAGTCGCGTCGTCTCTCCCCTCGCACCCGGGCCCGCGTGTCATCCCCCTCCTCCTTCGCGCCTACCTGCCCCGTTGCGTCGCCATCTCTGCTCCAGAGACAGAGCGCTCGCGCTCGCGCCCTGAACTTCACGGATGCTGAGGTCGCGTCGTCTCCTCTCCCCCCTTTTAAGCTGGCAGCCGTGCCCTAGGGTTGCTTCTTCTCCCCCTTTCTCCTCCGCCGCCGCCAGCAGCTCCACCCGCTCCTCTCCTCCCTACAGACGCCATGGCCGCCCCGAGCAAGATCCCATCGCCGGCATAGGAGCTCGCCGTCCTTCCTCTCCGTCGATCCCGAGCACCCCGACGTCTCCCTCGAGCCCGCTCCGACGCTGATCCGAGCCCGAGGATAAGTCCCATGACGTCCTCTTCTTCTTGGGACTGAACCGCACCAAGTTCAGAGCTCCTTCGCGGCGTCTCTAGCTCGTCTCTGTCAGCTCCTTCCTGTCCAAGGGTAAGGAGGTATACCCAGCTCCTCCCCATCTCCTCCTTGTCGCCGCTAGCCCTCTGTACTCGTCGCTGTAGCCTTGCCGTAGCCGTGCTCCCGGTGCCCGCATCGTTCTGAACTTGTAGCTGTCGCGCGCTTCAGTTAGTCGCGTAGGCCGGCGCTTCGCCACTCTGGACCCGCAGCTAGTCGCATCAGCTCCGCCGCACCTTCCCGCACGCCCGCCGCTCGTTGCCGACCCTGCCTAGGACCTTGCTGTCGCGTAGAGCTCCGTCGCCGCCGTTCTGTCAAGTGCATGCCGCCGGCGTTGTAGTGCATGTTAGGTGTTGTGTTTGCTTCGAGTGGATGCGGCACTCCCCCAGGAGCGCACCGCACCACTCCGTCGTCCCCTTAGGTCACCGGAGCAGCTCCGACGACCCCCCTGTTTTTCCCCTGCTCTGCCTCTTCAGTTACCTCTTCAGGTTTCGCACCTGTATTCTGTCAAGAATCGAATGCTAGCGCAGTGGCTTGTGTCTCCGTCAGATAAGCAACGGGTCGTGGGTTCGAATCCATGCGGGGCAGTGGGTTTTTTCGCCCCATTTTTGTTTTCGCGTCTGGCTGACAGCCAGGCCCCACCTGCCAGCCACTCAGCTGCCTCCAGCCCCCTCGCGCACCCGCTGGTGCCACCTCAGCGCAGCTGGCCCCCCCTTGTCAGTGGCTTTGGCTAGCGCAGGCGTGGGCCAACTTTGACCCCTGCGCCTGTTTTCTTTTCTGTTTTTCTTTTTATTTTTCTTTTTCTGCATTTTCTTTCTTTAATTAATATTTGTTGATAATTGCATCTGATGGAAATAAGTGGTATATGGAAAGTGCTTAGAATTTCATGTAGATTATGAATATGCTGTTTGTTGCCATGTTTAAAAACATTTAAAATGTTGTTTGAATTTATTCTTGTTTTAAATATGCTAAAACTTGGAAAATCATAACTAAATATCTACAACTCCAAATTTAACAAACTTTATATGCATTTGGGGGTGAAAAAATGTGTAGAATATTTTGGTGATGTTGTTTAGCATGTTCGAAAACTTTATAACAGAAGTTTTTCAGATCTGTCCCAAATGCAATTAATTAATATTGGGAGTTTCTGGAAAATGTTGTTTGGTATTTCCAGCCCATTTAAATGTGCTAGCATGTTGCTGTAATATTAGTTGCACCCTTGCCATGTTAACCAACCCCTTTAAACTTGTTGGGTGCTTGTTTGAATGACCTACATAAACTTGTTAGTTGTTCTTTTGCTTGGTTCCTTTCATGTGAGTGATCTTGTTTGGCTATGATGTTATCGCACTTTTGTGACCCTAGGCCATGCATCATATCTACTCTTGTCCTTGTTCATCATGTTCATGCATCATGTGTCTGAGCATTGCATTATGATTGATTGTGTTCCGGTGTTGCTTGTTGTGTTGGTTAGAGCCCGGTGACGATACGGAGTACGAGGTTACTACCGAGGCTGAGTTTGAGGAGCAAGGTTATGATCCCTCCGTGGAATCAACATGCAAGATGACCTTACCCAGATATCACTACTATCTTTGCCTATGCTAGATGTCTCGCTCTTTAGATATTGCCTCGATGCCTATATGTGTTTTTCAGCCTTCCTGTTGTTGCCATGAAACTCTCTAACCACCCACCTAGCAAACCGTTGATTGGCTACGTAAGCTTCGCTCAGCCCCTCTTATAGCGTTGTTAGTTGCAGGTGAAGATTTGAAGATTCTTGCTTCATGTTGAAGTTATTGTTGGGATATCACAATATATAAACTGTTAAACTAAATCATCTATATATTGGTAATGGGTGGAAGGCTAAGCCTCTTGCTTGGTGTTTTGTTCCACTCATGCCACCCTAGGAACCATTAAACCGGTGTTATGTTCCTTGATTTTGCGTCCCTAACATGGTTGGGGTTTATGGGCCCCCCTCGATAACCCGCTTAGCGCTAAAACTTTTCCAGCAAGGCCCAACATTGGTTTTACATTTGCCTAATAACTAAAACTTGCATAGGGCGTTGCAAACCTGAGTTCTTAATTAACAACCCTGGGCCAGTGCTCCTCATGAGTGTTGGTCCAAACTGGGGGTCCTGCAGGGCCACCTTGGGGAAACCCGAGGGCTGGTAAAAACCTGTAGCATCACCCATCCGGTCGTGGCCTGAGACGAGATATGCGCGGCTACTATCAGAGTGTCGGCACGCCGGGAGGTCTTCTGGATTAGTTTTACCTTTGTCGGAATATCTTGAGCATGGGATTCCGAGAATACTCGAGTCTTCCCACCTTGGAGTTGCGACTCCGCAAATCGTGAGCTTGTGATGGGCTAAGTTGGGACACCCCTGCAGGGTTTGATCTTTGAAAGCCGTGCCCGCGGTTATGTGGCAGATGGAAATTTGTTAATATCCGGTTGTAGATAACTTGACACCATGTTCATAATACACTACCCGCGTGAGTAACCGTGACGGTCTCTTTCCGAAGGAGTTCGGGAAGTGAACACGGTGGGGTTATGTTTGATGTGAGTAGTTAGGATCACTTCGTGATCAACTTGGCGATCGTTGGCACTTGTTATCTCCTCGCTCTAAACCCGTAAGTTAGTGCTAGTGCTGCTGCAACCTTGTTTTAAGCCTTTTCCACACCTAAGGCTTTGATAGTATTGCTACGCGGTAACGGGATTGCTGAGTCCTTTGTGGCTCACATATTCAACACAACACCAGATGCTGGTACCGTAGAGAACTACATAGGTGGTGGTTCAGAGCTGTATTGGGAGTTCGATGAAGAGCGTGGACGTTACTATGTGTCTTATCCCGAGGATCAGTAGGGCTCTTACTAGGATGATTGGGGCCTTGTGTTTCTTTATTTATAGTATCTTTCATTTTGCTTTTCGTCCGTAGTCGGACTCTGATGTTATTCGGATGATGTATGTTAATGTTTTACATTGTGTGACGTGGCGAGTGTAAGGCAACTACTCTTTTACATTTTCATCCCTTCTTTTACATGAGTCGTGCAAAGATACCATACTTGAGATCATTCTAGTATGTGATTATGTCTCTAAGTCGTGCCTCGACACGTAGGAGACATAGCCACATACTGGGCATCACAAGTTGGTATTTAGAGCCTTCTCCGACCTTGGAGCCCCCCTGATTGATCGAATCATTGACGGTTGAGTCTAGGCACACACATAAAAAATGTTTTTAGTCCTATATATATATATCGGAGAGTAGGATTTCTTTTTACTCCTCATCCCTTCATCGCTCTGGTGAGGACTTCTGACGATGTTCTACCTCTTCTACTCTCAAAAATTGACAAGTTTTTTTAGGATTACGCGAGTATTGTTTGGATTGTTCCGATATCTTTGTGACGAGAACATTGTTCGCGAGGCCTCCTGTCATTTAGGGGTTGTGGCAGTGTCCCGGGGAGTTGAGCTCCGAGGTGTTGTCGTCACAAATGTATCGCAGCGGTTCTAGAATACTTAAGACGGCCGACATAAAAAACTCTTCTATGCGGTTAGTGGTGAGATAACCCCGACGTCACCCAGTACTGGTGGGATAGTTCGGGAGTATTGCCATAGTTTGTATAGTAGATGTGTTTCGAAGGTCCGAGGTAAACAGTTTCCGAGGATGACTGGTTATGTGTTGAAGGATGGATACAGCTGGATGTAGGATTAGAGTTGAGTGCGTGATGCTTCCCCTGTATCGCCAACACCCGATTGCATAACCGGAAACCTTCGAAAATTAGTAGGTGGGTTCTTCTAGTAGCTCATAGGCATTCTTCCAACGAGTGCATGGTATGAAGTTCGGGGTTCAACATCGAGTGAAGAGGTTTATGGGCGTTGTTCCAATTGGGAGTTGCATCTTAAAGGGTCCTTGGCTATGTTGATCTGGGGATTGCAACACCCTTTTGTAACACGTTCCATGAGCTTTCGGCACGAACATGTGGGACGAAGCTTCTATCTTGTATTTGTTCTATCTGCTCCTTGTTGTTTTTATTTACCTTTTGTTATCCCAAGTGGCTTCTCGAGAAGATTGTTGTACCATTAAACTGTGGGATACATTCATTCATTTTGTTCGAATGTTCTTGTGAAGACTTATGTTGCAATTGCTAGCCGTTGATTCAGCTCATATATATTTCCATCAATGGCTAATACTTGTCATCTCATTCAGGATGGCTCCTAAGAAGGTTCCCAACGCTAACCTAGAGGGTGAAGAAGAGCGTGTTCCTGAACGTCCTCCTTCCCCTCCTCTTCCGTCTGAGGCATGGAGAGCAATTATGCAAGCGACCAACCAGAACACCCAGATGCTTATGCAAATGATGCAGAACTTTCAAGCCAACCAAGCAAATCAAGGTGGTCATGGGAACCAAGGCCAAGGCAATCTGTTCAATCAACCTCACTTTGCAACCCTCAACCTATTCCTCGCAAACCAACCGAAGTCTTTCAGTTACTGTGTGGATCCGCTAGATGCTGAAGACTGGATCACAGACATCAAAAAGCACTTTGAATGCAGTAACGTGAGACCTGAGGATTATGTCAAGTTTGCCACTTTCCAACTCAAAGACCAAGTTGCTGATTAGTGGCAACAGTACAAAGATTCCAGAGGTGGACGTGAGATCTCGTGGACTGACTTCTTCAAGGATTTCCGCTCTCACCACATTCCAACAAGTGTCATTGAAGGCATGCATGAGCAATTCCGCAACCTGAAGCAAGGCACCATGTCCGTCTATCAATACAATGTCAAGTTCTAGAATCTTGCCCGCTATGCCAAGCAAGACATCCCAGATGCCAAGAGCAAGATTTATCAGTTCCGTGGTGGTCTGAAGGATGAACTCCAACTAGCTCTCACCTTTTTCGAGCCGGATGCATTTGACCAATTCTACAATATGGCTCTTAAGCAAGAGGCAGCCCAGCTCAAGATTGAAGCTTCCAAAGAGAGGATCAGAGATGCTGCTCACTCCTCCTCTTCTTCCCAAGTGGTTGCCAAGCAGCAGAAGTTCTGGCTTCCACCTCCTCCAGTGCTCCGTCCTCCAAACAACAACAAGCACTCAGGTGGCCGTGGTTTCTCCCACCCACCCAACCCAAGCAATCAGTCCAAGCCTTAGTTTCAAGCTTCAAGATCAAGTGGTCCTTATCACCGGCCTCTCTCAGAAGTGGTTTGCAACATGTGTACTCAGAAGGGTCACTATGCTAACAAGTGTCCCAACCCAAGGCACCTTCTGCCTCCTCCACCTGTCAGCACTGCTATTGTCAAGCACAATCCCAAAACACGAAGAGTGAATCTGATGAATGCAGCTCAAGCAGAGAATTCTTCAGATGTGATACTTGGTAATCTTCCAGTTAACTCTATTCCTGCAAAAGTATTGTTTGATTCGGGTGCATCTTGTTCATTCATGTCTCAACCTTTTGCATCCAAGCACAATGTTGACATCAAACGTTTACCAAGGGAGTTATCAGTTATTTCTCCAGGAAAACGAATGCATTCTAGTGTGTTTGCTCCGGATATATCTATTCATATGGGTGATTACAGTTTCCTGGTTTCTCCGGTTATTCTCGGTAACTCCGACATTGATCTTATTCTTGGGATGGATTGGCTTTCCAAGCATGATGCAAACATTGATTGTGCAAATAAGGAAGTCAAGCTTACTCATCCTGACGAATACGTGACTATCTTCGCCTCTCGAGATAACACAATCAGGCTATTCTCTCTCAATGACAAGGACGAGATTAATGCCATTTCTCAGATTCCGGTGGTCAATGAATATGAAGATGTTTTCCCTGAAGATCTAGCATGCCGGCGTCCGTACAAGCTTTCCCCTGATGAGTTGAAGGAGCTGAAGAAACAACTCGATGAGCAAGAACGTATGGGTATAATCAGGCCTAGTACTTCTCCTTGGGGCTGTGGTGTTCTATTTGTCAAGAAGAAGGATGGCACGGAACGCCTTTGCGTTGATTACCGGCCATTGAACAAGAAGACAATAAAGAACAAGTATCCGCTCCCCAATATCAATGAATTGTTTGAGCAGCTCAAGGGAGCAAAGGTGTTCTCAAAGCTCGATCTCTAGATGGGTTACCACCAGATCCGTATCCGTGAAGAGGATATTCCCAAGACCGCATTTAGAACGAGTTTTGGCTCTTATGAATACACGGTCATGTCTTTCGGCCTTGCAAATGATCCACCCACCTTCTCAAGGATGATGCACTTCATATTCAACCCCTACACCAATGAATTTGTTCTCGTCTATCTGGATGACATCTTGGTATTCTCCAAGAATGAAGAAGACCATGCCAAGCACCTCCGTTTGGTCCTGGACAGGCTCCGTGAACACAAGTTCTATGCGAAGTTCTCCAAATGTGAATTCTGGCTGGATAAAGTCTTATATCTTGGCCATATTATCTCTGCCGAGGGCATTTCTGTGAACCCCGAGAAAGTTGAAGCTATTTTCAACTCGGAACCCCCGCAGAATGTCAAGCAACTCCGAAGCTTCCTTGGTCACGCTAGCTATTGCAGAAGGTTCGTTGAGAACTTCTCCAAGATTGCCAGGCCTCTTTCCAACCTATTGCAGAAGAATGTCAAGTACTCATGGACTCCTGATTGCGATGTGGCATTCAAAACACTCAAAGAGAAGTTTATTTTTGCTCTGGTTCTTACTCCTCCGGATGAGTCCAAGCCCTATGAAGTCTTTTGTGATGCTTCTTTGCAAGGTCTTGGCGGTGTTCTCATGCAAGACAAGAAGATTGTGGCATACACTTCTCGTCAGTTGAAACCAAATGAGAAGAATTACCCCACACATGATCTCGAGCTAGCAGTAGTTGTACATGCCTTGATCACGTGGAGACGCCTTTTGTTGGGCAGAAAAGTGGACATCTTCACCGATCACAAGAGCTTGAAGTACATCTTCACACAACCAAACCTTAACCTTCGCCAGACTTGTTGGGTTGAGATGATCCAAGAGTATGATCCAAGTATTGAGTACACACCTGGCAAGGCCAATGTCATTACAAATGCCTTGAGCAGAAAGGCATATTGCAACAGTCTCCTTCTCAAACTGTTCTAGCCTGAACTTTGTGAATCATTCAGGAAGCTCAACCTCCAAGTTGTTCCACAAGGCTTTCTTGCAAACCTTCAAGTTGCTCCTACCTTGGAAGATCAGATCCGTGAGGCCCAACTCAGTGATGCTATGGTGCAGAAAGTGAAACATGGTATTGCTAAGGGTACTCCCAAATACAAGTGATATGACATTGATGAGAAAGACACATTGTTCTTTGAGGACAGAATTGTGGTTCCCAAGGTTGATCTCAGGAAGCTCATAATGAACGAAGCACATGAATCCCTCCTCTCGATTCATCCCGGAAGTTCTAAGATGTACCAAGACCTCAAGCAATCATATTGGTGGACTCGCATGAAAAGGGAGATTGCCCAATTCGTGAATGAATGTGATGTCTGCAGAAGAGTGAAGGCAGAGCATCAATGTCCAGCTGGTCTCCTTCAACCTCTACCTATTCCCGAGTGTAAATTCGATCACATTGAAATGGATTTCGTCACTGGGTTTCCTAAGTCCAAGAAGGGGAATGATGCTATCTTCGTAGTGATTGACAAGCTAACTAAAGTAGCTCATTTCCTTCCCGTCAAAGAATCCATCAACGCAGCTCAGCTGCCAGAGCTGTACACTTCCAGAATTGTTTCTTTGCATGGCATTCCTCAAGTCATCTCCTCAGACCGTGGAAGTTGGTTCACATCCAAGTTCTGGGACTCCTTTCAGTCAGCCATGGGCACAAAAATTCGCTTCAGCACTGCGTTTCACCCTCAGACTAGTGGTCAAGTCGAAAGAGTGAACCAGATCCTCGAAGACATGCTGAGAGATTGTGTCATCTTTTTCGGTATGAAGTGGGAAGATTGTCTCTCGTTTGCCGAATTCTCATACAACAACAGCTTCCAAGCAAGTGCCAGCAAAGCTCCTTTTGAAATACTCTATGGCAGAAAGTGCCGTACCCCGCTCAACTGGTCCAAGACTGGTGAACATCAACTTCTTGGTAATGATTTGATCTCACAAGCCGAAGAAATGTGCAAAGTCATACGTGAGAATTTCAAAGCCGCTCAATCGCGTCAAAAGAGCTACGATGACGGCAAGCATCGTGACTTGGCTTTCGACATTGGAGATCATGTCTATCTCCGTGTTTCTCCTATGAAAGGCACCCAGAGATTCGGTATCAAAGGCAAGCTTGCTCCTAGATATGTGGGCCCTTTCAAGATTCTTGGCAAAAGAGGCGATCTAGCCTACCAACTCGAGCTTCCCTCCAACTTTGCAAATGTTCGTGATGTCTTTCACGTGTCTCAACTCCGCAAGTGCTTCAAGACACCTGAACGCACCATTCCGTTCGAGGAGATTGATCTTCAACAAGACTTGTCTTATCGTGAGCACCCTGTTGCTATTCTTGAAGAAACTGAGCGCAAAACCCGCAACAAGTCCATCAAGTTCTTGAAAGTGAAGTGGTCACACCATACCGACCGGGAAGCTATGTGGGAACGAGAAGATCACCTTCGTTCCGATTATCCTTCCTTCTTCCAGTCCTAGATCTCGGGACGAGATCTTTTTTAGTGTAGGAGAGTTTGTAACACCCCATATGTGATACTTTCCTATAATGGCAATAAAGCATTCTCATTTTGATCCTTGTCCTTATCCTTGGGGGTTCTTGTCATTTGAGCTCATTTTATTTTTGCATTGCCATGTTATTTATTTTATTTTGCATCCATGCATTGCTTTCATCATCATGGAATCTTAGCTTACTCTTGTTGATGTGTGTATGTGTGAGGCCTTGTGTTGTGTGTGAGTGTGGTTCTAGCCTTGGCTTGCTAAAACATAGACCCCCCTCCTTTGTTTCCCTTATGTTCTTCTTCCTTTTTCTTTTCTTTCCTTTCTTTACCCTATTTTGCAAGTCACCTAGCCAAGTTCATTAATGTTCTTTCTTTTCCTAAAAAACTTGCACCATGTCTACACCCTCTCTTCCTAAATTCAGCTTTATTGGAATTGATTTGGATGGGTTCAAAAATGACAAGAGTTTGAACCATATTCAAACTCCTTTTATTTTTCCGCCTCTAAAAATGTCCAAATCAATTTTATTAAATTGGGCATAAATCAAGGAGCATGGGGATATTTTCCTTTTCCCTAACTCTTTTCCTTTAAGCCCGTGCTTTTCTTTTCTTTTCTGTCTGAAGATAAATGGAAAAGGAAAAGAAGACAGCAGCTACAGCAGTGGCCTGGGCCACCACCTCCTCCTCCCCAGGCCCAGTCTCTCCCGCGGCCCAGCTAACGCCCGCACGCCCGAGCGAGCCGCTCGCACTCGCGCGGTCTCTCCCCTCGCACCCGGGCCCGCATGTCATCCCCCTCCTCCTTCGCGCGTACCTGCCCCGTTGCGTCGCCGTCTCTGCTCCAGAGAGAGAGCGCTCGCGCTCGTGCCGTGAACTTCACGCACGCCGAGGTCGCTCCGTCTCCTCTCCCCCCTTTTAAGCTGGCAGCCGCGCCCTAGGGTTGCTCCTTCTCCCCCTTTCTCCTCCGCCGCTGCCAGCAGTTCCACCCGCTCCTCTCCTCCCTGTAGACGCCATGGCCGCCCCGAGCAAGATCCCGTCGCCGGCATAGGAGCTCGCCGTCCTTCCTCTTCGTCGACCCCGAGCACCCCGGCGTCTCCCCCGAGCCCGCTCCGACGCCGATCCGAGCCCAAGGACAAGTCCCACGACTTCCTCTTCTTCTCGGGACTGAACCGCGCCAAGTTCACACCTCCTTCGCGGCGTCTCCAGCTCGTCTCCGTCGGCTCCTTCCTGTCCAAGGGTAAGGAGGTATACCCAGCTCCTCCCCATCTCCTCCTTGTCGCCATTAGCCCTCTGTACTCGTCGTCGTAGCCTTAGCGAAGCCGTGCTCCCGGTGCCCGCATCGTTCTGAACTTGTAGCTGTCGCGCGCTTCAGTTAGTCGCGTAGGCCGGCGCTTCGCCGCTATGGACCCGCAGCTAGTCGCATCAGCTCCGCCACACCTTTCCGCACGCCCGCCGCTCGTCACCGACCCTGCCTAGGCCCTTGCTGTCGCATAGAGCTTCGCCGTCGCCGTTCTGTCAAGTGCTCGCCGCCGGTGTTGTAGTGCATGTTAGGTGCTGCATTTGCTTCGAGTGGATGCGGCACTCCCCCAGGAGCGCACCGCACCACTCCGCCGTCCCCTTAGGTCGCCGGAGCAGCTCCGACGAGCCCCCTATTTTCCCCCTACTCTGCATCTTCAGTTACCTCTTCTGGTTTCGCACCTGTATTCTATCAAGAATCGAACGCTAGCGCAGTGGCTTGTGTCTCCGCCATATAAGCAACAGGTCGTGAGTTCGCATCCGTGCGGGGCAATGGGTTTTTTCGCCCCCTTTTTGTTTTCGCGTCTGGCTGATAGGCAGGCCCCACCTGCCAGCCACTCATCTGCCTCCAGCCCCCTCGCGCACCCACTGGTGCCACCTCAGCATAGCTGGGCCCCCTTGTCAGTGGCTCTGGCTAGCGCAGGCGTGGGTCAACTTTGACCCCTGCGCCTGTTTTCTTTTGTTTTTCTTTTTCTTTTTCTGCATTTTCTTTCTTTAATTAATAGCTATTGATAATTGCATCTGATGGAAATAAGTGGTATATGAAAAGTGCTTAGAATTTCATGTAGATTATGAATATGCTGTTTGTTGCCATGTTTAAAAACATTTAAAATGATGTTTGAATTTATTCTTGTTTTAAATATGCTAAAACTTGGAAAAATCATAACTAAATATCTACAACTCCAAATTTGACAAACTTTATATGCATTCGGGGTGGAAAAATGAGTATAATATTTTGGTGCTGTTTTTTAGCATGTTTGACAACTTTATAACAGAAGTTTTTCAGATCTGTCCCAAATGCAATTAATTAATATTGGGAGTTTCTGGAAAATGTTGTTTGGTATTTCCAGCCCATTTAAATGTGCTAGCATGTTGCTGTAATATTAGTTGCACCCTTGCCATGTTAACCAACCCCTTTAAACTTGTTGGGTGCTTGTTTGAATGACCTACATAAACTTGTTAGTTGTTCTTTTGCTTGGTTCCTTTCATGTGAGTGATCTTTTTTGGCTATGATGTTATTGTACTTTTGTGATCCTAGGCCATCCATCATATCTACTCTTGTCCTTGTTCATCATGTTCATGCATCATGTGTATGCGCATTGCATTATGATTGATTGTGTTCCGGTGTTGCTGGTTGTGTTGGTTAGAGCCCGTTGACGATACGGAGTACGAGGTTACTACCGAGGCTGAGTTTGAGGAGCAAGGTTATGATTTCTCCATGGAATCAACAGGCAAGATGACCTTACCCAGATATCACTACTATCTTTGCCTATGATAGATGTCTCGCTCTTTAGATATTGCCTCGATGCCTATGTCTGTTTGTCAGCCTTCCTATTGTTTCCATGAAACTCTCTAACCATCCACCTAGCAAACCGTTGATTGGCTACGTAAGCTTCGCTCAGCCCCTCTTATAGCGTTGTTAGTTGCAGGTGAAGATTTGAAGATTCTTGCTTCATGTTGAAGTTATTGTTGGGATATCACAATATATAAACTGTTAAACTAAATCATCTAAATATTGGTAATGGGTGGAAGGCTAAGCCTCTTGCTTGGTGTTTTGTTCCACTCATGCCACCCTAGGAATCGTTAAACCGGTGTTATGTTCCTCGATTTTGTGTCCCTAACACGATTGGGGTTTATGGGCCCCCCTCGATAAACCGCTTAGCGCTAAAGCTTTTCCAGCAAGGCCCAACATTGGTTTTACATTTGCCTAATAACTAAAACTTGCATAGGGCGTTGCTGATGGCTTCTCGCCCCTCGTTGGTTACCCCAAGTGGAAGGTTGAGATGTAGCGTAGCAGCAAATTTCCCTTGGCAAAGGTACCAAGGATCGAATCCCGTGAGACTCCGAGGGTCGACAAGTAGGTGTCAACGGCGCCAGGAACTTAGCGGTTGACAGGACCTGCACACAGATACAAATAACTTTGCTCCCAACGAGTACAGAGAGGTTGTCAATCCCTCCGGCCTTGTCGTTTACAAAGGATCAAACACAAGAGATAATAATGATAGCTATGACTGCAACTAGGAAATAAAGACAGGAAGTAAATAGCGGGTGTGATCAGTGGTGGTAATATGGACCGGGGTCCCATGATGTTCACTAGTGATGTCTCTCTCCCAAAAGACAATAAAACAACAAAGCGAGGTAAACAAATTATAGTTGGGCAATTGACAGGATTATGTGCGCAAACCAATGCTAACTATGCTGCAAAGAAAGGTAGAGGCTCAAAAGCATGGGCAGTACGCCAAGGCAAGTAGACCGAAATCCATCTGCATCTACTACTAATCATCCATCTTGAGATATCTATCCAGAACATCTCGCTGGTATTAAGTTGCGAATCCCACCCAAAGTGTAAACTCAAAGCAACAGACAACTGCATTAAAAGAACTTTGCGTAAAGTAAACAATCCTTGCACCCGCAAGTACAAGCACCGTTGTTTTCCCCCTTGTGGCAACAACACATCCCCTAGACTCATGTTTCTGTCACTCAAGCTAGTCATCAGGGGGCATGAACCCACAATCAAGCATAACGCTCCCTCTTGGAGTTACTACCTACTACTTGGCCAAAGCAATAAACAGCAACGGAGAGCATGCAAGAATTACTCAAGAACATAAATATAAAAGAGGTGAAAAAAAAAATATTACTCACACACAATCTGAACATAATCTCATAATCCATCGGATCCCAGCAAACTCAGCAGAGCAACAGCATAAAGATTACATATGTGCCTCGATCATGTAGGGCAGCTCACGAGGTCTAAACCATGAAGAACAAAGAGGGGAGGAGAACATCACATAGCTACTGATCATGGACCCATGGTCCAAGGGGGACTACTCACGACTCATCCGGGAAGCGTCCATGGTGGTGGAGAAGCTCCCGGTGGTGGTTCTCCCCTCCGGCAGGGTGCCGGGAAGAGTTCTCCTGATGCTCCCGATCTTGGAAGCGCTGCGGCGGCAGAACAGAGGCGAGATCGCGAAAAAGGGTTCCGTCCTCGAGGGTTTCGGGACGAGAGGAATATATATGCGAAGGGGGGTCACCAGAGGCGGAGCCGGGGCCCCAGGCACCCCCCTGGCGCGGCCAGGGGTGGGGCCGCGCCGGGTGGCCGCCTGGGCCCCCCTGGCTCCCCTCTGGCCCCGCTTTGGTTATTCGCGAAGCTTCCTGTACGCTAATTTTTCCTGTATTTTTCCCGGAATTTTTATAGCACTTTTAATATGGGGGAAACCTGAAATAGAAAAACAGCAGAAAACAGGAACTGGCACTGTGGTGCACTGAGTTAATAGGTTAGTCCAAATATGATCAAAAGTGTATGGAAGTGCATAAATATCATAGCAATATCACACAAAAGAAGCATGGAGCAAGCAGAAATTATAGATACGTTTTGGACGTATCAACATCCCCAAGCTTAATTCCTGCTCATCCTCGAGTAGGTAAATGATAACAAGCATAATTTCTGTGGTGACATGCTACCAACCATATAAGAACTTTTAAGTAAAGCAATCAAGGCATGTAATTCAATTCAAGTCATAACAAGCAAGAGTCTATATTAGCATTGTAACAAGCAACATAAGAACATAAAGGTGCAAGAGCTCTCGCTGTCCGTGACTCGAATGTCTCCAAATGGTGTTTGCGTGCAAGAAAGGGGATAGGGATATACGAGAGTAAAACATAGTTTTTGTATTGTTGAGAACTTAATCTACTAAAGTTTCACACTTGGTCTTCTTTGGAATCTTATCTTGACTCATCCCTAGACCACCAGTCAGGTACAAGTCAAAATGATCCACTCCCTTTCGATATTTTGAGCACTCATGCAATGGATGAGCGTAAGCAAGAAAGTTAACACTTAGGATGGCAAAGAGAGAAAAATGATGAAGGGGGAAGACAACAAAGGTGTGAAAGGCTCACATCAATGAGGACAATCATAGGCGAGAGAAAGCCAAATGATATTTATGATGTGAGGAGTAGGGATTGCCATGCAACGGATGCACATATGAGCTAAGGTAAGCTCTCCAATGGAACTAGTGGGGGTGCATCCAACTTGCTTGCTCAAGAAGACCTAGAGCTCTTTTGAGGAGGCTCATCATTGGAATATACAAGCCAAGTTCTATATTGTGAAGGTCTCCACATAGTTATATGCATGAATGATAATCTCTATGGAGTACAAGGTATAAGATGGAGTACGAGTGTGGATCTCTCAAAAGGAATAGTAGTGTGCCCCCTTCTCTCTTTTTATTTCTTTTTCTCTTTTTTCTATTTTTTTATTTTTTGTGGCCTCAATGGCTCTTTCTATTTAACTCTCATTTGTCCTCTTTGGGATCTTTTGATTTTGCCCTCTTTGGGATCTTTTCCTCACTTTAGGGGCAACACTCTATGTATTACAAGAAGTATAGAAGATCTTTCACACTTTACAAAAGTACTCAACATAAAGAAAATGAAACTATCATGATGTATGCAAATGTATGCCTCTGCCAGTGTAGCAGGATATGCAATGATACTAGCGCGTCATGTAGCAATGATTAGGGAAAGGCCCAACTAGCATGCGGCTCATCGATCAAGCAAAAGCATGTATGACATGAAGATCAAGTCATGAGAAGATGGATGTTGCATGGCAATGTATCTCGGAAAGGCTATGGAAATGCCTTGATAGGTAGGTATGGTGGCTGTTTTGAGGAAGGATAAAATGAGGCTTATGATGACAGAGCGTATCGTGCCAAGGATTTGGATGCACCGGCGAAGTATGCGCCAACTCTCGAGGTGAGAAAGGGCAATGCACGGCACCGAAGAGGCTAGAAAAATATGGCTAGGTGGAAGTGTCAACTTTCGAATACTCACATTAGTTCGAAGAACTCATGCACTTATTATCGGTAACTCTCAATCTAATTAGGAGGTTCACAAAGAGACAAGTACCCCGAGGAGGAGTGTATGGGGGTTTGGTTATCCTTGCGCATCCTCAACTCATGGTACGTGAGTGTACTCTAATATTCGATCCCTCCAAAGATTAGTGATCCATCTAGTAGCTAAAGTTCTCAACTATTTTGTAGGTTTTCGAAAATAAACACAGATTGCCCAAAATACAACATCTATCACTAATAGGCTAAAGCTCTTGACACCAAAAGTTCAGACATTACTCATGGCAATACCTCAAAACTATTGCAAGTTACTACTAAAATTAAATAGCAACCTCAGTTACCTACTTTAAGTTAAGACACACAACTCAGTGCAACAGGCAAACTCTCTTAACAACATAAACATGAAAACTCAAGAGAGTTCAGCAACCAACTAAACAAAAGCTCTTTAAAAAGAAAAGCATGAAAACTAAGAGCTAAACATGACAGCAGCTATGGAAAGACAAAGAACACACACAACAAAGATAAGCATGAAAATCCTATGTTGTGTTCTAGGTTGAAGTGGAGCGTGTTTCTCTCCCACACAAAGAAAGTTGGGTTCTAACTTGCTATGAATAGCAAGCAAAGCTAAAGAAAACTAAAAAGGAAACTAAGAGCAAGACGCTCCAAGCATAGCACATAACACATGAAGTGATAATTATAGTGGAACGAAAGACGAACTGATAATTGTTGATGGAGAAGGGGATGCATGGGGGCATCCCCAAGCTTAGACACTTGAGTCTTCTTGAATATTTCTTGGGGGTGCACGGGGGCATCCCCAAGCTTGAGCGTTTGACCCTCCTGAATCTTCTTTTATCATCTTCCCTCGCACACTCGAAAAATCCCTTCATACATAACTCATCATAATCTGATTAGCGAGGTTAGTACCCACAATAAAATAATTTTTCCCTACTGGAAATAAAGATAATCTTGAAGAGCTACTGTTTCTCAAGATTGCCAAAAGGTTTTTGCAAAGAAAAAGCAAGCTCAAG
The DNA here is from genome assembly GCA_902687465.1 of Secale cereale. Taxonomy (NCBI): domain Eukaryota; kingdom Viridiplantae; phylum Streptophyta; class Magnoliopsida; order Poales; family Poaceae; genus Secale; species Secale cereale. Next base: position 451,967,342 of record LR738710.1, on the reverse strand, counting down.
GTTTGCAAAACGAAGAAAAGACAAAACAGGACAGAATCTGTGAAAAACAGACCAGCATGTAGTAAATAATTTTTTCGGGGCACTTCTGCAACTCAAATAAAAAAAACTCAGAACATACGCTCGAAAGCCAATTGTATAGAGCACGCTGTCAAAAAAATTCAGATCAAAAAGATGATCTGGTGATTTTATTCGAATTTTTCTGTTCAAGGACAGAATCTGTTTTCTGGACAGCACATCACAACTTTTGAACTTTCTTGCAATCGGAGGCTAAACTTGGCACAAAGCTGAAAAGAAAAGATACAATGATGATGCTACTGTAGTAACAAACATCAAGACACAACAAAAGCAAAATGAAACCTAAGTCGTTGTGGGCTGCCTCCCAAAAACGCTTTCTTTTATGCCTTTAAGCTAGGCATGATGCAAAAAGAGAAGATCAAGTTTTATCAAGAGTAAGAGAATAGCTAGCCCGTATAACGGACTCAAAAGGCAACTTAATCTTCTTTCTAGGGAAGTGTTCCATTCCTTTCTTGAGAGGGAATTGGAATTTTATATTCCCCTCTTTCATGTCAATGATAGCACCAATGGTGCGAAGAAAAGGACGTCCCAAAATAATTGGACATGAAGGTTCACATTCAATATCCATAATAATAAAATCAACGGGAACATAATTGTCATTGACAATGATAAGAACATCGTCGATATTCCCCAAAGGTTTCTTTACGGAAGAATCAACAAGATGAACACCAAAAGAACAAGGATCAAAAGATTTCAATTTAAACATATGATATATTCTTTTGGGCATAACGGAGGTACTAGCTCCAACATCACATAAATCATAGCAAGAGAGGTTATTCAACTTAATTTTAATCATAGGATCCCAACTATCTTCTAGCTTTCTAGGTATGGAGGCTTCTACCCTAAGCTTCTCCTCCCTAGCTTTGATGAGAGCATTAGTGATATGCTCCGTGAAGGCAAGATTAAGTGTGCTAGTGTGAGGATCTCTAGACATCTTGTGAAGAGAACCAATAACTTCAGAAAGGGTGCAATTATCAAAATCAAGGTCACTACTATCAAGTAAAGTGGTAGTGGTGTCCTTTAGGCTCACTTGTTTGGTAGCTTCTATGGTTATAGGAGTTTCTTCTTCTACGGTTGAGGTCATAGCATCACCATTAATAGGTCCAATGGGACTAGGAGTGCATTGGGTGCTAAGAGTTTGGATATCCTCAACAACTTGGATAGTAGCAACAGTGTGGTGGGTAGGAAGGTTCTTAATTCTATCTTCTTCCTCCTTTTCTCTAGCCCATCTCTCTTTAAGTTTAGCCAACATCCTAATGTTTTCATTAATTTGCACTTGAATAGAATTCATAGGAGTGGTCTTCCTCTCCTCAAGAGGAGAAGTTCTAATTTTCAACAACTCTACCTCATGGGCTAAATTGTCTACCTTCGAAGAGAGATTATCTAGTTTGTCTAGTTTTTCTTCTACACTCTTATTGAAGGCCTTTTGGGTAGTGATGAAGTCTTTAAGCATAATCTCTAGTTCAGAAGTGGAGTTCTTGGTGCTAGGATAAGCATTGCTGTTCCCATAGGAATTAGAGGGGAACGGTCTAGGGTTGCTACCAAAATTACTCCTATAAGCATTGTTATTGAAATTGTTTCTAGAGATAAAGTTCACATCTACTTGATCTTGAGCAATCAAAGAATTTACAGGAACATCATGAGGATCAATAGAAGATTGCTTGGAAAGTAGAGACATGATCAAGTCAACTTTTTCATTTAGGGAGGGAATCTCCTCGACAGAGTTTACCTTCCTACCTGTTGGAGCGCGTTTGGTGTGCCATTGGGAATAATTGGTCATCATCTCGTCGAGAAGCTTCGTGGCAGCACCAAGTGTAGTTGACATAAAGGTTCCTCCCGCGGCCGAATCTAACAAGTTCCGCGAGGTAAAGTTCAAGCCTGCATAAAAAGTTTGGATAACCATCCAAGTAGTCAAACCATGAGTAGGGCAGTTCTTGACAAGAGATTTCATGCGTTCCCAAGCTTGGGAACGTGTTCATTATCCAATTGTTTAAAATGCATCATGTTACTCCTTAATTGGATAATTTTAGCGGGGGGATAGTACTTCCCAATAAAGGCATCCTTGCACTTGTCCCAAGAATCTATACTATTCCTAGGCAAGGATTGGAACCAGATTTTAGCTCCTCCTCTCAAGGAGAAAGGAAAAAGCTTAAGCTTAACAATATCACCATCTACTTCTTCGTACTTTTATATATCACAGAGCTCAACAAAATTATTTAAGTGCAAAGCAGCATCATCTCCAGCACCGGAGAATTGATCTTTAATAACTAGGTTCAGTAAAGCAGGTTTAATCTCATAAGAAGGTGCTGAAGTGGCAGGTGTAGCAATAGGCGTGCAGATAAAGTCATTGTTGTTATGACTAGTGAAGTCACACAACTTGGTGTTCTCGGTGGAACCCATAGCAGCAGCAAGCAAGATAACTATTTTTGTGATTTTTGATAAGGGACACTAAAGCAAAAAAACTGAAAGGTAAACTAACAAGACTAAAAAGCAAAGATAAAAGATAGCGTGCAACTCCCCTATCTTGAAGAGTGGAGTCCCCGGCAACGGCGCCAGAAACTTTGCTTGATGGCTTCTCACCCCTCGTTGGTTACCCCAAGTGGAAGGTTGAGATGTAGCGTAGCAGCAAATTTCCCTTGGCAAAGGTACCAAGGATCGAATCCCGTGAGACTCCGAGGGTCGACAAGTAGGTGTCAACGGCGCCAGGAACTTAGCGGTTGACAGGACCAGCACACAGATACAAATAACTTTGCTCCCAACGAGTACAGAGAGGTTGTCAATCCCTCCGGCCTTGCCGTTTACAATGGATCAAACACAAGAGATAATAATGATAGCTATGACTGCAACTAGGAAATAAAGACAGGAAGTAAATAGCGGGTGTGATCAGTGGTGGTAATATGGACCGGGGTCCCATGATGTTCACTAGTGATGTCTCTCTCCGAAAAGACGATAAAACAGCAAAGCGAGGTAAACAAATTACAGCTGGGCAATTGACAGGATTATGTGCGCAAACCAATGCTAACTATGCTGCAAAGAAAGGTAGAGGCTCAAAAGCATGGGCGGTACGCCAAGGCAAGTAGACCGAAATCCATCTGCATCTACTACTAATCATCCACCTTGAGATATCTATCCAGAACATCTCGCTGGTATTAAGTTGCGAATCCCACCCAAAGTGTAAACTCAAAGCAACAGACAACTGCATTAAAAGAACTTTGCGTAAAGTAAACAATCCTTGCACCCGCAAGTACAAGCACCATTGTTTTCCCCCTTGTGGCAACAACACATCCCCTAGACTCATGTTTCTGTCACTCAAGCTAGTTATCAGGGGGCATGAACCCACAATTAAGCATAACGCTCCCTCTTGGAGTTACTACCTACTACTTGGCCAAAGCAATAAATAGCAACGGAGAGCATGCAAGAATTACTCAAGAACATAAATATAAAAGAGGTGAATCAAATATATTACTCACACACAATCTGAACATAATCTCATAATCCATCGGATCCCAGCAAACTCAGCAGAGCAACAGCATAAAGATTACATATGTGCCTCGATCATGTAGGGCAGCTCACGAGGTCTAAACCATGAAGAACAAAGAGGGGAGGAGAACATCACATAGCTACTGATCATGGACCCATGGTCCAAGGGGGACTACTCACGACTCATCCGGGAAGCGTCCATGGTGGTGGAGAAGCTCCCGGTGGTGGTTCTCCCCTCCGGCAGGGTGCCGGGAAGAGTTCTCCTGATGCTCCCGATCTTGGAAGCGCTGCGGCGGCGGAACAAAGGCGAGATCGCGAAAAAGGGTTCCGTCATCGAGGGTTTCGGGACGAGAGGAATATATATGCGAAGGGGGGTCACCAGAGGCAGAGCCGGGGCCCCAGGCGCCCCCCTGGCGCGGCCAGGGGTGGGGCCGCGCCGGGTGGCCGCCTGGGCCCCCCTGGCTCCCCTCTTGCCCCGCTTTGGTTATTCGCGAAGCTTCCTGTACGCTGATTTTTCCTGGAATTTTTAGAGCACTTTTAATATGGGGAAAACCTGAAATAGAAAAACAGCAGAAAACAGGAACTGGCACTGTGGTGCATTGAGTTAATAGGTTAGTCCAAATATGATCAAATGTGTATGGAAGTGCATAAATATCATAGCAATATCACACAAAAGAAGCATGGAGCAAGCAGAAATTATAGATACATTTTGGACGTATCGGTTGCAAACCCGAGTTCTTAATTAACAACCCTGGGCCAGTGCTCCTCATGATTGTTGGTCCAAACTGGGGGTCCTGCAGGGCCACCTTGGGGAAACCCGAGGGCTGGTAAAAACCTATAGCATCACCCATCCGGTCGTGGCCTGAGACGAGATACGCGCGGTTACTATCAGGGTGTCGGCACGCCGGGAGGTCTTGCTGGATTAGTTTTACCTTTGTCGGAATATCTTGAGCACGGTATTCCGAGAATACTCGGGTCTTCCCACCTTGGAGTTGCGACTTCGCAGATCGTGAGCTTGTGATGGGCTAAGTTGGGACACCCCTGCAGGGTTTGATCTTCGAAAGCCGTGCCCGCGGTTATGTGGCAGATGGGAATTTGTTAATATCCGGTTGTAGATAACTTGACACCATGTTCATAATACACTACCTGCGTGAGTAACCATGACGGTCTCTTTCCGAAGAGGTTCGGGAAGTGAACACGGTGGGGTTATGTTTGACGTGAGTACTTAGGATCACTTCGTGATCAACTTGGCGATCGTTGGCACTTGTTCTCTCCTCGCTCTAAACCCGTAAGTTAGTGTTAGTGCTGCTGCAACCTTGTTTTAAGCATTTTCCACACCTAAGGCTTTGATAGTCTTGCTACCCGGGAACGGGATTGCTGAGTCCTTTGTGGCTCACAGATTCAACACAACACCAGATGCAGGTACCGTAGAGAACTACACAGGTGGTGGTTCAGAGTTGTATTGGGAGTTCGATGAAGAGCGTGGACGTTACTACGTGTCTTATCCCGAGGATCAGTAGGGCTCTTACTAGGATGATCGGGACCTTGTGTTGCTTTATTTATGGTATCTTTCATTTGGCTTTTCGTCCATAGTCGGACTCTGATGTTATTCAGATGATGTATGTTAATGTATTACATTGTGTGACGTGGCGAGTGTAAGCCAACTACTCTTTTACATTTTCATCCCTTCATTTACATGAGTCGTGCAAAGATACCATACTTGAGATCATTCTAGTATGTGATTATGTCTTTAAGTCGTGCCTCGACACGTGGGAGACATAGCCACATACTGGGCATCACATTTGTAACATGACAACTTACTTGGAACGAATTTTCTCAATCCATAGGTAGGTATGGTGGACTCTCATGGCAAAACTGGGTTTTAAGGATATATGGAAGCACAAGTAGTATCTCTACTTAGTGCGAGGAGTTTTGGTTAGCATGAGGGAGAAAGGCAAGCTCAACATGTTGGAAGATCCATGACAATATACTTTATTTTGGATATAAGAAGACATAACCCATTATGTTGTCTTCCTTGTCCCACATAAACTCTTTAGCATGTCATACTTTAATGAGTGCTCACAATCATAAAAGATGTCCAAGATAGTATATTTGTATGTGAAGCCTCTTTTCTTTTATTACTTCCTATTAATTGCAACGATGACCAAAACTATGTTTGTCACCTCCCAACAACTTTTATTTATCATACTTTTGTATGTGAAGTCAATACTTCCCATAAGATCGATATGATCTCTTTGATACTATTTATGTTTTCTTTCTTTTTATCATGACCCAAGTGAGGAAATCAAGCCCTTGACTCAACACTAATCTTTATTATATAGCTCACGGACTCGATTATAAAGGATAAAGCTCACCAAGCAAAAAGCTCACAACTAGATCATGCTAAATTTATTCTAATAGATCAAGATACTACCAAAAGGATCGAACTGAGTGAAACGGTAAAGATAGGAGTGATGGTAATACGATACCGGGGCCACTCCCCCAAGCTTGGCAGTTGCCAAGGGGAGTGCCCATACCCATATGATTGTGTCTCCTTCTTCGGGGTTGGTGATGATGGAGTTGCAAGTAGTGATGGGGGATCCTCATATATCGAGCGTAGGAGATCTTCCAGCTTGCGGATAATACCTTTGAGAGCAGCTATGTAGTCCTTCAAGAAAATATTTTCACTTGTGAGATGCTTGTTGCGAATCTGAGCTAACTCAATCATCCTGAAAGCTTCTAGCTCAGTTGAGATAAAGAGATTAGGAAGGGATTTAGAGGTGTCTTCTTCTCCCGCTGCAGGAGCCGCATCTTCCACCTCCATCTTGATCTTCTTCTCCTTGTAGATCTCCTTGGGTCCTTCCCTCTTCAGATCTATCTTCATTAGCCAAGCATCTTTGCCTTCGTTGTTGGAGGGGGGAGACGACATGATGCCTAGCTTCGCAAACCCTAGCAGAAAACAGCTCGAAACGAAAACAGAGGATTTCTGCATGATGCAGAGGTCAAAACCTTTGGGAGTATATATAATGAATTTTCTCGAATGAAAGGAGTAACCCACAAGAAAGCAGAGTCCAGGGGACACACGGGGTGTCCTCGAGGCAAGGGGGCGCCCTCCACCCTCGAGGATGCCTCGTGTCTCTTTCGGACTGCGGTTCATTTTTCTATTTTTCTAAATATTCCAAAACGGAGAAAAATTGCCTTTAGAACTGTTTTGGAGTCGGTTTACTTACTGTATCACATACCTCTTCCTTTTCGGAGGCTGAATCATTCTGGAAAGTGTCCCTTATGTATTCCTCCGGGGTTACGGTTTCAATAACATTTGTTTCAACATTTATAGGATTACGTGAGATATAATGTTTGATTCGTTGACCGTTCACCACCTTCGGATTTGTGCCTTCGAAGTTGTTGATTTCTATGGCACCGGAATGATGGACCTCCTCGATAATGTAAGGTCCTTCCCATTTGGAGAGAAGTTTCCCTGCAAAAAATCTTAAACGAGAGTTGAATAGCAGGACATAATCACCTACGTTAAACTCACGCTTTTGTATCCTTTTGTCATGCCATCTTTTAATTTTTTCTTTAAACAGCTTGGTATTCTCATAGGCCTGGGTTCTCCATTCATCGAGACAGCTAATGTCAAATAACCTCTTTTCATCGGCAAGTTTGAAATCGTAGTTGATCTCTTTAATAGCCCAATATTCCTTATGTTCTAGCTCAAGAGGTAAGTGACATGCTTTTCCATATACCATCTTATATGGAGACATGCCCATAGGATTTTTGTATGCAGTTCTATAGGCCCATAATGCATCATCTAGTTTCTTGGACCAATTCTTTCTAGACCTATTAACTGTCTTTTGCAAGATTAATTTCAACTCCCTATTACTTAGTTCTACTTGACCACTAGTCTGTGGGTGATATGGTGATGCAATTCTATGGTTGACATCATACTTAACATGGATCTTACGGAAAGCACCATGAATAAAGTGTGAACCACCATCAGTCATTAGATACCTAGGGACTCCAAACCTTGGAAATATAACTTCTTTAAGCATCTTAATAGAAGTGTTATGATTAGCACTACTAGTTGGAATAGCTTCTACCCACTTAGTAACGTAATCAACAACAACTAGAATATGTGTGTACCCATTATAGGCAGGAAAAGGTCCCATATAATCAAAGCCCCAAACATCAAATGGTTCAATAACAAGTGAGTAACTCATAGGCATTTCTTGACGTCTACTAATATTACCAATTCTTTGACATTCATCACATGATAGACAAACTTACGGGCATCCTTGAAGAGAGTAGACCAATAAAAACCGGATTGCAATACCTTGTGTGCAATTCTGTCTCCCGCATGGTGTCCTCCATAAGCTTCGGAGTGGCACTTGCGTAGGATCTGTTCCTATTCACGCTCAGGTACACAACGTCTAACAATACCATCTACTCCTTCTTTATAAAGATGTGGGTCATCCCGAAAGTAATGCCTCCAATCATAGAAGACCTTTTTCTTTTGCTCGTATGTGAAGCTAGGTGGTATAAACTTAGCAACAATGTAATTAGCATAATCAGCATACCAAGGAGCAGTACGAGAAGTACTTATGACAGCTATTTGTTCGTGGGGGAAGCTATCATCAATAGGTTGTGGGTCATCAAGTATATTCTCTAACCTAGACAAGTTATCTGCTACGGGGTTCTCAGCTCCCTCTCTATCAATAATATGCAAGTCAAATTCTTGCAGCAAGAGAACCCATCTAATAAGTCTAGGTTTAGCATCTTTCTTTTCCATAAGGTATTTGATAGCAGCATGATCAGTGTGAATAGTTACTTTAGAATCAACGATGTAGGGTCTAAACTTATCACAAGCAAATACAACTGCTAAAAATCCTTTCTCAGTGGTAGCATAGTTTCTTTGAGCACTATCTAGAGTTTTGCTAGCATACTAGATAACATTCAATTTCTTATCAACTCTTTGCCCTAGAACAGCTCCTACAGCATAATCACTAGCATCGCACATAATCTCAAAGGGTAAATTCCAGTCAGGAAGCTGGACAATAGGTGCAGAGATCAATGCTTTCTTAAGTATTTCAAATGCTTCTAGACAATCATCATCAAAGACAAAAGGAATATATTTTTGTAAGAGATTAGTCAAAGGCCTGGAGATTTTGGAGAAGTCCTTAATGAAGCTCCTATAAAACCCGGCATGACCAAGGAAACTTCGTATACCATTGATATCCTTATGGCATGGCATCTTTTCAATAGCATCAACTTTAGCTTTGTCAACTTCAATACCTCTTTCAGAAATTTTATGTCCCAAGACAATGCCTTCATTAACCATTAAGTGGCACTTCTCCCAATTCAAGACAAGGTTAGTTTCTTCACATCTCTGCAAAACTCGATCAAGGTTGCTTAAGCAATCATCAAAAGAAGTTCCGTAAACAGAGAAATCATCCATGAACACCTCAATAATCTTTTCACAAAAATCAGAGAATATAGCCATCATGCATCTTTGGAAGGTAGCAGGTGCATTACATAAACCAAAAGGCATACGTCTATAAGCAAAGGTACCGAAAGGCCAAGTAATGGTGGTCTTTTCTTGATCCCCTTTTGACACAGGTATTTGAGAGAAACCAGAATAGCCATCTAGAAAGCAGAAATGAGTATGTTTGGGTAACCTTTCTAGCATTTGATCAATAAATGGCAAGGGGTAATGATCTTTCTTAGTAGCTTTATTTAACTTACGGAAATCAATTACCATCCTATAACCCGTAACTATTCTTTGCGGAATCAATTCATCTTTATCATTAGGGACGACAGTCATACCTCCTTTCTTAGGAACATAATGGGCAGGACTTACCCACTGGCTATCAGCAACTAGATAGATAATACTTGCCTCTAGGAGCTTTAGTATTTCCTTCCTCGCCACTTCTTTCATCTTAGGATTTAACCGTTGCTGATGATCAATAACCGGTTTAGCATTTTCTTTCAATTATATCTTGTGTTGGCATATAGTGGGACTAATGCCCTTAAAATCATCCAGAGTGTATCCAATAGCAGCTCGGTGCTTCTTCAGAGTTTTCAATAACCTTTCTTCTTCCTGCTCTGAAAGGTTAGCACTAATAATAACAAGATATATCTTCTTTTCATCAAGATAAACATACTTAAGAATATCAGGTAAAGGTTTAAGTTCAAACACGGGATCACCCTTGGGTGGAGGAGGATCCCCTAGGATTTCAACAGGCAAGTTGTTTTTCAATACGGGTCCCCGTGTAAGGAATATTTCATCTATCTCCCTTCTCTCATTCATATGCATATCATTTTCATGGTCTAGCAAGTATTGTTCTAAAGGGTCATTAGGTGGCACGACAATAGAAGCAAGACCGATAATTTCATCTTTACTAGGTGGTGCCTTTTCAAGGGGTTGTCTACGGAATTTAGCAAAGTTAAAATCATGAGACATATCCCCTAATCCGACAGTGACAATATCTTTCACGCAGTCTATCTTGGCATTAACAGTATTCAAGAAGGATCTGCCAAATATAATTGGACTGAAAGCATCTTGTGGGGAACTAAGAATAAGAAAATCAGCAGGGTATTTAACCTTCCCACACAAGACTTCAATATCTCTAACAATCCCAACTGGTGAAATAGTATCTCTATTAGCAAGCTTAATAGTAACATCAATCCCTTCTAACTCAACAGGTGCAATATCATGCATAATTTCGTTATACAAATCAAGAGGGATAATACTCGCACTAGCACCCATGTCACATAAACCATGATAGCAATGATCTCCTATCTTAACGGAGATGACAGGCAAGCCTACAACAGGTTTATGTTTATTCCTAGCATGGGGTTTGGTTATTCTAGCAGACTCTTCTTGGAGGTAAATAACATGTCCATCTAAATCTTCTACCAAGAGATCTTTAACCATAGCAACACTAGGTTCAACTTTAATTTGCTCACAGGGTGTAGGTGTTCTAGTATTACTCTTACGAACTACAGTTGAAGCTTGAGCATGATCCTTTATCCTAACAGGGAAAGGTGGTTTCTCAATATAAGCGGTAGGTATAACAGGATCAACATTATAAGTGGTAGTATTTTCTTCAACTTTAATAGGTTTAACTACATTTACTTCAATAGGGGGATGGTATTTAAACCACTTCTCCTTGGGTAGATCAACATGAGTAGCAAAGGATTCACAGAAAGAAGCTACTGTCTCAGAGTCAAGTCCATATTTAGTGCTAAACTCACAGAAAACATCGGTATCCATAAAAGCTTTAACACAATCAAACTTAGGGGTCATACCTGACTCCTTACCTTCGTCGAGATCCCAATCTTCAGAGTTGCGTTTAATTCTTTCTAATAAATCCCATTTGAAGTCACTAGTCTTCATCATATAAAAGCCAAAAGAAGAAGTATCGAGCATGGAGCGATTATTATGAGAAAGCCGAGCAAGAATTTTTTGAATGATCATTTCTCTTGAGTGCTCATGATTGGGGCATGAATATAACAATGACTTAAGCCTCCCCCAAGCTTGAGCGATGCTTTCTCCTTCGCGAGGCCAGAAATTCTAAATATAATTACGATCACGATGAACCTGGTGCATAGGGTAGAACTTCTGATGAAATTCCAACTTCAAACGATTATAGTTCCATGACTCCATATCATCGCATAGACTAAACCATGTGAATACATCTCCCTTCAAAGATAAAGGAAAGACCTTCTTCTTGATAACATCCTCGGGCAAACTTGCAAGCTTAAACAATCCACAAACTTCATCCACATAGATTAGATGTAAATCGGGATGCAGTGTTCCGTCTCCTGTAAAAGGATTTTCAAGCAGTTTCTCAATCATACCCAAAGAAATTTCAAAGCAAACATTTTCAATAGGTGCAGTAGGTTGAGGAGCAACTCTTTGCTCTTCTGCTCGGGGTGAAGATACCCCGAACAAGCCCCTCAAAGGATTTTGAGCCATAGTAACAAGTGACAATAAATTTCAGCACACTATATAAATTTTTCCTTACCAAATTCCACTTACCAAAGGCGCTTCACTCCCCGGCAACGGCGCCAGAAAAGAGTCTTGATGACCCACAAGTGTAGGGGATCTATCGTAGTCCTTTCGATAAGTAAGAGTGTTGAACCCAACGAGGAGCAAAAGGAAATGATAGGCAGTTTTCAGTAAGGTATTTTCTGCAAGCACTGAAATTATAGGTAACAGATAGTTTCGTGATAAGATAATTGGTAGCAAGTAATAAAAGGTAAAAATAAATAAGGTGCAGCAAGGTGTCCCAATCCTTTGTGTAGCAAAGGACAAGCCTGGACAAAATCTTATGCAAGGTAAAGCGCTCCCGAGGACACATGGCAATTATCGTCAAGCTAGTTTTCATCACGATCATCTGATTCGCGTTCGATACTTTGATAATTTGGTATGTGGGTGGACCGGTGTTTGGGTGCTGTCCTTAATTGGACAAGCCTCCCACTTATGATTAACCTCTAATGAAAGCATCCGCAACTACAAATGAAGTATTAAGGTAAACCTAACCATACCCTCAAACATATGGATCCAAATCAGCCCCTTACGAAGCAACGCATAAACTAGGGTTTAAGCTTCTGTCACTCTAGCAACCCATCATCTACTTATTAATTACCAATGCCTTCCTCTAGGCCCAAATAATGGTGAAGTGTCATGTAGTCGACGTTCACATGACACCACTAGAGGAGAGACAACATACATCTCATCAAAATATCGAACGAAGACCAAATTCACATTACTACTAATAGCAAGACTTCTCCCATGTCCTCAGGAACAAAAGTAACTAGTCACAAGACATAATATTGTTCATGATCAGCGGGGTATTAATATGCATAATGGATCTGAACATACGATCTTCCACCAAATAAACCAACTAGCATCAACTATAAGGAGTAATCAACACTACTAGCAACCCACAGGTACCAATCAGAGGTTTGGGTACAAAGATTGGATATAAGAGATGAACTAGGGTTTGAGAGGAGATGGTGCTGGTGAAGATGTTGATGAAGATAGCCCTCTCCAAGATGGGAGAGTTGTTAGTGATGACGGCGGTGACGATTTCCCCCTCCTGGAGGGAAGTATCCCCGGCAAAACAGCTCTGCCGGAGCCCTAGATTGGTTTCCTCCTCGGTTCCGCGTCGAGACGGCGGCGTCTGGTCCCGAAAGCCTCCTTATGATTTTTTTTCAGGTCAAAACACCTCATATAGGAGAAGATGGGCTCTGGGGGCCTGCCGGCTGGCCCTCAAGGCAGGGGGGCGCGCCCTGGGAAGGGGGGCGCCCCCCCACCCTCGAGGTCAGTCGGTGGCCCCTCTCGTTGGTTTCTTTCACTAGATATTTTTTATATTTTCTGAAACGATGTTCTGTGGAGTTTCAGGGCTTTTGGAGTTGTGCAGAATAGGTTTCCAGAGTTTGCTCCTATTTCAGCCCAGAATTCCAGCTGCCGGCATTCTCCCTCTTCATGTAAACCTTGCAAAATAAGAGAGAAAAGGCATAAGTATTGTGACAAAACATGTATGAACAGCCCATAATGCAATAAATATCAACTTATAAGCATGATGCAAACTGGACGTATCAAAGGCACATGTGATCCTATAGAATTTTCAGTTATTCGGCTATTAGCGTGAAGGTGCAAAGCCGAATTATGAATACCTATAGTTGCATATGGTGCCAAATCATAGAAGCATGAGGTGTAGCATATGATGGTTGACGGTAATTGGCCGGATAACTAGTAGTAGCATGGCCAATTCTCCTATCCACCGGCACGTTTGGATTAACATACTGCAAGTTATTTGCCAATGAATAAAAAGTTGAAACACTTTGTTGGATATTATTGGAAGTTCCTACATGGGGTGTCTCAACATGATTAACCGAACTCATCATGTTTTTCATCGGCATATAGATTTGTGGGGTTGCCGATGCATGGGAGTTGGGATACATATGTTGCATGTTGCTAAAATTATATGAAGTTGAAGCATGAAGATTATTCTGAATCGGCTATTGCACATAATTAAATGCAGGATTGATAAAATTAGGGCTAGCCGATACAATATGCTCTTTAGACGATCTAGCTACAACATATGCATTATTTGCATCTACATAAGTGAATTGGGAATTCATGTTAGCTTTGTAGATTGCAAACCCCAGATGACGATCTCTTCGTAGCAAGAACGGGCCGGAGACCGTTCAAAACTTCGTCCCCAGCGGAGTCGCCAAAAAGTGTGTTCGCACACGAACACGTCACCGTGTACCTCCAACGCCGAGTGATGCACCGCAGCTCGCGTCAAAGGAGACCCGTCCGGAAGCGCGGTACGCAATCATTCCGGCGGGCATTTTCGAGCACCCGGAACCCCATGTGACCGGGAGGAATCCCGCCTGGACACGCGGCGGCTATGGCCTGCCCTAGGTCGATTTGCCCGCCCCTAGAGCCTCGAAGATCGCTGCCCTTCAACGAAGAACGAACGAACAACGAGAGAGAAAGAACAAGGGAGAGATGTAAAACTAGGGTAAAAAGTAGATGGGTTTTATGATTGTGTGTTGTTCAATCGACCGTCACCCCTTGAGTATATAAGAGGCGGCTGGACTTCCCGTGCAAGAGAAAAGCTTCAATTCACGTCCAAAACCCTAGTCCAATTCGGATTTTTTTGGTCCGAACTTTCGAAAACTGTTCAGTAAAATCTGGCTGCCCCTTGCGAGCCATGTTCGGGGGAGTAAATGACCTCGGATGGAAACGAGCCCAAAAGCAATCTTGACCATTTCGACGAGACGAACAACTTTCGTGCTGAACGTTTTTTTATCTGAGGCAATCTTGAGGGGGTTTTCATCTGTTTTCCGAAGTGTGGAGCAGCGAAATTCAAAACCCGGACGAACATACCCGTGTCCGGCCATCCACAGAAAAATCAAAACCCGGATGGTTGTCCCCGGAGTGGCCGGCCATCCAGTACAACAACGTCTTGTACTGGCTGTAACTTTTGCATACGTCCTCCGATTAAGACGATTTTTATATCAACATCATCCGTTTCGACGAGACGAAGAACGTTGCTGTTGAAGACTTTTTCATCCGAGGCTTCCTTAATTAGGTTTGATGCCATTTTTTAATCTGATGTCAACACGGGTATCTCCGAAATTGTCATATCTTTTGCACTTGATCTCCGTTTTGTTCCATCTTATATTTATTTCGATCATCTTGACGAGGGCCATCAAATGGTGACATGAACTCATAATTTTAGCCTCATCTCATTATAGCCTCAAGTTACTCTTTGCAATCATGCCATTTTTGAGCATCAACATTATGCAACCTATTTGGTTGTCCGGTGCTATTCTGACATGGAAAAATCACATCACCGAGTTGATCAGGTGTGTATTGATGGTAAGTTTCACCTCTTGCCTACATGAGAAACTTACCTCACACCATCACATTTGAAATAAGTTCGTCTACTAGCATTGAAATGAAAAAGACTTATAATACGGGAGTTGTTGGGAACAGTAAGATGAAGTTAGTGGTGAAAGAAAATTTCAAACGGCCAACCTTCTGCCATGAATTTAACGAAATTCGTGTAAGTGAGTATAGTACAGTAGGGAGATATAGATCTATTCGTCCACTATTGTCGAAATAGAAAATTTAGAACACAAAGATTATGTGAAATGGTTAGATGAAGCTGCTCCTCCAAGGAAAATTAAAACGATCGATCATGTGTTACGAATACGACAAAATTCATCTATAAGAGCTTCAAACATAAACTCAAAATTAAAATGTACTGTCAATGAAACTAAGTATTGGTCACCGAAATGAAATTATAACACCGATGTGCATCATTTTCATGTAGAGTTTATCTCAAATCAAATCATCATTGTGTAAACTAGAAGAGACGCAGCGAGAAAACAATGAACACTTTGATGATGCTACAGACCTAGGGTAGGGTCACGGGCCTGACTCAGATACCCCACCCATGATCACTACCCCAGATGTTCAAGAGACAACGACAGCAGAAACAGTCGACTGATACGGCCCAAGAGGACATTTCACTAGACTGCATACCTCCACTCAGACGACTCAACTCCACTCGGAAGGATGAGGACGCTCGACCATGCAGAGACACTCGGCCCCCGAAGGTCAAAGGTCCCGTTAGGCCAGCAATGGTCATGCATTCATTCTGTAGTACTGAATGCCTTGATCACCCTTTATTGCAGGCGTTATCAGTAACGTCCTGCCTTTATGTACATTAAACCCTTTGTAACGTGGGGATGGCTGGGGTCCTGGCGCACTCTATATAAGCCACCCCTTCTCCAGTACAAGGGTTCACACCCCCTGTAACGCAAGCACACATATACATTCTAGTCGACCGCCTCCAGGCACCGAGACGTAGGGCTTTTACTTCCTCCGAGAAGGTCCTAAACTCATAAACATCTCGTGTACAATCTCACAGTAGCTAGGGCCTTGCCTCCTCCTTCGTACCCCCTACTCGTACTGTCAGACTTAGAACCACGACAGTTGGCGCCCACCGTGGGGCAGGTGTCTTAGCGACTTCCGGTGAGGTTGCAAGCTTTTTTCTCCGACCTCCATCATCATGGTTTCCGGCGGTGGTTTGGCGCTGGGCTGCGAGATCCGACTCGGCGCGCTCGTCTTCGTCGCCGACGACTCCGCTTGGCTCCAGGAGGCCCCCCTCGACGTCAAGGCGCTACCCGTCCGCGGGGCCACGCACTTCCGTGCCAGCGCCTGCGGCATCCTTCTCTGGCAGCCGTCGACTCGGTATCGGGCGGCTCCTTCATCGTCCGTCGTCCCCGCTAGACGCCACCGCAAGCGATCCGGTCGGTCCCGGCTCCAGCGGTGGGTGAAGCACGCGGTGGCTCGCCAAACGGTCACCCCTCAAGTTGCGGCCATCGAACCCGATGAATACCACTACGGGCCGGTCGATCCGTCGACTGAGTCCATAGACTCGCTTTCCGAGTGCGGGAGCAGCGACCCCGCGGCTGAAGTCCTCATGGTCGACTCACGGTACAGTCCACCGGTGTGACGCCCGAAGACCGACGTCCCAGAAGATTCCAGAAGATTCCCGAAGATTCCAGATGTTCCGAGTTGCCCGTGTGTTTCTTTTGTGCTTGTGTTTTTATTCTTGCATCGCATCATGTCATCATGCCATCGTGTCATTTTTATTTTTTGCATCTCAACCAAATAAATTGTATGGACCTTCGGTCCAGTTAAATCGAGGGAAGGTTGACTTCTCTTTATAACATATAAAAGCCTCTCAATATTATTAGGGAGCTATATTAAATATTCCAGTTGTTTGGAATTAACCAACACACTTGCAAATATTCCCCATGCTTCTTTAATTCAAGTTTCACCGTCAAAAACCTTCCCTATATTTCTTTTCTCGTTTTTCGAGGTTCCTCCGAAATCCTCAACATGTTTGGACACTTCACAAATCAAGTCTTAGTTCAAACCCATTTGAATTAAACTCAAATGTGTTTGAATTATATTTTTTCGATCATGCCTTTTATATTTTTCTCGGACCATGCTCATTTTTATGAACCCGAGAGAATAACCTCATGTGCAAATTCTTGCCTAAGCTTCCCTTTCTTTTCTTCTCTCCTTTCTTTCGTTCTCTGTTTTTTTTCCTTTTCACTCTTAAAATAGGAGAGGCTCCCAGCCAGTGGACTCCTTTTGGCCCAAGGCATCAGCCGCCTGGCCTATCACCTCCCAGCCATCAGGCCGACTCCCTCCCAGCGTCCAGCCGAACCCGCCCAGGCCTCTCCTCCCTCAGGCCCACCTGGCCACCTTGGCCCGACCGCTCCTCCCGAACCCTAGCCCGACCCCTCGCAGTTCCCTCGCTCCTCTTTCCCCTACAGCGCCGCCGCACCTCTCGCTATCTCCCTCATCTCGTTCCCTCGCTCTCTCTCTCTCCCGCATCGCACCTCCTCCTTGACCGCGCCTCCTACCTGATTTTTCCTCTCGCTCAAACCCCTCTCCCGATCCTCCCTTCGTCGCCAGGCCGAGCGCCGTGGTCTTCCCTCGGCCTGCGCCTCCCCGTCCGCGCCAGGGACCGAGGCCAACCTTCGCTCGATCTCCGACCGGCCAGGAGCCCGAGCCCTCGAGCGCCCGTCCTCCAGCTCACCGGCCCTGCTCCTCCGTGCCTCCAGCCGGCCCCGGCGCGCCAAGGACGCAGCGGCGCCTCCCTCCGCGGCTCCCTCCTCTGCGACGCTCCAGCTCGCGTCGCCATGGCCTCCCGAGGCCCTGCCTCGTCCTCCAGCCGTGTGCTTCCCTTCCAGCGCACCTCGCACCAGCCCCGCATCTCCAGCGCCGGCCGGGCGCCCCGTCTCCTCTGCTGCCAGGAGCTGCCGCGCTGCTTCGTCCGCGTGAGCCCAGGCAGCAGCCGGCTGCGCCCTGCCTCGCCCCCCCGAGCTTCGCCTTCGCTGCGTCGCGCCCGCCGACCACCTCTGCTCTGGTCTTCCTCGCCTCCCGAGCCGGCCCTCACGCCGTCGTCTTCACCGCGTCACCGGAGCCGTGCTGCTTTTGCTTGCTGCCATATTATGCCGTGCCTCTTTTGCTTGATGCCGTGATGCCGAGTTCTTCGAACGAGGGACCCCGAGACCGCCAAGTACCCTTCCGGATACGCCAAGTTCGACTACGCCAAGTACCACGATGGCAGCCCGAAGCACCAAGTACCACGACGACCCGAACGGCTACGAAATGTGAACAACCACCGTCGCCGAGGCGCAAGTACCTCTACGAACGTGTACCCCTACGTCGACGACGATCCCGACAAGTACCTCTACACGCGGCACGAACATCTACGATACGAGAACGACGACACAAGACAACGCGACAAGTACCTCTTCGGAGACGAAAACGCCAACGTGAACAACTACCGTCGCCGAGACCCTCAAGTACCTCTACGAACGGAACGGCTACTCGTTGGCGACCTCGTGTACGACTACTTCCTCTCCGATCGCGAGAACGACTTCTTCCTCTACGATCTCGAACCGCTTCGAGAGTGAACGCTTCGAAGGTATAACCCCGTGACGATGACCCGTGGAATGCTTGTTGTGTTGTATGAGATGTTTGCCGTTGTGTGATCCGTGCCCGTTGTGCCGGATCGTCCTTTTGTCATGTTCCTCGGTTGCCTCGTCGCCGACCCGTGGAAACCCGGTAACGGGATCACCCCACCTTTCATCTTGTTCCGCTCGCTCACGCCATCTTTCCTTTTGCACCGGACTCTCAACGAGTTACCGGAACCGATATGTTGCCGACGCATCATTTTCGGATCGTTGCCGTGGCACCTTTTTCCTTCCACCACGGTGACATATACTTCATATCTTCTTCATGTCATCTTTTAATAAATTGCATAAACTTGATCATGTCATCCGCATCATGATAACAACATGAGAATGTTTAATTGTTGTTTGCTTATAATTACTAAACATGCTCATGGGGATTTTCCGGAATTGTTGTTGTTATTTCCGGCCTCATTTAAAATGTCTTAATAGTGTAGTTTTATTATGCTTCACCTCTTGCCATGTTAATCAACATTTAATCTTGTCTTGTAAATAAACGAGAGTCAAATAAATAAATAAAATGTGGTGTTTCGTCAATATGCAACTCGTCTTAACTTGTAGTACTTGTTTGTGCACTTGCCATGCCATGCATAATTAAACTGGACATGCATCATACTTGGATGTGCATCGTATGCCATGTTTATGCTTGTGTGTTTACCGTGTTGTTTGCTTCTTTCCGGTTGCTTCTCTTGCTAGCTTCGGTTTCGTTCCGGAGTTGTGAGGCTTCTTCTCGTCTACTTTGTGGACTTGTTCTTCTCCTTCGTGGAATCCCAGGCAAGATGACCATACCGTTGGATACCTTTACTACCATTGCCATGCTTAGTTGTCTCGATGCTATCGTTACATGTCGCGCTACCCATCTTTTATGTCACCCTCTCCTTGTTGCCATGAAACCTCTAACATTTGACACCTTCCTAGCAAAACCACTGTTTGGCTATGTTACCCGCTTGCTCAGCCCCTCTTATAGCGTTGTTAGTTGCAGGTGAAGATGAAGTTCGTTCCAGGTGGGAACTTGTTGTTGGTTATATCACAATATCTATTATTATATAATAACACACCTATATAATGGGCATGGGTGGAAGGCTTGGCCTTTTGCTCGGTGTTTTGTTCCACTCATGCCACATTAGGCGCCGATAAACCGGCATTATGTTCCTTGATTTTGCGTTCCTTACACGATGGGTGGATGGGGACCCCTTGACAGTTCGACTTTGAATAAAACTCCTCCAGCAAGGCCCAACATTGGTTTTAATTTGCCTCTTAATAACAACTTAATTTTATATTTAAATTTGCATAAGGGGTCGCGTCCCCGGGTTCTTAATTCTACATAGCAAGGGGGGCCAGTGCTGATGGTGTTGGTCCCAAACTAGAGCCACTTGCGGTACCACCCAGTTATCTGGGGTCTTCGGTTACTGTACGTAGCGCTCATCCGGACGTGGCCTGAGACGAGATGCGCGCGGCTACCATCAGGGTGTCGGCACGCCGGGAGGTCTTGCTGGACTTGTTTTACCATTGTCGAAATGTCTTGTGCTACCGGGATGCCGAGCCTGATCGGTTTTCCCTAAGATAAGGAGTGATGATATTATATTTATCACTTCAGCTAATCGTGAGAGCTTGTGATGGGCTAAGTTGGGACACCCCTGCAGGGTTATAATCTTTCGAAAGCCGTGCCCGTGGTTATGTGGCAGATTGGAATTTGTTAATGTCCGGTTGTAGAAAACTTGACAGATACCACTGTGTGAGTAACCGTGACTGTCTCTTTTCACTTTGAGAAGAGAACACGGTGGGGTTATGCTTGACCGTATGTAGTTCAGGATCTTTAGCGATCACTACTTTTGCGACCGTTTGCGTAGATGCTCATCTTATTCTTGTACTCGTAAGTTAGCCACCATATTATGCTTAGCCGCTGCTGCAACCTCACCACTTTACCTCTTCCTACCCATAAAGCTTTGCTAGTCTTGATACCCATGGTTATGGGATTGCTGAGTCCTCGTGGCTCACAGATACTACAACACCAGATGCAGGTTCAGTCGAGTTCGATGCAGGAGCTGGTTCAAGTTCTACACTGGGAGCTCGATGAAGAGTTTGGCCGTATGCTTGTGACGTTTCGACGATTAGTAGTGGTTTCTACTAGGATTCGATCATGACCTGTGGTTTTATGTTGTTTTGGTATCTTTTCTTTTGGATCTTCACCCGTAGTCGGGTTGTGATGTTTTGAATGATGTTTTGCTTATGTATTGTATTGTGTGAAGTGGCGAGTGTAAGCCAACTATCTCTCTTTTGCAATTTAAACCCTCTTTTACATGAGTCGTGTAAAGATACCAAACTTGAGATCATTCTAAGATGGGCTTATACCTTTAAGTCGTGCCTCGACACGTAGGAGGTATAGTCCCATCCTGGGCATTACAAGTTGGTATTCAGAGCCTTCTCCGACCTAGAAGCCCCCACTGATTGATCGAATCGTTGACGGTTGAGTCTAGGCACACACTGAAAAGTTTTGAGTCCTATATTTATATCGGAGAGTAGGATTTCTTTGCTTCTCATCTCTTTTCATTCTGGTGAGGGCTCCTGATGATTACTTTTGTCTCTTCTACTCTCAAAATTTCACCAATTTTTTTTAGGATCACGCGAGTATTGTTTGGATTGTTCCGATGTCTTTGTGACGAGAACATTGTTCTCGATGCCTCCTGTCATTAGGGGTTGTGGCAGTGTCCCGGGGAGTTGAGCTCCGAGGTGTTGTCGTCACAAATCCATCGCGGCAGTACTAGAATACTTAAGACGGCCGACATCGAAAACTCTCCTATGCGGTTAGTGGCAAGATAACCCCGACATCACCCAGTACTGGGGAGGTAGTTCGGGAGTATTGCCATAGCTTGTATAGTGGATGCGTTTCGAAGGTCCGAGGTAAACGGTTTCCGGAGATAACTGGTTATGTGTTGAAGGATGGATACAGCTGGATGTAGGTTTAGAGTTGAGTGCGCGGTGATTCCCCTGTATCCCCAACACCTGATTGCATAACTGGAAACTTTCGAAAATTAATAGGTGGGTTCATCTAGTAGTTCTAGGCATTCTTCCAACGGATGCACGATATGAAGTTCGGGGTTCTACATTGAGTGAAGTGGTTTTATGGGCTTGTTCCGATCGGGATTTGCATCTTAAAGGGTCCTTGGCTATGCTGATCCGGGGAATGCAAAACCTTTTTGTAACACGTTCCATGAGCTTTCAGCACGAATATGTCGGACGAAACTTCTATCTTGTGTTTGTTCTATCTGCTCCTTGTTCCTTTTATTTACTTTTTTCTTCTTCCAAGTGGCTTCTCGACAAGTTGAGGTACCTGCGGAATTCATTCGTTCAATTCTCTGTTCGGATAGATATGTTGCAACATAATCTTCTTCATAAACATATCTATCCTTTGTTTTTGTTTTGATTCTGGTATTCGAGTTGCTTCGATGTCAAATGTTGATTCCATACTTTTCCTAATCGGTGTTCTCATATTTCTATGGGAGTGCTAATTCTTCTTGACCATCGAGCTTGTCATGTTAATCCTTTTCAACCGGTGTGCCTTCTCTTCAAGTTATTCCTTACGGACGTCGTTGAGAAATCTGACGATTTGTCTGTTTCAATCATCTCAAGTTGTCTTTGTTTTCCCCACCCTCCCTCCCTTTTATTTGGAGCCAGAGTCCCTAATGAAGTATCCATTTTTATTCATGTGACATTTCTTCATTCTTTTCCTTCAATGTTCTTATCCGGTGATTTATCGCGAAGATGCTCAAGAGCTTCAAGTTCATCATTCTTTAGTTCTCAAATTCTCTTCAAAGTGTGACGTAAGAATGATCCCCATCAGTCACAGTCCTTCTCCAAGACCGCTTTCAATTTCTTTTTCACCATTGTTTCAACCTTTTAATTCTTCATTCCGGAGTGCTCAACAATTCTTCATGGCATTTCTCGTCTTCATTCTCAACATCTGAAGACCGGAGAAGTGTTTCTCTTAAACCTTGGCCGTTCTCTTGAAGATTCGTGGTTCTAGTTTCATGCCATCATCATTATTGTTTCGTTTGTGAGGAATTCTTTTATGCCATCCGAAGCATTTCATGAATTCTTTCCATTGTGATCCTCCGAAGGCCATCATTTCAGAAGATTCTTCGTTCTCAGTTTTCAACTTCGTCCTCCAAATATTCTTCATCGATGTATCTTCGTTCGTCTTCATATTCTTACGGTGGTTCTTTCAAGATTACTCTTCCGTTGTTATCGTATCAATTCATTTGTTCTTTTCACAATCCTGCCGGTGGTTCGTTCAGATTTACCCAAGCTTATGCGAGATCTCTCCTAATTCCTTGCAACGAGAATAAGTAGTATGCCAAATCCTTTGGTTGTCATCAATTTAAATTGGTGAAGGAGATGCATGACATAATTCTTATTCTTATTCCTTCAAGGTGATTTAATCCTTTTGTCTGGAGCTTGTTCATCATATCATATCCTTGGTTCTAAGTTGTTCATCTCTGTTTTCCGGAGCTCCAAGTTATTTCTATTATATCATTTCAAAGCTCCATCTAATTCATCGCAGGCCTTGAATCTTATTCTTTTCATCTTTCAATTCTCATGCTTTCATTACCGGAGTTCTCATGGTGGTTCATCATCATTTAATTCATCCTCGAAGTCTTCATCAAGATTCTTGTTGGAGCTCAAGTATTCTTCTTCTTGCATTCCTATTGCAATCCTTTCTACCTATCTTTTCAGATGGTGTTATGTCATTCTTGACAATTCCTTCATGAATTGTGATTCACGAGTTTCAAGAATGAGATATTTAAACCCATCATTTTCTTTGTTCAGGAGATCTTGTCAACCCTTTAATTATTCGTTGGAGTTATCTTGGGTTGTATTTCACCTAAAGCTTTCCCTAAGTGTTGTTGCTATTTATGGTGCTTATAAATGACCCAAGTTCTTCATTTATCCTTCCGGTGAAATAAGTTTTTCGTCTCCTTGTTGATCTCAATCCAATCAAATGTTTTTGTTAGTGGCTGGTTGTCACCTCAGAATTTTGAGATGAATTCCATAATCCCACTTCAAGCTTATTCATTTCGTTGTTGATTTTTCCATCAACCCCATTCAACCCTTCTTCGCAAGGAGGATTCCTAATTCATTCGTGGGAGAAGTTGTCTTTTTCTTCTCCGTTCAATTCTTTCGTTGATTTATATGCTATTCTTTCATTCCGGAGGCATTGTGATGATCTCTCTTTGACCATCATCTCGTTTTTATCAAGATCATATTCTCCCTTGCTTGTCTATTTATCCGGAGTGTTGTGTCCTCCATTCTAATTCTCTCACCTTTTCATGTTTTGCCTCTCTTTTAACCGGAGTGCTGTCTGAATCCTTCTTACCCCTTGTGCCATTCTTTCAATTGTTTCGGAGGTAATATGTTGTTCATTTCAGCAAGTATCATCCCAACTGGGCAAGTTCTTGTTCATTTCCTTCCATTTTCAGACGGAGTGCTGTCCAAATTCTGTCATTCTTATTCCTTGGCTATACCATTGCGGTTCCGTACTTTTGCTTCGTAAGCTCTTGTTTCATGTCTTTCAACCTTCAAGGTTCTGATAATGTTCCATGTTCCTCCTTTTACCGAAGTGCTCTTAACTTCGTTAATCTCTGTTGTATTCTTCTTTCAAGTTTGTTCAACCTCTCAAGGTTCTATGGTTTCACTCGTCTGTCAAAGAAGCAACTTTGTTTTACCTCTTCCTTTTCCGTTTTTACCCGGTGCCATCTCTAGGATCTCGGGTCGAGATCCTCTGTTAGTGTGGGAGAGTTGTGACGCCCGAAGACCGACGTCCCAGAAGATTCCAGAAGATTCCCGAAGATTCCAGATGTTCCGAGTTGCCCGTGTGTTTCTTTTGTGCTTGTGTTTTTATTCTTGCATCGCATCATGTCATCATGCCATCATGTCATTTTTATTTTTTGCATCTCAACCAAATAAATTGTATGGACCTTCGGTCCAGTTAAATCGAGGGAAGGTTGACTTCTCTTTATAACATATAAAAGCCTCTCAATATTATTAGGGAGCTATATTAAATATTCCAGTTGTTTGGAATTAACCAACACACTTGCAAATATTCCCCATGCTTCTTTAATTCAAGTTTCACCGTCAAAAACCTTCCCTATATTTCTTTTCTCGTTTTTCGAGGTTCCTCCGAAATCCTCAACATCTTTGGACACTTCACAAATCAAGTCTTAGTTCAAACCCATTTGAATTAAACTCAAATGTGTTTGAATTATATTTTTTCGATCATGCCTTTTATATTTTTCTCGGACCGTGCTCATTTTTATGAACCCGAGAGAATAACCTCATGTGCAAATTCTTGCCTAAGCTTCCCTTTCTTTTCTTCTCTCCTTTCTTTCGTTCTCTGTTTTTTTTCCTTTTCACTCTTAAAATAGGAGAGGCTCCCAGCCAGTGGACTCCTTTTGGCCCAAGGCATCAGCCGCCTGGCCCATCACCTCCCAGCCACCAGGCCGACTCCCTCCCAGCGTCCAGCCGAACCGGCCCAGACCTCTCATCCCTCAGGCCCACCTGGCCACCTTGGCCCGACCGCTCCTCCCGAACCCTAGCCCGACCCCTCGCAGTTCCCTCGCTCCTCTTTCCCCTACAGCGCCGCCGCACCTCTCGCTATCTCCCTCATCTCGTTCCCTCGCTCTCTCTCCCGCATCGCACCTCCTCCTCGACCGCGCCTCCTACTCGATTTTTCCTCTCGCTCGAACCCCTCTCCCGATCCTCCCTTCGTCGCCAGGCCGAGCGCCGTGGTCTTCCCTCGGCCTGCGCCTCCCCGTCCGCGCCAGGGACCGAGGCCAACCTCCGCTCGATCTCCGACCGGCCAGGAGCCCGAGCCCTCGAGCGCCCGTCCTCCAGCTCGCCGGCCCTGCTCCTCCGTGCCTCCAGCCGGCCCCTGCGCGCCAAGGACGCAGTGGCGCCTCCCTCCGCGGCTCCCTCCTCTGCGACGCTCCAGCTCGCGTCGCCATGGCCTCCCCAGGCCCTGCCTCGTCCTCCAGCCGTGTGCTTCCCTTCCAGCGCGCCTTGCACCAGCCCCGCATCTCCAGCGCCGGCCGGGCGCCCCGTCTGCTCTGCTGCCAGGAGCTGCCGCGCTGCTTCGTCCGCGCGAGCCCAGGCAGCAGCCGGCTGCGCCCTGCCTCGCCCCCCCGAGCTTCGCCTTCGTTGCGTCGCGCCCGCCGACCACCTCTGCTCCGGTCTTCCTCGCCTCCCGAGCCGGCCCTCAAGCCGTCGTCTTCACCGCGTCACCGCAGCCGTGCTGCTTTTGCTTGCTGCCATATTATGCCGCGCCTCTTTTGCTTGATGCCGTGATGCCAAGTTCTTCGAACGAGGGACCCCGAGACCGCCAAGTACCCTTCCAGATACGCCAAGTTCGACTACGCCAAGTACCACGATGGCAGCCCGAAGCACCAAGTACCACGATGACCCGAACGGCTACGAAATGTGAACAACCACCGTCGCCGAGGCGCAAGTACCTCTACGAACGTGTACCCCTACGTCGACGACGATCCCGACAAGTACCTCTACACGCGGCATGAACATCTACGATACGAGAACGACGACACAAGACGACGCGACAAGTACCTCTTCGGAGACGAAAACGCCAACGTGAACAACTACCGTCGTCGAGACCCTCAAGTACCTCTACGAACGGAACGGCTACTCGTTGGCGACCTCGTGTACGACTACTTCCTCTCCGATCGCGAGAACGACTTCTTCCTCTACGATCTCGAACCGCTTCGAGAGTGAACGCTTCGAAGGTATAACCCCGTGACGATGACCCGTGGAATGCTTGTTGTGTTGTATGAGATGTTTGCCGTTGTGTGATCCGTGCCCGTTGTGCCGGATCGTCCTTTTGTCATGTTCCTCGGTTGCCTCGTCGCCGACCCGTGGAAACCCGGTAACGGGATCACCCCACCTTTCATCTTGTTCCGCTCGCTCACGCCATCTTTCCTTTTGCACCGGACTCTCAACGAGTTACCGGAACCGATATGTTGCCGACGCATCATTTTCGGATCGTTGCCGTGGCACCTTTTTCCTTCCACCATGGTGACATATACTTCATATCTTCTTCCTGTCATCTTTTAATAAATTGCATAAACTTGATCATGTCATCCGCATCATGATAACAACATGAGAATGTTTAATTGTTGTTTGCTTATAATTACTAAACATGCTCATGGGGATTTTCCGGAATTGTTGTTGTTATTTCCGGCCTCATTTAAAATGTCTTAATAGTGTAGTTTTATTATGCTTCACCTCTTGCCATGTTAATCAACATTTAATCTTGTCTTGTAAATAAACGAGAGTCAACTAAATAAATAAAATGTGGTGTTTCGTCAATATGCAACTCGTTGAGCTCCACTTAACTTGTAGTACTTGTTTGTGCACTTGCCTACCAAGCATAATTAAACTGGACATGCATCATACTTGGATGTGCATCGTATGCCATGTTTATGCTTGTGTGTTTACCGTGTTGTTTGCTTCTTTCCGGTTGCTTCTCTTGCTAGCTTCGGTTTGGTTCCGGAGTTGTGAGGCTTCTTCTCGTCTACTTCGTGGACTTGTTCTTCTCCTTCGTGGAATCCCAGGCAAGATGACCATACCCTTGGATACCTTTACTACCATTGCCATGCTTAGTTGTCTCGATGCTATCGTTACATGTCGCGCTACCCATCTTTTATGTCAACCTCTCCTTGTTGCCATGAAACCTCTAACATTTGACACCTTCCTAGCAAAACCACTGTTTGGCTATGTTACCCGCTTGCTCAGCCCCTCTTATAGCGTTGTTCGTTACAGGTGAAGATGAAGTTCGTTCCAGGTGGGAACTTGTTGTTGGTTATATCACAATATCTATTATTATATAATAACACACCTATATACTGGGCATGGGTGGAAGGCTTGGCCTTTTGCTCGGTGTTTTGTTCCACTCATGCCACCTTAGGCGCCGATAAACCGGCATTATGTTCCTTGATTTTGCGTTCCTTACACGATGGGTGTATGGGGACTCCTTGACAGTTCGACTTTGAATAAAACTCCTCCAGCAAGGCCCAACATTGGTTTTAATTTGCCTCATAATAACAACTTAATTAAATAATTAAATTTGCATAGGGGGTCGCGTCCCCGGGTTCTTGATTCTACATAGCAGGGGGGGCCAGTGCTGATGGTGTTGGTCCCAAACTAGAGCCACTTGCGGTACCACCCAGTTATCTGGGGTCTTCGGTTACTGCACATAGCGCTCATCCGGACGTGGCCTGAGACGAGATGCGCGCGGCTACCATCAGGGTGTCGGCACGCCGGGAGGTCTTGCTGGACTTGTTTTACCATTGTCGAAATGTCTTGTGCTACTGGGATGCCGAGCCTGATCGGTTTTCCCTAAGATAAGGAGTGATGATATTATATTTATCACTTCAGCTAATCGTGAGAGCTTGTGATGGGCTAAGTTGGGACACCACTGTAGGGTTATAATCTTTCGAAAGCCGTGCCCGCGGTTATGTGGCAGATTGGAATTTGTTAATGTCCGGTTGTAGAAAACTTGACAGATGATCCGAAGTAAAACACACCACTGTGTGAGTAACCGTGACTGTCTCTTTTCACTTTGAGAAGAGAACACGGTGGGGTTATGCTTGACCGTATGTAGTTCAGGATCTTTAGCGATCACTACTTTTGCGACCGTTTGCGTAGATGCTCATCTTATTCTTGTACTCGTAAGTTAGCCACCATATTATGCTTAGCCGTTGCTGCAACCTCACCACTTTACCTCTTCCTACCCATAAAGCTTTGCTAGTCTTGATACCCATGGTTATGGGATTGCTGAGTCCTCGTGGCTCACAGATACTACAACACGAGATGCAGGTTCAGCCGAGTTCGATGCAGGAGCTGGTTCAAGTTCTACACTGGGATCTCGATGAAGAGTTTAGCCGTATGCTTGTGATGTTTCGACGATCAGTAGTGTTTTCTACTAGGATTCGATCCTGACCTGTGGTTTTATGTTGTTTTGGTATCTTTTCTTTTGGATCTTCACCCGTAGTCGGGTTGTGATGTTTTGAATGATGTTTTGCTTATGTATTGTATTGTGTGAAGTGGCGAGTGTAAGCCAACTATCTCTCTTTTGCAATTTAATCCCTCTTTTACATGAGTCGTGTAAAGATACCAAACTTGAGATCATTCTAGGATGGGCTTATACCTTTAAGTCGTGCCTCGACACGTAGGAGGTATAGTCCCATCCTGGGCATTACAACCGGGTTACCTTCGCGACGGAAACGGCGGCAGCGACAACGGTCAGTCGCACGACCACGATGGGTACATTCCCCAGCCGCTCACCGCCGAGCAAAGGGACGAGCTCTACCGCCGCAATGAAGATGCACTTTACACCCCTATTGTGGGAGACTCTCCAGAGGCTCGGGCCCTAGAAGCCACGTGCCTAGCCACTATGGGTGAGCGCGCGCGACTGGAAAATATCCAGCGTGCACTCGACGATCGGGCCCGCTGCTGATTCCCGAATCCAGTCGACGGCCGCGGCAATCATTCCCGCTCGAACCTCAGGTATTCCGAACGCCGATCCAGAACCTCGAAGTTGTAGCCCGCATTGCAGATTCTATCTAGCCGTCTCAGTCAGAGGCTGGGAGAGGCTTGCAACAGATCCGAGCGCTGCTCCGTACAGCAGGAGAGCAGAACGCGGCTGTCTCTCAGTCGCGCAACAAGATTCACAGCAGATCAGTGGCGGCAGACACTGCCTGGTCGGCTCACAGCCCAAGGTCGCCTTCGATGCGCGAGGGCCGTGGACCCCGTCAAAACTGGCATCTGGGTCGGAATGACGAACAGTACGATCGTCGACCCGGTCACAACGATCGCAGCCGAGTGCCTACGCCTCCTTCGGGAAGCGGATTGTACTCGCCCAGGCGACACGACGGCAGGCGTCTGCGTGACGCCGAGCAGAGGATTCCCCCAGATCCCAGAAGGCCCGGCTTTGACGCGATCGATTCTTGTGGAAGGCCTGGTAGATAGGAACCGTGCATACAGAGAAGAACAAGGCAGAAATCGCCCGAGTGGCAGCCGAGCGTCTGTCTCTGGGCCCCAATGTTTTAGCAATGCTATCAGGGCTGCTGAGATTCCCCCCAACTTTAGATTGACGGCAGGAGTGAGTAAGTTCACCGGCGAGTCAAAGTCGGACACTTGGCTCGAGGATTACCGTGTAGCTGTGCAGATCGGTGGCAACAATGATGATGTGACTATGAAGCATCTCCCCCTGATGTTAGGTGGCTCGGCCCGGACGTGGCTAAATCAGTTGGCCCCTGGGAGCATTTACAGTTGGGAAGAGCTGGCCCGAGTGTTTCTCAGGAGCTTCGAGGGTACCTGCAAATGACCCGCAGGACTGGTGGAGTTACATCATTGCGTTCAGAAACCAAATGAAACCCTAAGAGATTACATCCAAAGGTGGACCACCCTGCACCACACGGTGGAAAACGTGTCCGAGCATCAAGCAGTTTGCGCCTTCAAGGAGGGCGTGCGGTACAGAGAGCTGAACCTGAAGTTCAGTCGGAGATGAGATATGTCCCTAACTCGGATGATGGAAATAGCCAGTCGGTATGCTAACGGAGAAGAAACCGATCGACTCCGTAGCGGCAAGAAACCAGTCAGCCAAGATGACCAGAATTCCAATCGGAAGCCGAAACACAAAGCATAACTAGTGGTCCAAGGTGAAGCCGCGACTGTTACCCAAGGGAAAGGCAAAGGAAAGCCTAAAGGCCCTTGGATCCCCAAGAAAGTGAAAGATCAAGTAGGGAATGACGTGCTCGACTTACCGTGTCCTATCCACACGAAGAAAGATGAGGAGGGGAACTTGGTTTATCCCAAGCATACCACTCGGCAGTGTCGGCTCCTTATCCAGAATTTCCAAAAAGATCAACCCACTGAGAAAGAGAAGGAATCGGAGGAGACTGAGGACAAAGAAGGGGATGGAGGATACCCCCAGATCAACTCCACCTTGATGATTTTTGCTGACGTAGAGAGCAAGAGTCGACAGAAAGTCATCAACAGAGAAGTCAACATCGTTGCTCCGACAACGTCGACGTACCTAAAATGGTCCAAGACTCCCATTACATTCGACCAGTCCGACCACCCCGCACACATTGCAACCCCTGGGCGGCAGGTGTTGGTGGTCGACCCAGTTGTCGATGATACTCGTTTGACCAAGGTTTTGATGGATGGCGGCAGTGGCTGAACATATTGTACGCTGAAACCCTCCGTGGGATGGGCATTCCGATGTCCAAGCTAAGTGAGAGCAACATGAGATTTCATGGGGTCATCCCCGGAAAGAAAGCCGACTCACTTGGTCAGATTTCACTCGGCGTGGTTTTTGGCGATTCGAAGAATTTCTGCAAAGAGAAGCTGACATTTGAGGTGGTGGACTTCCACAACGCCTATCATGCCATACTGGGCCGGCCCGCCTACGCCCGTTTTATGGCTCGACCATGTTATGTGTACCTCAAACTGAAGATGCCGGGGCCTAAACGCGTGATAACCATCACAGGGAACCGGCAGAAGGCAAAAGTGTGCTTCCAGAAAGGCTCGAGAATTGCTGACGAGCAGATGGCAGCAGTGGAGATGGAGGAGTACAAAAAGAATGTGGATCCGAGTGATTTTTTGCGTGCTAAGAAGCCAGGTTCCGAGTCAGCATTCCAGTCGGTGGAAGAGATGAAGCCTGTGCACATTCACCCCATCGACCCCAATGCGGCTCCGACCCACATCTCAACTACACTCGACATCAAATAGGAAGAAGCTCTCATCTAGTTCCTCCGTGAGAACTGTGACATCTTCACATGGAAACCATCTGACACGCCAGGTGTACCCAGTGGACTGGCTGAGAACCGTTTGCGAGTCGATCCAAAAGTGAAACCCGTGAAGGAACATCACCGTCGGTCCGCTGCGGAGAAGAGAAAAGCAATTGGCGAAGAGGTGGCTCGACTTCTGACAGCTGAGTTCATCCATGAGATCTACCACTCCTAGTGGCTCGCCAATGTGGTCATGGTCCCCAAGAAGGACAAATCCCTCCGCATGTGCACCGATTTCAAGCATATCAGTCGGGCCTACTCGAAAGATCATTTCCCTCTCCCCCGCATCGATTAGATAGCCGACTCGACTGCGGGATGCGAGCGTTTGTATTTTCTGGACGCATATTCCGGGTACCACCAGATCCAACTGTTTGGACCCGATGAAATCAAGACAGCCTTCATCACCCCATTCGGGTGTTTTTGTTATGTCACCATGCCTTTCGGTCTCAAGAATGCCGGCGCTACCTTCATGCACATGATTCAAAAGTATCTACTGAAGCAAATCAGTCGGAACGTGGAAGCGTACATGGATGACATCGTGGTCAAGTCACGTAAAGGTTCCGACCTACTAACTGACCTCGCTGAGACATTCGCAAACTTAAGAAGCTATGCTATCAAGCTTAACTCGTCGAAGTGTACATTCGAAGTTCCAGGCGGCAAGTTGCTCGGTTTCCTAGAACGAGGAATCGACGCCAATCCAGAGAAAGTCAGTGCATCCTCCGAATGAAGCGCCCCGTGTGTGTACACGACGCCCAGAAGCTAACAGGTTGCTTGGCCGCATTGAGTCGGTTCATTTCTCGTCTCGGTGAGAAGGCATTGCCTCTCTACCGACTGATGAAGAAGTGTGAAAAGTTTGAGCGGAATTCTGAAGCTGAAACAGCGTTTGAGGAGCTCCAAGCCCTGCTTTCCACCCAGCCGGTGCTTGCTGCCCCAGTCAGCAAATAGCCTCTTTTACTGTACATCGCAGCCACCGGACAAGTTGCCAGCACTGTACTCACGGTCGAGCGGGAAGAACAAGGCAAAGCCTACAAAGTCCAACGCCCAATCTATTACATTTCCGAAGTATTGACTCCTTCCAAGCAAAGATACCCGCATTACCAGAAGCTTGTGTATGGGATTTACTTGACCGCAAAGAAAGTTGCTCATTACTTCTCGGATCATTCGATTTCAGTCGTCAGCGACGCCCCATTATCAAAAATTCTGAACAATTGAGATGCAACCGGTCGAGTGGCCAAATGGGCGATTGAATTCCTTCCGCTAGATATCAAGTTTGAGGTGAAGAAAGCTATCAAGTCTCAAGCAATAGCAGATTTTGTGGCCGAATGGATCGAGCAAGAGCAACCGATTCAGATCCAGTCGGATTATTGGACCATGTTCTTCGATGGATCCAAGATGTTGAACGGATGTGGTGCAGGTGTGGTTTTGGTGTCCCCCAGAGGCGACAAACTCAGTTATGTCCTTCAAATCCACTTCGATTCTTCAAACAATGAAGCTGAATACGAGGCGCTTTTGTACGGGTTGCGTATGGCCATCTCACTCGGCGTCCGTCGCCTGATGGTATACGGCGACTCAGACTTAGTGGTCAATCAGGTGATGTAGGTGTGGGATGTCAGAAGCCCAGCAATGACCAGTTACTGCAGTGCGGTGCGAAAGCTGGAAAAGAAATTTGAAGGTTTAGAGCTCCACCACGTGCCCAGAATCAAGAACCAGCTTGCTGATGACCTCGCAAAGATAGGATCCACTCGAAAACCTATACCCAAGAATGTGTTCTTAGAGCATCTGCATACCCCCTCCATCAAAGAGGACCCCTTCACAGAGGAGCCCTCGCAGCAGATAAGTGCATCAGATCCGACTAAAGTCGAAGTTCCTGCGGTGGTCGACTTAATCATGGAGATCCTGGTGATCACGCCCGACTGGACTGTGCCGTATATAGTGTACTTGCTCAGGAAAGGAATCCCAGAGGATGAAGAGGAGGCGCGTCAGATTGTTCATCGATCCAAAGCCTTTACTGTCAATCAGGGTCAACTCTACAAGGAGAGCGTCACGGGAGTCGCTCAGCGCTGCATCACCCCTGAAGAAGGTTGAATGATTCTAAATGAGATTCACTCGGGAACTTATGGCCACCACACTTCCTATCAGACTATCGTGGCCCAGGCATACCGAGCTGGATTCTACTGGCCTCGAGCGAATGAGATGGCTAAGGATATCGTAGACAAGTGCGAAGGCTGCCAGTTCTACTCCAACATGTCTCACAAGCCTGCGTCTGCCTTCAAGACCATCCCGTTGGTTTGGCCATTTGCCATTTGGGGGTTGGACATGATCGGTCCCTTCAAAACCGGCAGGAGTGGATTCACTCACTTGCTCGTGGCAGTCGACAAGTTTACTAAATGGATCGAAGCCAAGCCCATCAAGAACCTCGGCTCGAGCACCGCCATCAGCTTCATCAGAGAATTGATACTCAGATACGGAGTCCCCCCACAGCATCATCACGGAAAATGGCTCCAGCTTTGACTCAGACGAATTCAGAGTGTTCTGTTCCTCCCAAGGAACTCGAGTCGACTACGCATCTGTAGCGCATCCGCCGTCGAATGGACAAGTAGAAAGAGCAAATGATCCGATCCTTCAAGGCCTGAAACCGTGGCTTATGCGCGACCTCAAGCACGCCGCTGGCGCTTAGGTGACTGAACTACCATCTTTCTTATGGGGGCTGAGGACAACTCCGAACCGGTTGACTGACCATACCCCCTTCTTCATGGTCTATGGTGCTGAGGCCATGTTGCCGAGCGATTTGTTGCACAATGCCCCTTGAGTGGAAACTCTTCTCCGAAGCGGAAGCAGAGCAGGCCCGTCAAGATGCAGTCGACCTCCTGGAGGAAGAGCGCGAGATGGCCCTGATCCGCTCGACTATTTACCAACAAGATCTGTGTCGATTCCACGCCCGCAATGTCCGAAGCTGGACGTTCCAGGAAGGAGACCTGGTTCTTCGAGTACGCCAAAAGCAACCGCACAAGCTTGCACCAGCTTGGGAAGGCCCCTTCATCGTCACCAAGGTACTACACAACGGAGCTTACCACATCTACAACGTGGCCAAGAAGAAGGATGAACCCCGTGCGTGGAACGCGGATCTGCTCCGCCGCTTCTATACTTGAAGCACTCGATAAGTCGAGTTGTAATAAGAATCTTCCACTTTGTTTTCAAAGACAAGTTTGCGGCAATTCCTTAATGATTGTTGGTTACAAAGATGCTTGTCCTCAAATCCCCCAATGGGTGCTTAGCCGTGAATCCGATTCGCCTAAGTTACAAAAATCACTCCGAGTGAAGAGCAACCCTGTCACTCGGGGGCTTAGCTGCGACCCTGTAATCCCCTAAGTTACAAAAACCACTCCAAGTGAAGAGCAACTCTCTCACTCGGGGGCTTAGCTGCGGTCCTCCAAGATACATCATAAGTACAACGTCGCTCTGTCCTCCGAGCTCCGCCACAAGTACAATGTAGCTCATAATCGCCTAAGTTGCAAAAATCACTCAGAGTGAAGAGCAACCCTCTCCCTCGGGGGTTTAGCTGCGGTCCTCCGAGCTACGCCATAAGTACAATGTGGCTCTGTCCTCCGAGCTCCGCCACAAGTACAATGTAGCTCGTAATTGCCTAAGTTACAAAAATCACTTAGAGTGAAGAGCAACCCTCTCACTCGGGGGCTTAGCTGCGACCCCGTAATCGCCTAAGTTACAAAAACCACTCCGAGTGAAGAGCAACCCTCTCACTCGGGGGCTAAGGCGGTCCTCCGAGCTACACCATAAGTTTACAAGCTACGTTCATCGTCACCGAGGTACTATACGATGGGGCGTACAACATCTACAACGTGGCCAAGAAGAAAGATGAGCCTCGTTTGTGGAACGCGGATCTGCTTCGCCGCTTCTACACTTGAAGCACTCGACCAATCGAGTTGTAATAAGAACCTTCCAATTTGTTTTTTCAAAGAAAAATTTGCAACAATTCCTTAATGATTGTTGTTACAAAGATGCCTGTTCTCAAATCCCCCAGTGGGTACTTAGCCGCGAATCCGATTCGCCTAAGTTATAAAAACTATTCCGAATGAAGAGCAACCCTCTCACTCGGAGGCTTAGCCGCGAATCCGATTCACCTAAGTTACAAAAACTACTCTGAGTGAGGAGCAACCCTCTCACTCGGGGGCTTAGCCACGACCCCGTAATCGTCTAAGTTACAAAAACTACTCCATCTGAAGAGCAACCCTCTCACTCGGGGGCTTTGATGCGACCCCGTAATCGCCTAAGTTACAAAAACTACTCCGAGTGAAGAGCAACCCTCTCACTCGGAGGCTTAGCTGCGACCCTGTAATCGCCTAAGTTACAAAAACTACTCCGAGTGAAGAGCAACCCTCTCACTCGGAGGCTTAGCTGCGACCCCATAATCGTCTAAGTTACAAAAACTACTCCGAGTGAAGAGCAACCCTCTCACTCGGGTGCTTAGCTTCTACCCCGTGTTCGCCTAAGTTAAAAAAACTATTCCGAGTGAAAAGCAACCCTCTCACTCGGAGGCCTAGATGCGACCCCGTAATCGCGTAAGTTACAAAAAAAATATTCCGAGTGAAGAGCAACCCTCTCACTCGGGGACTTAGCTGCGACCCCGTAATCGCCTAAGTTACAAAAACTATTCTGATCGAAGAGCAACCCTCTCACTCGGGG
Source organism: Secale cereale (assembly GCA_902687465.1). NCBI lineage: Eukaryota > Viridiplantae > Streptophyta > Magnoliopsida > Poales > Poaceae > Secale > Secale cereale. The sequence continues at coordinate 451,931,142 of LR738710.1, read as the reverse complement.
ACTTAGCTGCGAATCCGATTCGCCTAAGTTTCTGACCACTCCAGCCCTCTCATGAGACGGCTTAGCTGCGACTCCGTTACCGCCTAAGTCACAAAGCGGCTCGACCCTTCGAGCTACGCCACAAGTACAACGTGGTTCGACCCTCCGAGCTACGCCACAAGTATAACGTGGCTCGGTCCTCCGAGCTACGCCATAAGTACAACGTGGCTCGACCGTCCGAGCTACGCCACAAGTATAATGTGGTTCAAGTCCTCCGAGCTACACCACAAATACAACGTGGCTCGACCCTCCGAGCTATGCCATAAGTATAACGTGGCTCGACCCTCCGAGCTACGCCATAAGTACAACATGGTTCGACCCTCTGAGCTACGCCACAAGTATAACGTGGCTCAGTCCTCC
>LR738710.1:451874801-451921654 GCA_902687465.1 Secale cereale | reverse complement strand
GGGGGGGGGGTGGAGAGATTTTTATTGTTAGCCTCGTAACAGCTCCGTAAATTGCATGTGCGTTTAGCATTCTTGCAAATAAACTGTCAGTTCGTTCCTTATTTTATTTTCATGGCCCGCATTGTGTTCGTCTGTCCCGCTTGTGGCTGAGCCGCGCCAGTTTTATTTCCATCATATGGGCCTGGTGGGCCGAGCATACAAAAATATTATCCACAAGTGGATCGAACTCAAGACCTATCCTCCTACACAACGGGCACAACCAACTGAGCTACATAGCAACTACAATAGGAGAACGATGACAAAGCCGAAATTCATGGGTGGCTTGAGCTTCAGAGATATGGAGCTTTTTAACCTGGCCCTACTAGCACGGCAATATGGAGGTTATTACATGATCCTGATTCGCTAAGTGCTCGTGTTCTCAAAGCGAGGTACTTCCCTGATTGTCATCTGCTTGAGGCAACTTTAGGACCTGCGCCCTCTCAGGTGTGGCGTTCTCTTATGGAGGGCAGAGATATTCTAGCACTTGGGCTAATCAAAAGGATTGGATCCGGGCATGATACTAATATTTGGAATGATAACTGGTTGTCGAGAGATTATAACTTGCAACCGCTCTGCACTCGATTGATAAACCCTCCATGACTTGTCTCGGAACTCATTGATCCTGTCACGCGGGTATGGAATAAGCCAGCTCTCACTGAGCACTTTATTGCTCCTGATGTCGAGGTGATCCTCAACATACCTCTCAGCACTCGGGTTCAGGACGATTTTTGGGCTTGGCACTACGATAGACGGGTAGTTTTTTCAGTCCGTTCGACTTACAAGATGCTTTCTGCAATCAAGTTCCAACGGGAGGATTGGTTGGAACATAAATCGGCTCACTCCAATATTGCAGCAGAGAAAAACTCTTGGTCTCAAGTTTGGAAGGTGAAAATACCATCAAAGGTGCGGGTTTTTGTTTGGAGGCTAGCACATACATCGATCCCGACAGGCCAAGTTCGACATGATAGGCACATGGCGGACTCTTCGGGTTGTTCAATATGCGGTGCAGAGAACGACACTTGGTGGCACTCCCTTCTTAGCTGCCGCATGGCCAGGTGTGTCTGGGCTTTGGGTGATGACGAACTGTTGGAGCATGTGATATCAAACCGAAGCCAAGATGCAAGACTCTGGTTGTTTTGGTTATTCGAAACCACAAGTCAACAGGATATTGCTCGAGTGCTGGTCACCATGTGGGCGATCTGGTGGGCATGGTGGAAAGCCATACATGAGGATGAATTTCAGAGCCCACTGTCCACACTGTGTTTTATTACGCGCTTCCTAGAAGATCTGGATATAATTGTTGTTCGTTCCGCGCGAGGTAACCCTTCTCTGCATGTGGTTCCTAAGGTGAAGGTGTGGCTACCACCGGGTGAAAACGCGGCCAAGTTGAATTGTGATGGGGGAGTTTCATCTCTGGGAGAAAGGGGAGTAGCGGCTGCGGTATGTCGTGACAACACATGCAGGTATCTAGGAGCTTCAGCAGTAGTTTTTGATGGCCTGATTGATCCAGCGAGCTTGGAGGCGCATGCATGTAGTGAAGCTCTTGCACTTGCGCGGGATTTGAATCTTCAGAATCTAGTGATAGCCTCGGACAGCCTAGAGGTGATCTCGAACATCAACAACACGGCCGCACCAGTTTATGCTTGTATCCTAAAGGAAATTCTTGTTAATATGATTAGTTTCCTTACCGTTTCTTTCTGTTTTGAATGTAGGGAAAATAATTTTGAGGCTCACTCGATAGCGAAAGGAGCTGCGTCTCTTTCGGTGGGTCGCCATGTGTGGCTAGGGAATCTCCCTGACATTGCTTGTATTCCGGATGTTTTGAAATTTTGAATAAATTCCCTAGTTACTTCAAAAAAGCAACTACAATAGGAATAGTCCCACCTTGGCTCTTTATAAGTAAGCCCACCCGTCCTAAAGTAGCAAAAAATAAGGTGCAACCCATGACGATGAAGTCATGAATGAGGAAAATAAATATGGTGCCTTTGTGCGATGATGGAGGATGTTATCAAGCGAGCGCAAGCCAGCTAGCATGGCCTGATACTTCATGCACATACATGGCATGCATGGCGATATGACCAGCATGACAGGGCTCAACGGTGGCCCTCGCCGCCTCGCTTGGATGCCGGAGGTGATTCAAGAGACCCATGCAAAGCGACCAACACAGTAGATGTCATGTTCCGTCGATGCTGGACGTTGCTCCAGCAGACTCATGCAAGGATGACACACACACGTTTACAAGCTGATACAGTAGGCGAGATAGGCCGTACTGGCGCACATGCAAGGACGTCAACTTAAAGTCTGTATCGGTGGTTGGTGAGCCGGCGCTAGGGATTCACCAAATCCACCCAAAATTTACATGTCGTATGGGTGGTAGAATCAATGGAGGCGGCATGGTGAGGTGGCGCTGGGGATTCGCCAAATGAGAAAAGAGTGGATTTACGCTGGAGGGGCACGAGAGGAGAGATGCATGTCTACAGTTCAGCTATCACCAGAGTCCGTCTATTGTTTTACCGTGAAAGAGCAGGCGTAATTTGTACACAAACTATTTGTGTTTGTGCCAAACTTAAATAGTGCAAAAGAGCAACTAAGAATGAAATATTAATTCTGCAAACATGTTCTAGAGTATTTTCTATAATATGTTTCTAAAAAAGCAAACTAAACAATCAACATAATCAAAATCATTATAAGTCAAATATTTCAAAATTTATATGTAAATCATGTGAATTAGCTTTTAATTCCCTTGTAGTATGTAAGAAAACCACTGCTTCTGTTTCAAAACAAATATCCTACCATTTCTTTTTCCTGGTCAAAAACTCTTCCATGCACCACTGTACTTGCACTTTGATGGCAGTGCGGCATTGAAGTAGATGCCGATGGAGGGCTTGACAATGGGGCTTTTCAGATACAAAATTCATGATCCGAAAATCGACAATCCAACCTAGTGCAACGCACGGGAAATTTTACTAGTTTTAACTAACGTGAATTGATCGTGTAGTACATCTTCAGTCGCTACTGCAAGACTTTGAACATAGTCACTGTGCATATGTTTCGCGTTCCTGTGACTCATGATGAGCGTAACGATGAACAGTTGAATATATCAATCCCTGATGGTACTAAATACCCCTGCACCGTCCGGATGGGCGTGGCATTCTGTTCGTCCTTCTGGCGCCGCCTCATCTCCGATTTCGTCTCTTGCTGCTGCAGAAGGAAACTATCGGGAGAATATGCCAACGACCGGGCAGATCACGAGCAGAAGGAAACTGGCGGTAATGATCGTGATCCCAGCATGTTATGCATCTTGATATTGATCTTGGGTGATCATAGGCGCGGATTGTTTTTTGTTTTCTACTATGTTTCCCAACAACGACATCATGAGCAATTATATGAGTAGGTGCAGGTTGCGATCTAGATCGCATGTGATTGTGAGGGTTGATGTTCTTGCTATGCTTCCCTCGATTGTTTCTTCGGTTCAATTCATCGACGACATGGTGTTGCTTTTACAAGGTTCTGACAATCAATCAACTCTGGTTGTCGACAATATGCTAACAGTTCCTTGGGCTTCACAATAGTTAAGAATAGTGAACCGTCGCGTACACAAGAGGGTGTCGATGATGGATGATCTTCTAGAGGTTCACGCGTATTAGACGAAGTTTAGTGTGGGGAACGATACTTTTTGTTAAGTCTCTTCTTTCACACATCTTGAAACATAATCTAGCATCAAGAATCATTACCTAATTTGTGGACGTAGGTAGCTAGTATTATTTGTTAAAACTAGTTAACCACATAACTAAAATTTTGCTAAAACCAATGTTCAAGGAATCATTATCTCGTAGCTGCACGGTAGGTTTAGGACTAGCGATTAATCGGTGAATCGGCCTATTAACTAGATTAATCGATCGACTATTAATCAGTAGATTGAACATGAACCTGCCAATATATATCTATTTTTATGTATTATACCATACTCTCATGCTCCCAGCTATGTAATATGCCAAAACATGTTGTCGTACACATATAAAAAACATATAGAGGGAAAAAAATTATTAATCCAAGCTATTAAGGAGTGTGATGGGGCTGGAAGGGGTTACGAGCCAAAAATTTGGGCTTTGGTTTCCACCCGTTAATGGGTCACCAGGGATTAATCAGTGTGACAACAGATTAATCGGTCTAACTGGCCAATTAATTGGCCTGACAAGTTAACGTGACGAATATGTGCTATTCGATCCAGCCACACTATGAGTAGCGATTAAATGGCCCATTAACTGATTAAATTGGTGAATTCTTGAACGGTGGCAAAAACTGATTGGAGGATGTCTAACTTGGTTTTGCACCGTATGCATATGATGTGGTATAGCCTTTGTCATGATAATGAGTTTATGTATGAGATGATTATATGTTGTCATATTAAGTGCCTGCGAGTCACGGCATTGTGGTTGGATCCACGACATTGCCACGTTAATGTAAATATCATAGTGATAGCCTAGAGGTTATAGGTGAAGATGGTAACCGTACACGGAGGACCCGACAAGGAGAAGGTTTCTACTTGTGAGCCGCGTAGAGATTTCCTCGAAGAGGAGAGGATGATGCAGTACAATACAGATAAGTATTTCCCTTAGTTAAGAACCAAGGTTATCAATCCAGTAGGAGGATCACACAAAGCCTCGTGAACAACACATGCACACACAAAAGCAAATACTTACTCCCAACGCGAACAAGGAGGTTGTCAATCCCCTTGATGGTTACTTGCAAGGATTAAATCTCATAGTGTTAGTTAATAATATCAATTGCAAAACAAAATAAAAGAAATAAAATTGCAGCAAGGTATTTTTATGTTTTTATATATGATAAAATTATACCCTGGGGTCATAGTTTTCACTAGAGTCTCCTCTCTCGAGCACATATGATACGGTGGGTGAACAAACTACTGTTGTGCAATTGATACAAAAGTGCACAGTTATGACAACATCCAAGGCAATGATCATGCATATAGGCATCACCTAAGAGACAAGTAGACCGACTCATGCCCGCATCTACTACTATTACTCCACCCATCGACCGCTATCCATCATGCATCTAGTGTATTAAGTTCATGACAAACAGAGTAACGCCTTAAGCAAGATGATATGATGTAGACAAAGTAAACTGAATTAATATGAGTAAACAACATTGGTTTATCCTTAATGGAAACAATACAAATACGTTTATTGTCCCTTTATGTCATTGGGATATAGAGCACTGCAAGATTGAACCCATCACAGACCACCTCTCCCGTTGCAAGATAAATTAATCTAGTTGACCAGACCAAACAGATAGACCAGAGAGAAATACAAAGCTATAATAATCTTGCATAAAAGAGTTCAGAGAAGACTCAATTAATATTCATAGATAGTCTGATCGTGAACCCACAATTCATCGGATCCCAACAAACACACTGCAAAAGAAATTTACGTCGGATAGAACTCCAAGAAGATCGATGAGAACATTCTATTGAAGATCAAAGAGAGAGAATAATCCATCTAGCTACTAGCTATGGACCCGTAGGTCTATGGTGAACTACTCACGCATCATCGGTAGGCAGCAATGATGATGTAGATACCCTTCATGATCGATTCCCCCTCCAGCAGAGTACCGGAAAAGGCCTCCAGATGGGATCGTGGAAGAACAGAAATTTGCGGCGACGGAAGAAGTGTTCGTGTGGCTCTCTGGTATATGGGGAACATTTGGGAATTTATAGAGGTGGAATTATGTCAAGAGGTGTCACGAGAGGCCCACAAGCCCAAGGGTGCCCCCCGGGGCGCGCCAGGTGAGCTTGTCGCTCCCTCGTGGCTCTTCTGGTCTTCTCCCGAGCCTTCGTGGGTCCCTTCTGGTCTAGAAAAATTCACCGTAAAGTTTCATCGTGTTTGGATTGCATTTGATATTGACTTTACAAAAAGCCAAAAACAAGCAAAAAAATAACAACTGCACCGGGCACTAGATTAATTGGTTAGTCCCAAAAAATGATATAAAATGGCATATAAATGCATATAGAACATCCAATATTGATACTATAGAACATCCAAAAAGCAACAACTGGCACTAGGCACTAGGTTAACAGGTTAGTCCCCAAAAATGATATAAAATGGCATATAAATGCATATTAATACTTAGAAAAAATGTTATAAGTTGGATGAGGGAGAGGCCAAAAGAGAGGTTTGCCTTCTCTTAATTAACATATCATCTCTTAGAGAATTAATTTCTCTCAGCACATATGTAGGGCTATGCAGTTACTAAAGATTATCCATTTGTTCACGCCTTATCTAAATTACGTGGTAGGTGATACACCCATTTTGCATCATGTTTTCTTGCTATTATTTATGTTGTTATTATGCATAATAATGCTTTTTGGAGTAATTCTAATGCATGTTCTCTCATAATTTGCGAGGTATACACCAAGAGGGAGAATTCCGGCAGCTGGAAACCTGGACCTGGAAAAGCTACGTCAGGCCACCTATTCTGCACAACTCCAAACAAGCTGAAACTTCACAGAGATTTTTTATGGAAAATGTGAAAAATAATGGAGCTGATAACCACCAGAGGTTGCCCACGAGGTGGGCATAACTCACGTGGGCGCGCCAGGCCCCCCAGGCGTGCCCTGGTGGGTTGTGCTCACCCAGGCCCATTTCAGGTGCCCATATTCTGGTATATAAGCCTCTCTAACCTAGAAAAAATAAGGAGAAGACTTTACGGACGGAGCGCCATCGCCTCGAGGCGGAACTTGGGCGGGAGCACTTTTGCCCTTCCGCCGGGGGAACTTCCCTCCCGGAGGGGGAAATCATCCTCATCATCATCACCAACAACTCTCCCATTTTGGGGAGGGCTATCTTCATCAACATCTTCAACATCACCATCTCATCTCAAACCCTAGTTCATCTCTTGTGTTCAATCTTGTTACCAGAACTATAGATTGGTGCTTGTGGGTGACTAGTAGTGTTGATTACATCTTGTAGTTGATTACTATATGGTTTATTTGGTGGAAGATTATATGTTCAGATCCATTATGCTATTTAATACCCCTCTGATCTTGAGCAGGTTTATCACTTGTGAGTAGTTACCTTTGTTCTTGAGGTCACGGGAGAAATCATGCTGCAAGTAATCATGTGAATTTGATATGTGTTTGATATTTTGATAGTATGTATGTTGTGATTCCCTTAATGGTGTCATGTGAACGTAGACTACATGACACTTCACCATATTTGGGCCTAAGGGAATGCATTGTGGAGTAGTAAGTAGATGGTGGGTTGCGAGAGTTACAAAAGCTTAAACCCCGGTTTAGGCACTATTCCTGCAAGGGACCGATTGGATCCAATAATGGTATGGTTAGAATTTATTCTTAATACTTTTCTCATAGTTGCGGTTGCTTGCGGGAGGGTTAATCAAAAGTAGGAGGTCTGGTCAAGTAAGAACAACACCTAAGCACCGATTCACCCACATATCGAATTATCAAAGTAGCGAATACGAATTGAACCAAGAAAATGGAAGTGACTAGATGAAATTCCCGTGTACCCTCAAGAACGCTTCGCTTATTATAAGAGACCGTTTGGCCTGTCCTTTGCCTCAAAAGGATTGGGCTATCTTGTAGCATACTTGCTACTATTTTCGTTACTTGCTCATTAAAAAATTATCTTGCTATCAAACTACTCTGCTACTTACAATTTCAGCACTTGCAGACATTACCTTACTGAGAAACACTTGTCATTTCCTTCTGCTCCTCGTTGGGTTCGACACTCTTACTTATCGTAAAGAGCTACAAATGATCCCCTATACTTGTGGGTCACCAAGGCAATTTTTTGGCACCGTCTTCGGGGAGTGAAGCGCTTCTGGGAAGTGGAAATTGGTAAGGAAACATTTATATAGTGTGCTGAAATTTATTGCCACTTGTTACTATGGAGAACAATCTTTTGAGGGGTTTGTTCGAGGTATCTTCACCTCGACCGGAATCAGAATTAGTTACCCCTCAACCCGCTGCACCTACTGAAAATATCGAATATTAAACCCCTACGGGTATGATAGAACAACTGCTAGCCAATCCTTATGCATGAGATGGAACCGAACATCCTGATATGCACTTGATATATGTGGAACAAATTTGTGGATTGTTTAAGCTTGCAGGTCTATCCGGAGATCAAGTTATGAAGAAGGTTTTTCCTTTATCTTTGAAGGAGAAATCATTAGCATGGTGTAGGCTATGCGATGATATTGGATCTTGGAACTGGAACCGATTGAAAATAGGGTTTCAACAAAAAATATATTTCATGCACCTAGTTCATCATGATCGGAATTACATATATAATTTTTGGCCTCGTGGAGGAGAAATTATCGCTCAAGCTTGGGGAAGGCTTAAGTCAATGTTATATTCATGCCCCAATCACAAGCTCTCAAGAGAAATTATTATTCAGAATTTTATGCTCGGCTTTCTCATAACGATCGATCCTTGCTCGATACTTCTTGTACTGGTTCTTTTATGAAGAAAACTATTGAATTCCGGTGGGATCTTTTGGAAAGAGTCGAACGCAACTCTGAAGATTGGGGATTCGATGAAGGTAAATAGTCAGGTATTAAGCTTAAGTATGATTGTGTTAAATCTTTTATGAATACCGATGCCTTTTCAAAGTTTAGCACTAAATATGGACTTGACTCTGAGATAGTAGCCTCCTTTTGTGAATCCTTTGCTACTCATGTAGATCTCCCTAAGGAGAAGTGGTTTAAATACCACCCACCTATTAAAGAAGAAATTAAAGAACCGGTACTAGTTAAAGAAGAAACTGTACTTTATAATGTTGATACAGTTGTTCCTACTGCTTACATTGAAAAACCACCTTTCCCTGTTAGGATAAAGGAGCATGCTAAAGTTTCAAATGTGATTAACAAAAGTTATATTAGAACACCTAAACCCGATGAAAAAATTAAAGTAGAGCCTAATATTGCTATGGTCAAGGATCTTTTGGAAGAAAATTTAGATGTGCATGTTATTTGCTTTAATGAAGAAGAGGCTAGAATTGCCAAACACGATAAAAGGGGTTGGCAATCCCTTCTCGGTCACTTACGAGAGTGAGATCTGATAGATACGATAAGATAATATTTTTGGTATTTTCGGTATAGAAATTGAAAGTAAATAATGCAAAGTAAAGTAAATAGTTGATGGAAGATTAATATGATGAGAATAGACCCGGGGCCATAGGTTTCACTAGTGGCTTCTCTCATGATAGTAGAATTCGACGGTGGGTGAACAAATTACTATCGAGCAATTGATTGAAAAGCGCATAGTTATGGGAATATCTAGGCATGATCATTGTATGTAGGCATCACGTCCGTGACAAGTAGTCCGAAACGATTCTGCATCTACTACTATTACTCCACACATCGACCGCTATCCAGCATGCATCTAGAGTATTAAGTTCATAAGAACCGAGTAACGGCTTAAGCAAGATGACATGATGTAGTGGGATAAACTCAAGAAATATGATATAAAACCCATCTTTTTATCCTCGATGGCAACAATACTATACGTGTCGTGCTTCCCCTACTGTCACTCGGAAAGGACACCGCAAGATTGAACCCAAAGCCAAGCACTTCTCCCATTGCAAGAACTATAGATCTAGTAGGCCAAACCAAACCAATAATTCGAAGAGACTTGTAAGGATATTATAATCATACATAAAAGATTTCAGAAAAGAATCCAATATTGTTCATAGATAATCTTGATCATAAACCCACAATTCATAGGATCTCGAGAAACACACCGCAAAAAGATTACATCGAATAGATCTCCTCGAAGATCGAGGAGAACTTTGTATTGAGATCCAAAAAGAGAGAAGAAGCCATCTAGCTAATAACTATGGACACGAAGGTCTGTGGTAAACTACTCACAACTCATCGGAGGGGCTAGGGTGTTGATGTAGAAGCCCTCCATGATCGATGCCCCCTCCGGCGGAGCTCCGGAACAGGCGCCAAGATGGGATCTCACGGGAATAGAAGGTTACGGCGGTGGAATTAGGGTTTCATGGTGCTCCTCGATGTTTTCAGGGTATGAGAGTATATATAGGCTAAAGAGGGGCACCGGGGGAGCAACAGGTGGCCCACGAGGGTGGGGGCGCACCCCTGCCCTTGTGGCCACCTTCTTTGCTTACTGGCGTGTACTCCAAGTCTCATGCGTTGATATTGTTCCAAAAATAACTCTCCCGAAGGTTTCATTCCGTTTGGACTCCGTTTGATATTCCGTTTCTACAAAACACTGAAATAGGCAACAACAATCTGCACTGGGCCTTGGGTTAGTAGGTTAGTCCCAAAAATAATATAAAAGTGTATAATAAAGCCCATTAAACATGCAAAACATAATATATAATAGCATGGAAAAATAAAAAATTATAGATATGTTGGAGACGTATCAAGCATCCCAAAGCTTAATTCCTCCTCCTCCTCGAGTAGGTAAATGATAAAAACATAAATTTTGATGTGGAATGCTAACCAACATAATTCTCAATGTAATTTTCTATATGGTGGCATGAATGATCAGATCCGAATGATTCAAGACAAAAGTCTATATTGACATAAGAATAATAATACTTCAAGCATACTAACAAAGCAATCATGTCTTCTCAAAATAACATGGCCAAAGAAAGTTAACCCAACAAAATCATATAGTCTAGCTATGCTCTATCTTCATCACATAAAATATTTAAATCATGCACAACCCTGGTTTGGCCAAGCAATTATTTCACACTTCAATTCTTTCAAACCTTTCAACTTTCACGCAATACATGAGCGTGAGCCATGGATATAGCACTATGTGGAATAGAGTGGTGGTTGTGGAGAAGACAAAAGAGGAAGATAATCTCACATCAACTAGGCGTATCGATGAGCTATGGAGATGCCCATCAATAGATATCAATGTGAGTGAGTAGGGATTGCCATGCAACGGATGCACTAGAGCTATAAGTGTAGGAAAGCTCAACAAAAGAAACTAAGTGGGTGTGCATCCAACTTTCTTGCTCACGAAGACCTAAGGCATTTCAGGAAGCCCATCATTGGAATATGCAAGCCAAGTTTTATAATGAAAATCCCCACTAGTATATGAAAGTGACAAAACGAGAGACTCTCTATCATGAGGATCATGGTGCTACTTTGAAGCACAAGTGTGGAAAAAGGATAGTAACATTGTCCCTTCTCTCTTTTTCTCTCATTTTTTTCTTTCTTTTTCTTCTTTTTTTCTTTGGGCCTTTTCTCTTTCTTTTTTTCCTTTTTTACGGTCTTTTTTTTTCCTTTTTCGTCCGGAGTCTCATCCCGACTTATGGGGGAATCATAGTCTCCATCATCCTTTCCTCACTGGTACAATGCTCTAATAATGATGATCATCACACTTTTATTTACTTACAACTCGAAGCTAGAACAAAATATGACTCTATGTGAATGATAATGATGAAGCGTGTCATATGAATGAAACGGTGGAAAGTTGCATGGCAATATATCTCGGAATGGTTATGGAAATGCCATGATAGGTAGGCATGGTGGCTGTTTTAGGAAGGTGTATGGTAGGTGTATGGTGCCGGTGAAAGTTGCGCGGTAGAATAGAGGCTATTAATGGTGGAAGGGTGAGAGTGTGTATAATCCATGGACTCAACATTAGTCGTAAACAACTCATATACTTATTGCAAAAATCTATGAGTTATCAAAACAAAGTATTCAACACATGCTCCTAGGGGAAGGGTTGGTAGGAGTTAACCATCGCGCGATCCCGACCTCCACACAAAGGATGACACTCAATAAATAAATCATGCTCCAACTTCATCACATAACGGTTCACCATACGTGCATGCTACGGGAATCACAGACTTTAACACAAGTGTTTCTAAAATTCATAATTACTCCACTGGCATGACTCTAATATCACCATCCTCATATCTCAAAACAATCATCAAGTATCAAACTTCTCATAATATACAATGCACTTGTATGAAAGTTTTTACTATACCCATCTTGGATGCTTATCATATTAGGACTAGTTTTATAATCAAAGCACATTACCATGCTGTTCTAAGAGACTCTCAAAAAGATATAAGTGAAGCATGAGAGATTAATAATTTCTACAAAATAAAACCACCACCGTGCTCTAAAAGATATAAGTGAAGCACTAGAGCAAAACTATCTAGCTCAAAAGATATAAGTGAAGCACATATAGTATTCTTATAAATTTCAATTCATTTGTATCTCTCTCAAAAGGTGTGTCCAGCAAGGATGATTGTGGAAAACTAAAAATAAAAGACTCAAATCATACATGACGCTCCAAGCAAAACACATATCATGTGGTGAATAAAAATATAGTCTCAAGTAAGGTTACCGATAGATGAAGACTAAAGAGGGGATGCCTTCCTGGGGCATCCCCAAGCTTAGGCTTTTGGTTGTCCTTGAATTTTACCTTGGGGTGACTTGGGCATCCCCAAGCTTAGGCTTTTGCCACTATTTGTTACATAGTCCATCAAATCCTTACCCAAAACTTGAAAACTTCACAACACAAAACTTAGCCAAAAATCTCATGAGTTCCGTTAGTATAAGAAAACAAACCACCACTCAAAGGTACTGTAATGAACTCATTCTTTGTTTATATTGGTGTTAAACCTACTGTATCCCAACTTCTCTATGATTCATACCCCCCGGTACTACTCATAGATTCATCAAAATAAGCAAACAACACACGAAAAACAGAATCTTCCAAAAAACAGAACATTCTGTAGTAATCTGTAACTTTCGAATACTTCTGTAACTTCAAAAGTTTTGAAATAAATTGGTGGACATGAGGAATTTGTCTATTAATCATCTGCAAAAATAATCAATTAAAAAGCACTCTCCAGTAAAAAATGATAGGTAATCTTGTGAGCGCTAAAGTTTCTGTTTTTTACAGCATGATCACATAAACTTCACACAAGTCTTCCCAAAGGTTCTACTTGGCACACATACTAATTAAAACACAAAACCACGTATAAACACAAGCTAGATGCAATATTTATTCGTAAACAGAAGCAAAAACAAAGAAAGTAAAATTGGGTTGCCTCCCAACAAGCGCTATCGTTTAACGCCCCTAGCTAGGCACGATACATGAATAGATCTAGGTATTGCCATCTTTGGTAGGCAATTCTTCGGTTAAACACTTATGATTCTTAGGGCTTTCTTCCTCCCTATTAATGATCAAACTTCTAGGCAAGAAATCAAGAAATTCATTGGTAGCAAAAGGTTCCCTTACGAAAGTGAGAAAGTTGGGATGAAGACTTATGGATTTGAGATCCGCAGTTTCCTTACTAGAGGATTCACCCTTATTTTTAGGAACATACATAAACTTAGCCATTTTAGTGATGGAGGGGTTTGAAGTATTTTTCTCAACAGAAAAAGCAGACCCTATATTAGTGATGATATCCTCCAGTTTATCAATTCTACCGGAATCTTGATCTATTATCTCTTTAACTATGGGTTCTCAGAATAACTCCTACCTTAGATCCATATTGGGTAATTTGGTTGTGGATCTTTTTATCCAAACTCTCAACCAACTCTATAGTGGCAACTTTGTTTTCAATAATTTTAAGCCTTTGCATAACATGTTCTAAAGTCAAAACAGTTCCATTAACCAGAAGAGGTGGTGGGCAAAACAATTCTGTCATAGCATTATAAGAATCAAAAGTATGGCTACCCAAGAAATTCCCTCTGGTAATGGTATCAAGAATATATTTATTCCACGGAGTGATGCCAACATAAAAATTGCGAAGAAGCACGGAATTGGAAAGCTTCCTAGTAGATCTATTTTGAGCAATGCAAATTCTATACCAAGGAACTTTTAGATTTTCCTCCTCCCTTTGTTTAAAATTAAGAACCTCACTCTCGGGAGTATTGATAATGATAGGCGTGCTAGCCATGACGGCAAGGCAAAGCGATAAAACACAGGGAAGAAGAAGGGCGAATAAAACGGCAAGGACGAAGTGGGGGAGAGGAAAATGAGAGGCAAATAATGTAGTGCGACGGATAAGTGTTTGTGATAGGTACTTGGTATATGGCTTTTGCGTAGATCTCCCCGGCAATGGCGCCAGAAATTCTTCTTGCTACTTCTCGAGCTTGCGTTGTATTCCCTCGAAGAGGAAAGAGTGATGCAGCATAGTAGCATAAGTATTTCCCTCGGTTTTTTAGAACCAAGGTATTAATCAAATAGGAGACTATGCGCGAGTCCCTCATACCTGCACAAACAAAAAAGAACCTCGCAGCCAACGCGATAAAAGGGGTTGTCAATCCCTTCTCGGTCACTTACGAGATTGAGATCCGATAGATATGATAAGATAATATTTTTGGTATTTTCGGTATAGAGATTGAAAGTTAATAATGCAAATTAGAGTAAATAGTTGATGGAAGATTAATATGATGAGAATAGACTTGGGGGCCATAGGTTTCACTAGTGGCTTCTCTCATGATAGCAGAATTTTACGATGGGTGAACAAATTACTGTCGAGCAATTGATAGAAAAGCGCATAGTTATGAGATTATATAGGCATGGTCATTGTATATAGGCGTCACGTCCGTGACAAGTAGACCGGAACGATTCTGCATCTACTACTATTACTCCACACATCGACCGCTATCCAGCATGCGTCTAGAGTATTAAGTTCATAAGAACAGAGTAATGCCTTAAGCAAGATGACATGATGTTGAGGGATAAACTCAAGCAATATGATATAAACCCCATATTTTTATCCTCGATGGCAACAATACTATACGTGCCTTGCTGCCCCTGCTGTCACTGGGAAAGGACACCGCAAGATTAAACCCAAAGCCAAGCACTTCTCCCATTGCAAGAACTATAGATCTAGTAGGCCAAACCAAACCAATAATTCGAAGAGACTTGCAAGGATATTATAATCATACATAAAAGATTTTAGAAAAGAATCCAATAGTGTTCATAGATAATCTTGATCATAAACCCACAATTCATCGGATCTTGACAAACACACCGCAAAAATATTACATCGAATAGATCTCCTCGAAGATCGAGGAGAACTTTGTATTGAGATCCAAAGAGAGAGAAGAAGCCATCTAGCTAATAACTATGGACCCGAAGGTCTGTGGTAAACTACTCACAACTCATCAGAGGGGCTATGGTGTTGATGTAGAGGCCCTCCGTGATAGATGCCCCCTCTGATGGAGTTCTGGAACAGGCCCCAAGAGGGATCTCACGGGAACAGAAGGTTACAACGATGGAATTAGGGTTTTGTGGTGCTCCTCGATGTTTTCAGGGAATGAGAGTATATATAGGCTGAAGTGGGGCACAATGGAGCAACATGGGGCCCACGAGGGTGGGGGCGTGCCTACCCCCCCTGGGCGTGCCCCTGCCCTCTTGGCCACCTCCTTCGCTTCCTGGCATGTACTCCAAGTCTCGTGCGTTGATATTGTTCCAAAAATAACTCTCCCGAAGGTTTCATTCCGTTTGGACTCCGTTTGATATTCCTTTTCTACGAAACACTGAAATGGGCAAAAAACAACAATCTGCACTAGGCCTTGGGTTAGTAGGTTAGTCCCAAAAATAATATAAAAGTGTAAAATAAAGCCCATTAAACATGCAAAACAGAATATATAATAGCATGGAATAATCAAAAATTATAGATACATTGGAGACGTATCAGTGACATAGGTGCTAGTGTGAGTGCTATCCCTTACTCTTTATACCAAGAAATTATGAATGACATAGCACCTGCAGAAATAGAAGACATTGATGTCACTATTAAACTGGCTAATAGAGACACTATTTCACCAATTGGGATTGTTAGAGATGCTGAAGTCTTGTGTGGGAAAATAAAATACCCTACCGATTTTCTTGTTCTTTGTTCCCCACAAGATGACTTCTGTCCCAATATCTTTGGTAGACCTTTCTTGAACACCTTTAATGCTCAGATAGATTGTAAGAAACAAACTGTTGGTGTTAGTTTTGGTGATGAATCTCATGAATTTAATTTTTCCAAGTTTAATAGAAAGCTTCATGAGAAATAATTACCTAGTAAAGATGAAATTATTGGGCTTGCTTCTATTGCTATACCTCTTAGTGATCCTCTAGAACAATATTTGCTATACCATGAAAATGATTTACATATGCACGAAAGAAATGAAATAGATGATATTTTCTTTGAACAATGTCCTCTGCTTAAACACAATTTACATATTGAAACTCTAGGAGGTCCTCCTCCACCTAAGAGTGATCCTGTTATTGAATTAAAACAATTTCCTGACACTTTGAAATATGCTTATCTTGATGAAAAGAAGATATATCCTGTTATTATTAGTGCCAACCTTTCAGAACATGAAGAAAAAAGATTATTGAAAGTTCTAAGGAAAGACCGAGCTGCTATTGGATATACAATTGATGATTTAAAGGGCATTGGTCCCACTCTATGTAAGCATAATATTAATATGGAACCTGATGCTAAACCCGTCGTTGATCATCAACGTCGGTTAAAACCAAAGATGAAAGAAGTGGTAAGAACGGAAATATTAAAACTTCTAGAAGCAGGTATAATCTATCATATAGCTGATAGTAGATGGGTAAGTCCCGTTCATTGTGTTCCTAAGAAAGGAGATATTACTGTTGTTCCTAATGATAAGAATGAACTTATTCCACAAAGAATTGTTACATGCTATAGAATGGCAATTGATTTTAGAAAATTAAATAAAGCAACTAGAAAAGATCATTACCCTCTACCTTTTATTGATCAAATGCTAGAAAGATTATCAAAACACACACACTTTTGCTTCCTTGATGGATACTCTAGTTTTTCACAAATACCTGTTTCTCAACCTGATCAAGAAAATACTACTTTTACTCCCTTTGGAACTTATGCTTATAGACGTATGCCTTTTGCTTTATGCAATGCACCTGCTACCTTTCAAAGATGTATGACTGCAATATTCTCTGACTTTTGTGAAAAGATTGTAGAAGTTTTCATGGATGATTTTTCCGTTTATGGGAAGTCATTTGATGATTGTTTAAGCAATCTTGGTCGAGTTTTGCAGAGATGTGAACAAACAAGTCTTGTCTTGAATTGAGAGAAATGCCACTTTATGGTTAATGAAGGTATTGTCTTGGGTCATAAGATTTCTGAAAAGGGTATTGAAGTTGAAAAAGCTAAGGTTGATGGAATTGAGAAAATGCCATGTTTTAAGGATATCAAAGACTTTTCTTAGATCATGCTGGTTTCTATAGGAGATTTATCAAAGACTTTTCTAAAATTTCTAGGCCTCTCACTAACCTTTTACAAAAGGATGTTTCTTTTGTTTTTGATGATGATTACTTTGAGGCATTTGAAACACTAAAGAAAGCTTTCATTTCTGCACCTATAGTTCAACCACCTGATTGGAACTTACCTTTTGAAATTATGCGTGATGCTAGTGATTATGCTGTTGGTGCTGTTCTAGGGCAAAGAGTTGATAAAAAACTAAATGTTATTCATTATGCTAGTAAAACTCTAGACAATGCTCAAAAGAATTATGCTACCACTGAAAAAGAATTCTTAGCAGTTGTGTTTGCTTGTGAAAAATTTTAGATCTTACATTGTAGATTCAAAAGTTACTGTTCACACTGACCATGCTGCTATTAAATATCGCATGGAAAAGAAAGATGCTAAACCTAGACTTATACGGTGGGTTCTCTTGCTGCAAGAATTTGACTTGCATATTGTTGATATAAAAAGAGCTGAGAACCCCGTAGCTGATAACTTGTATAGAATTGAAAATGTGCTTGATGACGCACTACCTATTGATGATAATTTTCCTGATGAGCAGTTAGCTGCAATAAATATTACTAATAATACTCCTTGGTATGTTGACTATGCTAATTACATTGTTCATATTTGAGTTTGCTTAGCGATCTATCTTTGTAATTGTGTGCGAGATGTATAATAAAGTTTAGTTTTGAGTTTTTACCTTCTTTATCTTCCTGTTGCAATAAAAAGAAATGTTATAATTGAATGAATAAAAGAAAGGAAATAAATTAAGAAGATCACATGATAATCTTATGGTAGGTGATGGCACCACATAAAGAAAATTATAAGTAGATTTTTTTATTAGAGATGGACAAACATAGCATTGGTTAATGATGCAACTCATGAAAGAATTAATAAGGGAAGAGAAGATTCACATATAAATATACTATCCTAAAAATATTTTGTGATTGTGAGCCCCCATCAAAATATTATATGCCAAAATTGTTGACGTTGGACAAGGAAGACAACTTAATGATTTATGTTTGTTCATATTCACATAGAAGTCATATTGTCATAGATCCTTTAACATGCGGTGCTTGCCCAATATATTTTCTAGCCAAAAACTCCGCATTAAGTAGAGATACTACTTGTGCATCCAAAAAGCTTTAAACCCAAACATTTTTCGAGAGTCCACCATACCTACATATGGTTTGAGTAAGATCTTTCAAGTAAGTTGTCATCGGTGCAATAAGGCAATCAAAATTGCTTCTAAAAGTGTGATATCATTTAGTGTAAGAGAAAATTGAGCGTTGCACAAACTTGTGATGGTGAAGAATAAAAGCGACAGACTGCATAATAAAGGTTGCTATCACAAGGGGCAATGCAAGGTGACGTTCTTTTGCACTAAGGGATTGAGCATACAAACAAATAAGCGCATGGCAACCTCTGCTTCCCACTGCGAAGAGCCTATCTTTTACTTTTATGCAAAGAGTCAAAGTTATCTCTCTATTCCCTTTTATTTTTATCCTTTGGCAAGCATCATGCGGTGAGGAAAGATCTAGGCAGATATGTCTAGTTGAATAAGGGTGACATGAGTTATTATTGTTGACATCACCCTTGAGGTGAGTATGTTGGGAGAAGAAACTATAAGCCCCTATCTTTCTATGTGTCCAGTTGAAAAGTTTTGCTCATGTGTATGCGGTAGTGTTAG
This sequence comes from Secale cereale, assembly GCA_902687465.1. Lineage (NCBI taxonomy): Eukaryota > Viridiplantae > Streptophyta > Magnoliopsida > Poales > Poaceae > Secale > Secale cereale. The sequence goes on along the minus strand of LR738710.1, from coordinate 451,902,643 downwards.
CAATCATAGAAGACTATATGATGGTTGAGTATGTGAACTTGCCTAAAGGCTCCGATACGTGACCCTTCCCGAAAAGATGATGGATTGTAGTTGCAAAGTTGACTGAAAACATAGTTTGTTGGTTTCTAGAGTTTATGCTTTATACTTTAGTTGTGTGATGAACTGTTACTTATTCATGAGAAGTCTATGATACAAGTCTTATGATAAAAGTCTTATGTTTAAATTTGTTGCTGTCATAATAATCAACATGATGCTTCTATGTCCGTATTTTGTTTTATCGACACCTCTCTCTCAAAGCATGTGGACATGTTTTTCGTTTTCGGTTTTCTCTTGTGGACAAGCGAGGTCTAAGCTTGGGGGAGTTGATACGTCCATTTTGCATCATGTTTTCTTGCTGTTATTTATGTTGTTATTATGCATAATAATGCTTTTCGAGTAATTCTAATGCCTGTTCTCATTTAACTTGCAAGGTATACACCAAGAGGGAGAATTCCGGCAGCTCGAAACCTGACCTGGAAAAGCTACGTCAGACCACCTATTCTGCACAACTCCAATCAAGCTGAAACTTCACGAAGATTTTTTATGGAAAAAATGAAAAATAATGGACCTGATAACCACCATAGGGGCCCACCAGGTGGGCACAACCCACCTGCGCACCAGGCCCCCCAGGCGTGCCCTGGTGGGTTGTGCTCAACCAGGCCCACTTCCAGTGCCCATCTTCTGGTATATAAGCCTCTCTAACCTAGAAAAATAAATAAGGAGAAGACTTTCGGGATGGAGCGCCACCGTGTGGAGGCGGAACTTGGGCAGGAGCACTTTTGCCCACCGGCGGAGCGATTTCACCGAGGGAACTTCCCTCCCAGAGGGGGAAATCATCGTCATCATCATCACAAACAACTCTCCCATCTTGGGGAGGGCTATCTTTATCAACATCTTCAACAGCACCATCTCATCTCAAACCCTAGTTCATTTCTTGTGTTCAATCTTGTTACCGGAACTATAGATTGGTGCTTGTGGGTGACTAGTAGTGTTGATTACATCTTGTAGTTGATTACTATATGGTTTATTTGGTGGAACATTATATGTTCAGATCCATTATGCTATTTAATACCCCTCTGATATTGAGCATGTTTATCACTTGTGAGTAGTTACCTTAGTTCTTGAGGTCACAGGAGAAATCATGTTGCAAGTAATCATGTGAATTTGATATGTGTTCGATATTTTTGATAGTATGTATGTTGTGATTCCCATAGTGGTGTCTTGTGAACGTCGACTACATGACACTTCACCATATTTGGGCCTAAGGGAATGCATTGTGGAGTAGTAAGTAGATGGTGGGTTGCGAGAGTGACAGAAGCTTAAACCCGAGTTTATGGACTATTCCGTAAGGGGCCGATTGGATCCAAAAGTTTAATGCTATGGTTAGAATTTATTCTTAATACTTTTCTCGTAGTTGCAGATGCTTGCAGGAGGGTAAATCATAAGTTGGATGTTTGTTCAAGTAAGAACAACACCTAAGCACCGATCCACCCACATATCAAATTATCAAAGTAGCGAACACGAATGAACCAACATGATGAAAGTGACTAGATGAAATTCCCGTGTACCCTCAAGAACACTTTGCTTATTATAAGAGACCATTTTGGACTGTCCTTTGCCTCAAAAGGATTGGGCTACCTTGCTGCATAGTTGCTACTATTATCGTTACTTGCTCGTTACAAAATTATCTTGCTATCAAACTACTCTGCTACTTACAATTTCAGCACTTGCAGACATTACCTTACTGAGAAACGTTTGTCATTTCCTTCTACTCCTCGTTGGGTTCGACAATATTACTTATCGAAAAGAGCTACGATTGATCCAACATACTTGTGGGTCATCAGTAGGGTTAAGATAAGATTATCTTATCAACCACTGTATATGCCCTTAGTTATTTAAGTGAGTCATCGTATGTTCTCCATATCCTATTAGCATTGCCTAGCGCATCTACACGTGAACTATCAAATAGCCTCCACACGTCTAGACCAAGCTGTCTGGACATAGTTTGCCATCCGAAGTGGACCCTTATTTGCATGCGGACTCATCCACATACTTGAATTCCCCCAAAATGGACGAAAACAAGGAAGAGGTTTGCGTGCGTCCGGACCGCCACCATGTACGCGTTGGACAATGCGGTATGCTTGCCCTCTCGTTAGAGAGGTTGGATAACCCCCAAATATTGGGGTGAGTAACCTAGAAATAAGTACTCCCCTCAAGAACCAAGGTTTATCGAACAAAAGGAGTTCTTCCAGTAAACAAAGTCTCGGGTACCTACACACAAAACACAATACACTCTTGCCTCCAATGTTTTAAAAAGGTTGAAGAGCTTCTTTTCCTCCTAGTTACAAGGGAAAATTGCATGATATGGTAGGAATTAATAGATAGATAAAATAAATAAATTGTAGAACAAATAATAAAATGTATATGTTTTCAGTAATGTAAAGTAGACCCCAGACCATAGGTTCACTAGTGGCATCTCTCCAAGCTGATAAATGTGGTGTGGTGATTAAATTATAGTTGGGCAGCGAATAAATTGCAATATTTATATTTATGACTGTGCTCTTTTATGGCATAATCTTTTATAGCCATTACGTCCATCATATGTTGACCATTATCATACTGCATCTACAAGTAATACTCCACCCCAAGACCGCTATCCAACATACATCTCAAAATACTAAGTTCATGACAAAAAAAGCATTGTGATAAATTATGACATAATGTAGACCGTAATACTATCATCTAAGCGTGAATAAGAAACCATCATTTTATCCTCAGTGGCAACAATACTATACGCATATAGTCCCTTATTGCCACTAGGATCAAATTCACCGCAAGATCAAACCCACTACTATGTACCACTTCATCTGAAGAACTACCTATCAATCTTGGCGAGAGGCGATAAATATATCGGAAAGGATACATAGCTACTCAATTATGCAGAAAAGAAACTTCAAAAGATTCAATATAATTCAATGAACAATCTGAGCATAAAGTGAAAATTGTTTCCCAATAAACACAACTATCGACGACATCATATTGACACCGATGATATGAGGCAGCTCACGAAAACTTTGAATTGAATCACAAGGGAGAGAGGATGTTATCTAGCTACTGGTATTGACCCTAAGGCCCTAAGGAAACTACTCAAACATGATTATGGATGAAGCAAGGTTGATGAAGATGGCTCCGGTGATGGATTCTCCCTCTGACATGGTGCTAAACAAGCCTCTTGATTGGATCTCCCCGAAACAAGAACTTGCTGCGGCGAAAAACTTGTGAAAAGTGGTATCGAGGGTTTCTCAATTTTGGGGATTTATAAGCGAAAGAATGGGCGCAAGGCAGTGCCGACACATCCGAGCCATGTGGACAGTCCTCTCGCAGCGCCTCTAAGCCACGTGGGGTCCCTGGGTGGCCCCCAATAGCGCCCAACACTTACTAAAACCCCGTGTGCTGTAAAAAAGGTGATTAAATCCCTAAGTTTTTTTATCACCATAGATATGCATTTCTGAAAAGTCAAAAAACTGCAAAGAAACAACAACTGGCTGTGGCTACTAATTTAATAGATTTTTCTATAAAAATAATAAAAATTGCTACAAAAAGTATTTGAAAATGATATTATAATAACACGAGAAAATAAAATATTACAGATATGTTTGAGACGTATCATGGTCCCATCCAAAATCATCTTCCACGCTTGCGCCCTCGCCCGCGGGGCCACACCTCCCCCCACGTCGCATTCATGCCGACGCAGAGTGGACGTGACCGGTCACTGGTGTTGGCTGATATGTCTCCATCGTATCTACTTTTCCTAACCCTTTCCTCTTGTTTTGGACTCTAATTTGCATGATTTGAATGAAACTAACTCGAACTGAAGCTGTTTTCAGCAGAACTACAATGGTGTTGTTTTTGTGTAGAAATAAAAGTTCTCGGATTGGAACAAAACTTTGCGAGTATTTTTATGCAATAAAAGAAAATTACTGGAGTCAAGAACCACTGGAGGGGGCACCTGGGTGGGCACAACTCACCAGGGCGCGTCCCCTCCTGGCGTGCCTAGGTGGGTTGTCCCCACCTGGTGGCCCCGCAGCCTCCAACCCTGACACTACAAAATCACATTTTCGGAGGAATAAATCAGGGAGGAAGAATTATCTCGTATCGAGCCGCCCCCACCTCATGTTCTTCATCGGGAGGCCAGATCTAGAGTTCGTTTGGGGCTCCGGAGAGGGGAATCTTCGGTCTTCGTCATCACCAACCCTCCATCGCCAATTCCATGATGCTCTCCACCGGGAGTGAGTAATTCCTTCGTAGGCTTGTTGGTCAGTGAGGAGTTGGATGAGATTCATCATGTAATTGAGTTAGTTTTGTTAGGGCTTGATCCCTAGAATCCACTATGTTTTGAGATCGATGTTGTTATGACTTTGCTATGCTTAATGCTTGACTCTTTGGGATCGGGTGCCATGATTTCAGATCTGAATCGTTTATGTTATTACCATTATATCTATGTTGTACATCCGATCTTGCAAGTCATAGTCACCTACTATGTGTTATGATCCGTAAACCCTCTAGTGACAATATGCGGGATACTTTCCGGTGATGGTTGTAGTTTGAGGATTTCATCTATTCACTATGTGCTAATGCTTTGTTCCGGTACTCTATTAAAAGGAGGCCTTAATATCCCTCAGTTTCCTTATGGACCCCGCTGCAACGGGAGGGTAGGACAAAAGATGTCATACAAGTTCTTTCCATAAGCACATTTGACTATTTACGGAATGCATGCCTACATTACATTTATGAACTGGAGCTAGTGCCGTATCGCCCTAGGTTATGACTGTTACATGATGAATATCATCCTACAAATTGCCGATCCAATGCCTACGAATTTCCTACATATTGATCTCGCTAAGTTACCATTGCTGCTATTACTATTGTTACTGCTACCATTGTTACTATTACTATTGCTGCTACTGCTATTATCAAAACTATCATACTACTGTGCTACTGATCACTTTGCTGCATATGCTTAATCGCCAGGTGTGGCTGAATTGAACACTCAGTTGCTAATACTTGCAAATATTCTTTGGCTCCCCTTGTGTCGAATCTATAAATTTGTGTTGAATACTCTACCCTCAAAAACTGTTGCGATCCCCTATACTTGTGGGTTATCAAGACCTCTTTGTGGCACCGTTGGCGGGGAGCATAGCTATATTTGTTGAGTCACTTGGGATTATTATCTATTTATCACTATGAAGAATCTGAAGGACAATAGAACCAATAGAACTAAGATGTTTCCCTCAACTACGAGGGGAGGTAAAGAATTGCCGTCACACTCTGCACTTGATTCTCCTTTAGTTATAAGTAAGCTTGCTACACCACACTCTGCTATTAATCCTGATATGTCGCAAGTTATTGATGATGCTACTTCTGCTATGAATGACGCTTACGATGATGCTAGTACCTTGCTTGATAAGATTGTGCCATTGGGTGAACTACTTGATGAACAACTTGCGAGACTTAATGATATTGAGAATGCTGCAATTGTTGAGACTGTTGAAACTGATGAAGTGCTTGGGACTAAAAAAATTGAAAATCCTATTAGATCTAACCATCTTAGATAAGAATTGCCAAAAGTACCTGAAGGTTATGATATGGATGAGGAGACAACTAGAGACTTTCTTGCTTGTAATGATACAGATGACCTTAAGAAATTATTATGCAAACTTGATACGTCTCCAATGTATCTATATTTTATGAAGTATCATGCTATTATATTATCCATCTTAGATGTGTTATATACATTTATATGCTATTTTATATGATTTTTGGGACTAACCTATTAACCTAGAGCCCAGTGCCAGTATATGTTTTTTTCCTTGTTTTTGAGTTTTACAGAAAAGGAATACCAAACAGAGTCCAATTGACGTGCCAATTTTTGATGATTTTTTATGGACCAAAAGAAGCCCCTGGAGTAAAAGAGTTGGGCCAGAAGAGTCCCAGGCTGTCCACGAGGGTGGGGGGGGGGCGCGCCCACCCCCCTGGGCGTGGGCCCCAGTCTCGTGGACAACTCGGAGACCCTCTGGACGTGAGATCGCGCCAAAAATTCCTATAAATACAGAAACCTCCAGAAAATAACCTCGATCGGAAGTTCCGCTGCCGCAATCCTCTCTAACCATGAGAAATCAATCTAGGCCCTCTCTGGCACCCTGCCGGAGGGGGGCATCATCACCGGAGGCCATGGAGGAGGATCCCGGAGGGACCATCCTCGCCATGAAGGCCAAGGAACAGAGGGGGAACCTCTCCCCATCTAGGGGGGAGGCCATGGAGGAGGAAGCACAAGGGTGAGAACCTCTCCTACTCTCTCTCGGTGGCGCCGGAGTGCCAATGGGAGGGGAATCATCGTCGCGGTGATCGTCTTCATCAACATCACCATCATCATCTCTTTTACGCGGTCCACTCTCCCGCACCCCGCTGTAATCCCTACTTGAACATGGTGCTTTATGCCACGTAGTATGATCCAATGATGTGTTGCCATCCTATGATGTTTTGAGTAGATATCCTTTGTCTTTGGGTTGATTGATGATCTAGATTGGTACGAGTTGTATGTTTTATTTTAGTGCTGTCCTATGGTGCCCTCCGTTTCGCGCAAGCGTGAGGGATTCCCGTTGTAGGGTGTTGTAATACGTTCATGATTCGCTTATAATGAGGTGTTTGAGTGACAGAAGCATAAACCCGAGTAAGGGGATTGTTGCGTATCGGATAAAGGGGACTTGATGCTTTAATGCTATGGTTCGATTTTACCTTAATGATCTTTAGTAGTTGCGGATGCTTGTTGGAGTTCCAATCATAAGTGCATATGATCCAAAAAGATAAAGTATGTTAGCTTATGCCTCTCCCTCATATGAAATTGCAATGACGACTACCGGTCTTGTTAACAATTGCCTAGGACAATTCCGCACACCGATCCATCATTATTCCACAGTCGCTATTTATAATATTTAGTAATATATTCGAACTTTATGATAACATCACCTACTTTTATATTTTAGCTCTCCGATATCATGCAAAGTTATGCTCTTCATATCCACAACGTAGTTTTATTTCTCGTTTCTAGTTGGAAGCAAACGTTTGGTGTATGTAGAGTCGTATCAGTGGCAGATATGACTTGAGAGAATATTGATCTTACCTTTAGCTCCTTGTGGGTTCGACACTCCATACTTATCACTTGCACCATTGGGAATTGCTACGATGATTCCCTGCACTTGGGGACCATCAAGCTCTTTTCTGGCGCTGTTGCCGGGGAGCAATAGCGTGGGGTTGATATTCTCGTGTGTGCTTGTTTGCTTTCTTCACTAAGTAGATTTGTTTTTCCTTTTTTGTTTTTTTAGTTGCTGGTGAAACATACATTTTTTAAAAGAATAAAAATACAAAAAAATTACTTGCCTCTTATGCCTAAAAAGTTTATCAAAAAGAGAAGTGATTGGAAAGTTATGCATTGAAGAAGTGAGGGTCGACCTTGAGCACTTGTGTTCATGCTCACGGAAACAATGTAGAATTTTTCATGGAAGTTTCTCTGTAAATAATTATCCCCTTGTATATATCCATTGTATTATAAAAATAATGTGCCAAGCTTTGGTTTTAGGATGATTATATTGCTTGTTTTCTATGTGCAGAACAAAAAACAGAAACTTTGGCTGTAGCGCATGATTTTACATTTTTTTACTGGAAGGTCAAATGGGTCTGAAACTTCTTGCACGTTACTTCTGTACAAATTTTTCAAATTTTAATATTTTTATAGAATTTTTAGAGTTACAGAAGTTTACTAAACTGTCAGATTACTACAGACTGTCCTCTTTTGACAGATTCTGTTTTCTATGTGTTGATCGCATATTTTGATGAATCTATGGGTAGTATCGGGGGTATGAACCATGGTGAAGTTGGAATACAGTAGATAAAGTGCTAATATGAAATTGGAATAAGTTTGCAACAGTACCTTGAGGTAGTGATTTGCTTTATTATACTAACGAATCTCACAAAGTTTCTGTTAAAGTTTTGTGTGGATGAAGTGTTCAAAGATCGAGGAGCTATCAATAAGAGAAGAATAAAGAGAGGCAAGATTTCAAGCTTGGGGATGCCCAAGGCACCCCAAGTAAATATTTCAAGGATACTCAAGCATCCAAGCTTGGGGATGCCTCGGTTGGCATCCCATCTTTCTTCTTCAACAATTGTCGGTATACCTTGGTTTTTGTTCTGTTCACATGATTTGTGTCCCTTTCCTTTTTCTTTTTCTTCTTCTTTAAGAACCATGCTAGTATGAGATAGCCCTTCCTTGATTTATAGAATTCTTCATGTGCTTCACTAATATCTTTTGAGCATGATCTTATAGAATGATCTTTGTGCTTCACTTAAATCTTTTGAGTACGGTTTTATAGAATGCTTCGTGTGCTTCACTTATATATTTTGAGCTTGGATATTTGCTAGTCGATATTAATCCTAGAATACTCCATGAACTTAATTTATATATTCTGGGGTATGAATAATATTATCATCTAAAGTGGATTTGGAAGAGTGTCAACTTTAGTTAGTAATGATTCCACTATTTTGAGTTTACTCCCACTATTCTGAATGAGAAGAATTTTGCTTCTGTGGAGAGTAGTAAAATTTCTATGCTTGTAGATCATGAAAAGAATGCTTTATGTGATGGTTATATTGTTGAACCCATTCATGATGCTCCTGATTTTTTTATGAGGGAGGAATACATGCTTGTAGAAGTTGCAATCATATCAAGTTTCCTCTCTATGTGCTTAATGTTTTGAAGTTATACTTGTCTTGCCTTCCTACGCTAGTTGATTCTTGTTCCTATAAATTATGTGCTCACAAAATCCCTAGGCATAGGAAGTGGGTTAGATTTAAATATGCTAGTCATATTTTTCATGATGCTCTCTTTATGTTTCAATTCCTATCTTTTATGTGAGCATCATTGAAATCATCATGCCTAGCTAAAAGGCATTAAAGAAAAGCGCTTGTTGCGAGATAAACAAATATTTACCCTTACTATTTTTGTGTGTTTACATGATTAAGATACTGTAGTAATCATGTTTTATAGCTTTTGTTTCAAAAAATGCCAAGTAAGACCTTTGGGAAGACTTGGGTGAAAGTTAATGTGATTTTGCTGTAAAAAAACAAAAACTTTGCGCTCACGGGATTAGCTGCCATTTTTTTTACAGAAGAGTGCTTTTGAGTTGATTCTTTTTGAAGAATATTAATAGACAAATTCCTCACGTCCACCAATTTATTTCATAATTTTTAGAGTAGCAGAAGTATGGTTGTTGTTCAGATCATTATAGAATGTTCTGTTTCTGACAGATTCTGTTTTCATTGCATAGTTTGCTTGTTTTCTAGTTTCTATGGCTTATATTTCTCAATATAAATTGTAGAAATGATATGGTACAGTAGGAATTGTGTGTGAACAATTATGAACCTTGTCTTTGACAGTACCAAGGTGAATGGTTTACTCTTTATCATACTAACCTATCTCACGAAGTTACGTTAAGTTTTGTGTGGTTGAAGTTTTCAAGCTTTGGGTGAGATATCGATATGAGGAGAATAAGGAGTGGAAAGACCCTAAGCTTGGGGATGCCCAAGGAACCCCAAATTAATATTCAAGGAAGACTCAAGCACCTAAGCTTGGGGATGCCCCGAAAGGCATCCCCTCTTTCGTCTTCAAAACTATCGGCATACCTAACTCGGAGCTATATTTTTATTCGTCATATGATATGTGTTCGCTTGGAGCGTATTTTCAATTTTACTTCCTGCTTGAATAAAATCATTGGATATGAAATCTTGAATGAAAAAGAATCCTCCCATGGCTAGTTAATTATTTGACTACTTAGTGTCCTTCACTCATATCTTTTGGAGTAGTTTGTCATTTACTCACGTGCTTCACGTACATCCTATGATTAAATGGTTGAATGAATTGAATATCATAAATCTGAATTTATATATGTTTCATATGCTTATACCATGGGGAGTAGTGACTTCACACAGAATAAGTATAGGTAGAAAACTTATTGAAAGTTAGCAAACATAGAATTGGTCACTTCAACAATTCATGAAATATTATTGAAGGAAGAGAGATTTCACATACAAAATATACTATCTTGGACATCTTTTGTAATTGTGAGCACTCGTTAAAATATTACATGCTAAAGGGTTGATGTTGGACAAGGAAGACAACTTAATGGGTTATGTTTTCCTATATCCGAAACGTTATATTGTCTTGGATCATCCAACATGTTGGGCTTGCCTTTCCCTCTCATGCTAGCCAAATTCTTGCACCAAGTAGAAATACTACTTGTGCTTCCAAACATTCCTTAAACCAGTTTTTCCATGAGAGTCCATCGTACCTACCTAAGGATTGAGTAAGATCCTTTAACTAAGTTGTCATCGGTGCATGCAATAAAAAATGTTTTCTAAATATGTATGATCTATTAGTGTGAACAAAATAAGCTTTATACGAACTTGTGATAGGGAAGAAATAAAAGCGACGGACTGCATAATAAAGGTCTTTATCACAAGCGGCAATATAAAGTGATGTTCTTTTGCATTAAGATTTTGTGCATCCAACCATAAAAGCACATGACAACCTCTGCTTCCCTCTGCGAAGGGCCTATCTTTTACTTTTATCTTCTACCCTTATACAAGAGTCATGGTGATCATCACCTTTCCTTTTTACACTTTTTCCTTTGGCAAGCACTTTGTGTTGGAGCGATCCGGATATATATATATCCATTTGGATTTAGGTTTTCATAAATTATTAGTGTTGACATTACCCTTGAGGTAAGAGGTTGGGAGGCGAAACTATAAGCCCCTATCTTTCTCTGTGTCCAATTAAAACTTTGAACCCTTAAATATCACATGAGTGTTAGCAATTGTGAAAGACTAAATGATAGTTGAGTATGTGGAGTTTGCTGAATCAAAGCTCTTACATAGACCCTCCCAAAAATAAGATGAATTGCAATTATTTGATGACTAAGAGCACTGTTTGTTAGTTTTCAGGAAAATTTATGATCTATACTTTAACATGTGAATAGCTTGTTACTTGATCATGAAAATCTTTATGAGATGAGCTACTGTTATGACACATAATGAAGCTAGAAAAGGTGATTGAAATTATCGTTGATCAAACTTGCACACCTGCTAGCATTCACATTTCATAAATTATTTCTTTTATCATTTACCTACTCGAGGACGAGCAGGAATTAAGCTTGGGGATGCTGATACGTCTCCAACATATCTATAATTTATGAAGTATTCATGCTATTATATTATCCATCTTAGATGTTTTATATACATTTATATGCTATTTTATATGATTTTTGGGACTAACCTATTAACCTAGAGCCCAGTGCCAGTTTCTGTTTTTCCTTGTTTTTGAGTTTTACAGAAAAGGAATACCAAATGGAGTCCAATTGACGTGCCAATTTTTGATGATTTTTTATGGACCAAAAGAAGCCCCTGGAGTGAAAAAGTTGGGCCAGAAGAGTCCCGGGCTGTCCACGAGGGTGGGGGGCGCCCACCCCCCTAGGCATGGGCCCCTGTCTCGTGGACGACTAGGAGACCCCCAGGACGTGAGACCGACGCCAAAAATTCCTATAAATATAGAAAGCTCCATAAAATAACCTAGATCAGAAGTTCCGCCGACGCAAGCCTCTGTAACCATGAGAAATCAATCTAGGCCCTCTCTGGTACCCTGCCGGAGGGGGGCATCATCACCGGAGGCCATGGAGGAGGATCCCGAAGGGGCCATCCTCGTCATGAAGGCCAAGGACCAGAGGGAGAATCTCTCCCCATCTAGGGGGGAGGCCATGGAGGAGGAAGCACAAGGGGGAGGACCTCTCCTCCTCTCTCTCGGTGGCGCCGGAGTTCCAACGGGAGGGGAATCATCGCCGCGGTGATCGTCTTCATCAGCATCACCATCATCATCTCTTTTACGCGGTCCACTCTCCCGCACCCCGCTGTAATCCCTACTTGAACCTGGTGCTTTATGCCACATAGTATGATCCAATGATGTGTTGCCAGCCTATGATGTTTTGAGTACATATCCTTTGTCTTTGGGTTGATTGATGATCTAGATTGGTACGAGTGTATGTTTTATTTTGGTGCTATCCTATGGTGCCCTCCGTGTCGCGCAAGCGTGAGGGATACCCGTTGTAGGGTGTTGCAATACGTTCATGATTCACTTATAGTGGGTTGTTTGAGTGACAGAAGCATAAACCCGAGTAAGGGGATTGTTGCGTATGGGATAAAGGGGACTTGATGCTTTAATGCTATGGTTGGGTTTTACCTTAATGATCTTTAGTAGTTGCGGATGCTTGCTAGAGTTCCAATCATAAGTGCATATGATCCAAGAAGAGAAAGTATATTAGCTTATGTCTCTCCCTCATATGAAATTGCAATGACGACTACCGGTCTTGTTAACAATTGCCTAGGACAATTCCGCATACCGATCCATCATTATTCCGCACTCGCTTTTTATAACATTTAGTAATATATTCTAACTTTATGATAACAACACCTACTTTTATATTTTAGCTCTCCAATATCATGCAAAGTTATCCTCTTCATACCCACAACGGAGTTTTATTTCTCGTTTCTAGTTGGAAGCAAACGTTCGGTGTACGTGGAGTCGTATCACTGGCAGATAGGACTTGAGAGAATATTGATCTTACCTTTAGCTCCTTGTGGGTTCGACACTCCATACTTATCACTTCCACCATTGGGAATTGGTACGATGATTCCCTGCACTTGGGGACCATCAAAACTGAAAGAAAAATCTTTGAATGCTAGAATGAAATGTGATCCTAAGTTTGCTACCTCGCCTATCTTTGTTGATGATAAGGATTATTAGTTTTTTGTCGACCCAAAGTTAATTACTTTGGTAGAATCTGGTCCTTTCCATGGCTATGAAACTGAAACCATAGTGGCACATCTTACAAAATTGAATGATATAGCCACCCTATTTGCTCATGATGAGAAAATTCGCTACTATTATATTCTCAAGTTATTTCCGTTCTCATTAATGGGTGATGCTAAAGCTTTGTACAATACTTATACTCCTGGTTGTGTCCGTCGTCCCCAGGAAATGATTTATTACTTCTCTGGGAAATATTTCCCTACCCATAAGAAACAAGCTGCCTTGCAGGAAATATGTAACTTTGTAGAAATTGAAGAAGAGAGTCTCCCACAAGCTTGGGGGAGGCTTCTCCAACTGCTAAATGCTTTGCCCGATCATCCACTTAAGAAAAATGAAATACTTGATATCTTCTATAATGGACTAACCGATGCTTCTAAGGATTTCCTAGATAGTTGTGTTGGTTGTGTTTTCAGGGAAATGACTGTTGAACAAGCTGGGGAATTATTGAATAACATATTGAAAAATCATGATGATTGGACTCTTCCTGAGCCATCACCTAAACCAACTCCTAAGAAGAGAGGAATCATATATCTTAGTCATGAAGGTATGTAGGAGGCAAAGAAAAGTATGAAGGAGAAAGGTATTAAAGCTGAGGATGTCAAGAATTTACCACCTATTGAAGAGATGCATGGACTTAACATACGACCACCCAAGGTGGTTGAGGTTAATTCTCTGTTAAAGTTTGATGAAGGTGATATCGCTTACAATAAGAATCCTAGTTTATGCCTTTATGAGTTTGAAAACTATATTAGAAAACAAGATCACTTGAATACCAATGTCATGAAACAATTGAAATACAACTCTGATATGATTGCTCGCTTGAGTGACTTGTTATTTAGAATCTCTAATGATGTTAGGGGTGTGGGAAAACATGCTTCTATGGTCCAAACTCAGTTAGAACAAGTTGCGGAATCTTAGAAAGAATTACTTGATGAAATAAATAATAATATGAACGATCATGCTACTAGAGTAACTAGAGGAGGTAGAATGACCCAGGAACCACTTTATCCTGAGGGACACCCTAAGAGACTTGAACAAGATTCACAAAGACTTAACACTGATGCACCTAGTCCTTCTAGAAAGAAAAAGAAGAAGAAAAATGATAGGACTTTGCATACCTCTAGTGAACCTTAAAAACCTCCTAAGAATAGTAATGATGTCTCTATCTCTGATGCTAAAACTCAATCTGGTAATGAACACTCATCTAGTGATAATGAAAAAGATAATGATGATGTCCATGAAGACACTCAACCAGACAACGATAAACAACCTGATAATGATGTTGAGATAGAACCAGTTGTTGACCTTGATAACCCACAAACTAAAAATAAAAGATGTGATAAAAGAGACTTTGTTCCTAGAAAACATGGAAAGGAAACATAACCTCGGGTGCAAAAAACAATGCCATTTCCACCTAAATCAACTACGAAGAAGGATGACGAATAATTCAAACGCTTTGCTGAAAGGCTTAGGCCAGTTGACGATGCCACAGACCTAGGGTGGGGTCACAGGCCTGACCTAGATACCCTGCCCAAGGTCACTACCCTAGAAGCTCAAAGACGATTCAAAGATGACAGAAGCTACTGACTGATATGGCCCAAGAGAGCAATTCACTCGACGGCATACCTTCACTCGGATGGTTCAACTGCACTCGGAAGGATGAGGACACTCGACTGTACAAAAACCACTCGACCCACGAAGGTCAAAGGTCCCATAAGACCAGCAACGGTTGTACATTCAATCCATAGTAATGACGGCCTTTGCTATCCTTTATTACAGGCGTTATCAGTAATGTACTGCCTTTATGTACATTGAACCCTTTGTAACATGGGGATGGATGGGGTCCTAGCGCACTCTATATAAGAAACCCCCCTCCTCCGGTACAAAGGTTCGCAGCCCCTGTAACACACACACATATACATATTCCAGTCGACCGCCTCCGGGCACCGAGACCTAGGGCTATTACTTCCTTCGAGAAGGGCCTGAACTCGTAAAAACCTTGTGTACAATCTCATCGTAGCTAGGATCTTGCCTCCTCCTACGTACCCCCTATTCTTACTGTCAGACTTAGAACCACTATAGTTGGCGCCCACCGTGGAGCAGGTGTCTTAGCGACTTCAGGTGAGGCTGCAAGTTTTTCTCCGATCTCCATCGTCATGGTTTCCGGTGGCGATCTGGCGTTGAGCCGCGAGATCCGACTCGGCGCGCTCGTCTTCATCGCCGACGACTCCGCTTGGCTCCAGGTGGCCCCCCTCGACGTCGAGGCACTGCTCATCCGCGGTGCAGCGCACTTCCGCGCTAGTGCCTGTGGCGTCCTTCTTCCATAGAGGTCAAATTAATATCGGTCAGCTCCTTCGTCGTTTGTCGTCCCTGCTTGTCGCCGCCACAAGAGATCCGGTCGGTCGCGGCTCCAGCGGTGGGTGAAGCACGCGGTGGCCCGCCAAACGGCAACCCCCAAGTCACGGCCATCGAGCCCGACGAGTACCACTACGGGTCGGTCGATCTGTCGACTGGCTTCGTTGACACACTTTCCGAGTGCGGGAGCAGTGAACCCATAGCTGAGGTCCTCATGGTCGACTCACAACGCAGTCCGCCAGGGTACACTCGTGGCGGAAACGGCGGCAGCAACGACGGTCAGTCAAATGACCACGACGGGTACATACCCGAGCCCCTCACTGCCGAGCAAAGGGAAGAGCTCTGCCGCCGCAACGAAGATACACTCTTCACCCCCATCTTGGGAGATACTCCAAAAGCTCGAGCTCTGGAGGCCGCGCGCCTTGCCACCGTGGCCGAGCGCGCGCGGCTGGAAAAGCCTCAGCGTTCACTCGACGATCGAGCTCGTCGATTGATTCCCGAATCCAGTCGACGGTCGCGGCAACCGTTCCCGCGCGAACCTCGGGTATTCCAAACACCGATCCAGAACCTCGTGGATGCGGCCCATATCGCAGATTCAATCCAGCCGTCTCAGTCGGAGGTGGGGAGAGGCTTGCAGCAGATTCGGGCACTACTTTGGACAGCTGGAGAGCAGAATGCGGCCGTTTCTCAGTCGCACAATAGAATTCATAGCAGATCAGTGGCGGTAGACACCGTCTGGTCGGCCTATAGCCCAAGATTGCCTCTGCGGCGCGAGGGCCGTGGGCACCGTCAAGAGCAATACCTGGGTCAGAACGATGATCAGTTCGACCGTCGACTCGGTCACAACGATCGCCGCCGAGTGCCTACGCCTCCCCCGGGAAGCGGGTCGTACTCGCCCCGGCGACATGACGGCATGCGTCTGCGTGACGACGAGCGAAGGATCCCCACAGATCCTCGAAGACCCGGCTTTTACGTGAGATCGATCCCCGTGCGAGGCTTGGTCGATAGGAACCAAGCATACAGAGAAGAACAAGGCAGAGATCGTCCGAGTGGCAGTAGAGCGTCTGTCTCTGGGCCCGAGTGTTTCAGCAATGCCATCAGGGCTGCCGAGATTCCCCCCAACTTCAGATTGGCGGCGGGAGTGAGCAAGTTCACCGGCGAGTCAAAGCCAGACACTTGGCTGGAAGATTACCGCGTAGCTGTGCAGATCGGTGGCGGCAATGATGATGTGGCTATGAAGCATCTCCCCCTGATGTTGGGTGGCTCGGCCAGAGCTTGGCTAAATCAGTTGGCCCCTGGGAGCATTTTCAGCTGGGAGGAGTTGGCCCGAGTGTTTGTCAGGACTTTCGAGGGCACCTGCAAGCGCCCCGCAGGGCTGGCAGAGTTACAGCATTATGTTCAGAAACCGAATGAGATCCTGAGAGATTACATCCAGAGGTGGACCACTTTGCATCATACGGTGGAGAATGTGTCCGAGCATCAGGCAGTCTGCGCCTTCAAAGAGGGCGTATGATATAGAGAGTTGAACCTGAAGTTCGGTCGGACAGGAGATATGTCTTTGACTCGGATGATGGAGATAGCCAGTCGGGGTGGTAACGGAGAAGAGGCAGACCGACTCCGTAGCGGCAAGCAATCAGTCGGCCAAGACGATCAGAATTTCAATCGGAAGCCAAAGCGCAAAGCAGAGCCAGCAGTTCCAGGCGAAGCTGCAGTCGTTACCCAGGGGAAAGGTAAAGGGAAGCCTAAAGGCCCCTGGATCCCTAAGAAAGTGAAAGGCCAAGCGGGGAATGACGTGCTTGATTTAACGTGTCCTATTCACACAAAGAAGGATGAAGAGGGGAATTTGGTTTACCCCAAACATTCCACTCGACAATGTCGACTCCTGATTCAGAACTTCCAAAAGGACCAGTCCGCCGAGAAGGAGAAAGAGTCCGAGGAGGTCGAGGACAAGGAAGGAGATGGAGATTACCCCCAGATCAACTCCACCTTGCTGATTTTTGCTGATGTCGAAAGCAAGAGTCGACTGAAAGTTATTGATAGAGAAGTCAACATGGTTGCCCCGGCAACAACGACGTACCTGAAGTGGTCCAAGACCCCCATTACATTCGAGCAATCGGACCACCCCGCACACATTTCTACCCCGGGGCGACAAGCGTTGGTGGTCGACCCAGTTGTCGATGGTACGCGATTGACTAAAGTCCTGATGGATGGCGGCAGTGGTCTGAATATCCTGTACGCTGAAACCCTCCTGGGGATGGGCATTCCGATGTCCAATTTAAGTGAGAGCAACATGAGATTTCACGGGGTCATCCCTGGAAAAAAGGCCGACTCACTTGGCTAGATTTCCCTTGATGTGGTTTTTGGCGATTCGACACACCTCCGCAAAGAAAAGCTGACATTTGAGGTGGTGCACTTCCACATCGCTTACCATGCAATTTTGGGCAGGCCTGCCTACGCCCATTTCATGGCTCGACCGTGCTATGTGTACCTCAGATTGAAGATGCCAGGGCCTAAAGGCGTGATCACTGTCACATGGAATCGGCAGAAGGCGGAAGAGTGCTTCCAGAAAGGCTCAAAAATCGCTGACAAGCAGATGGCAGCGGTAGAAATGGAAGAGTACTAGAAGAATGTGGATCCGAGTGATTTGTTGCATGCTAAGAAGCTTGCTTCCGAGTCAGCGTTCCAGTCGGCGGGGGATACGAAGCCTACACATATTCATCCCACCGACCCCAATGCAGCTCCGACTCACATCTCTACCACACTCGAAAGCAAATAGGAAGAAGCGCTCATCCAATTCCTCCGTGAGAACTGGGACATCTTCGCATGGAAACCGTCCGACATGCCGGGTGTACCCAGGGACTGGCTGAGCACCGTTTGCGAGTCGACCCAAAAGTGAAACCTGTGAAGGAACATCTCCGTCGGTCCGCCGCGGAGAAGAGGAAAGCAATTGGCAAGGAGGTGGCTCGGCTTGTGGCAGCTGAGTTCATCCGTGAGATCTACCACTCCGAGTGGCTCGCCAATGTAGTCATGGTCCCCAAGAAGGACAAGTCGCTCCACATGTTCATCGATTTCAAACATATCAATCGGGCCTGCCCGAAGGATCATTTCCCCCTCCCTCGCATCGATCAGATTGTCGACTCGACTGTGGGGTGTGAGCCATTATCTTTTCTGGACGCATATTCCGGGTACAATCAGATCCGATTGTTTGGACCCAACGAAATAAAAACAACCTTCATCACCCCATTCGGGTGTTTTTGTTATGTTACCATGCCTTTTGGTCTCAAGAATGTCGGCGCGACTTTCATGCGCATGATTCAAAAGTGTCTACTGAAGCAGATCAATCGGAACGTGGAAGCATGCATGGATGACATCGTGGTCAAGTCACGCAAAGGCTACGACCTACTGACTGGCCTCGCTGAGACATTCACAAACCTGAGAAGCTATGTGCTACTTCTCGAGCTTGCATTGTATTCCCTCAAAGAGGAAAGGGACATGCAGCACAGTAGCGTAAGTATCCCCGGAAATGGCGCCAGAAATTCTTCTTGCTACTTCTCGAGCTTGTGTTGTATTCCCTCGAAGTGGAAAGGGAGATGCAAGACAGTAGAGTAAGTATTTCCCTCAGTTTTTGAGAACCAAGGTATCAATCCAGTAGGAGACCACGCGCGAGTCCCTCGCACCTGCACAAACAAATAAGAACTTCGCAGCCAACACAATAAGGGGTTGTCAATCCCTTTACGGTCACTTACGAAAGTGAGATCTGATAGAGATGATAGTTTATATTTTTGGTATTTTTGTTTATTAGAACAGAAAGTAAAAGCAGAAAAGGTAAAGTAGATGTAGATTGATATGTTGAGAATAGACCCGGGGGCCATAGTGTTCTCACGTGGCTTCTCTCATGATAGCGATATTCTACGGCGGGTAAACAAATTACTGTCGAGCAATTGATAGAAAAGCGAATAATTATGAGACTATTTAGGTATGATCATTGTATATAGGCATCACGTCCGAGACAAGTAGACCGACTCCTGCCTGCATCTACTGTTATTACTCCACACATCGACCACTATGTAGCATGCATCTAGTGTATTGAGTTCATAAGAACAGAGTAACACATTAAGCAAGATGACATGATGTAGAGGGATAAACTCAAGCAATATGATATAAAACCCATATTTTTATCCTCGATGGCAACAATACAATATGTGCCTTACTGCCCCTACTGCCTCTGGGAAAGGACACCGCAAGATTGAACCCAAAGCCAAGCACTTCTCCCATTGCAAGAACTATAGATCTAGTAGGCCAAACCAAACTGATAATTCGAAGAGACTTCCAAGGATATTATGAGCACACATAAAGAGTTCAGAAAAGAACCAAATATTTCTCATACATAATCTTGATCATAAACTCACAATTCATCGGATCTCGACAAACACACCGCAAAAAGAGATTACATCGAATAGATCTCCTCGAAGACCGAGGAGAACTTTGTATTGAGATCCAGAGAGAGAGAGAGAAGAAGCCATTTAGATACTAGATATGGACCCGAAGGTCTGTGGTAAACTACTCACAACTCATGGTGAGGGCGATGATGATGATGTAGAAGCACTCCGTGATGGATCCCCCCTCCGATGGAGCTCCGGAACAGGCTCCAATATGGGACCTCATGGGAACAGAAGGTTACGGCGGTGGAACTAGGGTTTTCCCTTCTCCTCTGATGGTTTCGGGGTACGTAGGCTTATATAGGAGGAAGGAGGACTCCGGGGGACTCATGAGGGACCCACGAGGCAGGGGGGCGTGCGCCCACCCTCGTGGGCACCTCGTGGCCCCTACTCCATGGTTCTCAAGTCTCCCGTGCGTGATTATCTCCAAAAATATCTCTCCCAGAGGTTTCATTCCGTTTGGACTCCGTTTGATATCCCTTTTCTGTAAAACCCTAAAACAGGCAAAAAACAACAATCTGGACTGGGCCTTTGGGTTAGTAGGTTAGTCCCAAAAAAAAATATAAAAGTGTATGACAAAGCACATTAAAAATCCAAAACATCATAAATAATAGCATGAAACAATCAAAAATTATAGATATGTTGGAGACGTATCAAGCATCCCCAAGCTTAATTCCTGCTCGTCCTCGAGTAGGTAAATGATAAAAACAGAATTTTTGATGTGGAATGCTAACCAACATAGTTTTTCAATGTAACTCTTAATTGTGGCATGAATGTTCAGATCTGGAAGATTCAAGATAAAATTCTATATTGACATAAGAAATAATAATGCTTCAAGCATACTAACAAAGCAATCATGTCTTCTCAAAATACTATGGCTAAAGAAAGTTATCCCTAGAAAATCATATAGACTGGCTATGCTCCCTCTTCATCACACAAAATATTCATATCATGCACAACCCCGATTTCAGCCAAGCACTTGTTTTCATACTCTATTCTTTCAAACCTTTCAACTTTCACGCAATACATGAGCGTGAGCCATGGACATAGCACTATGGATGGAATAGAGAGGTGGTTGTGGAGAAGACAAAAAGAGGGAGATAGTCTCACATCAACTAGGCGTATCAACGGGCTATGGAGATCCCATCAATAGATATCAATGTGAGTGAGCAGGGATTGCCATGCAACGGATGCACTAGAGCTAAATATGTATGAAAGCTCAACAAAAGAAACTAGTGGGTGTGCATCCAACTTGCTTGCTCACGAAGACCTAGGGCATTTGAGGAAGCCCATCGTTGGAATATACAAGCCATGTTCTATAATGAAAATTCCCACTAGTATATGAAAGTGACTAAACATGAGACTCTCTATCATGAAGAACATGGTGCTACTTTGAAGCACATGTGTGGAAAAGAGATAGTAGCAATTGTCCCTTTTTTCTTTTCTTTTTCTTTTTCTTTTATTTCTTTTTTTGGGCCTTTTTTTTAGCCTTCCCCCTTTTTTTCCTTTTTCGGATGGGCTTTATTGATTTAGCCTTTCCTCCCATGGGACAATGCTCTAATAATGATGATCATCACACTTTCATTACAACTCGATATTACAACTCGATACTACAACAAAGTATGACTGTATATGAATGTCTCCGACGGTGTACCAGGATGTGGAATGAAACAAGAGTGACATGTATGAAAAGTTATGCATGGTGGCCTTGCCACAAATACGATGTCAACTACATGATCATGCATGGCAATATGACAATATGAAGCGTGTCATATGAACGGAACGGTGGAATGTTGCCTGGAAATATATCTCGGAATGGCTATGGAAATGCCATAATAGGTAGGTATGGTGGCTGTTTTGAGGAATAATATGGTGGCTATTTTGAGGAAGGATATATAGTGGGTGTATGGTACCGGCGAAAGTTGCGAGGTACAAGAGAGGCTAGCAGTGGTGGAAGGGTGAGAGTGCGTATAATGCATGGACTCAACATTAGTCATAAGAACTCATATTCTTATTGCAAAAATCTATGAGTCATCAAAACAAAGCAATCAATGCATGCTCCTAGGGGGAGGTTGGTAGGAGTTAACCATCGCGTGCCCCCGACCTCCACACAAAGGTTGGAACTTTACAAATACCTCATGCTCTAACTTCGTCACATAGCGGTTCACCATACGTGCATGCTACGAGAATCACTAACATTAACACAAGTGTTTCTCAATTTCATAATAACTCCACTAGCATGACTCTAATATCTCTATCCTCATATCTCAAAACAATTATCAAGCATCCAACATCTCATCATATTCAATGCACTTAGTGTGAAAGTTTTTACTACATTGATATTCGATGTCTATCATGTGAAGACTAGTTTTATAGCCTAAACACACTACCATGCTGTTTTAATAGACTCTCAAATGGATATAAGTGAAGCATGAGAGTTCAACAATTTCTTCAAAATATAATCACCACCGCGCTCTAAAAGATATAAGTGAAGCACTAGAGCAAAAACTATTCAACTCAAAAGATATAAGTGAAGCACGTAGAGTGTTCTATCAATTCTTAGGCCATATTTAACTCTCTCAAATAGGTGTGTCCAGCAAGGATAATTGTGGCAAACTAACAAGCAAAGACTTAAATTATACAAGACGCTCCAAGCAAAACACATATCATGTGGTGAATAAAAATATAGCTCCAAGTATAGTTACCGACGGATGAAGACGAAAGAGGGGATGCCTTCCCGGGGCATCCCAAGCTTAGGCCTTTGATTGTTCTTGAATTTTACTAGGGGTGCCATGGGCATCCCCAAGCTTAGGCCCTTGCTACTCTTCGTTCCATAGTCCATCAAAGCAATACTCAAAACTTGAAAACTTCACAACACAAAACTTAGACAAAAATCTCGTGAGCCCCGTTAGTATAAGAAAGCAAACCACTACTCAAAGGTACTGCAATGAATTCATTCTTTGTTTATATTGTGTTAAACCTACTGTATTCCAACTTATCTATGGTTCATACTTCCCAATATTACTCATAGATGCATTGAAATAAGCAAACAACACACGAAAAGCATAATCTGTCAAAAACAGAACAGTCTGTAATAATCTGCAGGTTTCTCATACTTCTGTAACTCCAAAAAATTCAAACTAAATTGGTAAACGTGAGGAATTTGTCTATTAATCATCTGCAAAAAGAATCAACTAAATAGCACACTCCAGCAAAATCTGATGACCATTCTAGCGAGCGCTAATGATTCTGTTTTTCACAGCAAGATCATATAAACTTCACACAAGTCTTCCCAAAGGTTCAACTTGGTACAAACACTAAACAAAACATGAAACCACATCTAAACAGAAACTAGATGCAATATTTATTCCCTAACAGCAGCAAAAACAAAACAAAAACAAAAAAATGGGTTGCCTCCCAACAAGCGCTATCGTTTTACGCCCCTAGCTAGGCACGATACAAGGATAAATCTAGGTATTGCCATCTTTGATCTTTACCCTTTTAATGGTGTCAAGCTCGAATCCGGGAGGTTCTTTACGTTTCCCTTCATATTCGGAAATCTTTAGATCTAAAGCATCCAACCGCTTATTACAAAGAGTAATCAACATATTCATGCGGTGGAGATTCCCACTAACACCTTTAAGAGGTTCAAGAGACTTTTGTAATATTTTTGTTACTTCACAAATTTTCTCAAAAACTTGCATCCCTTCCTGGGTTGAAATTTGACCCTTTTGGGGAGGTAGTGTTCCCACTATTCCCTCTATAATTTCATGCGCAATACTAGGATCAACTTCGATAAAATTTCCTTTGGCAACGCAATCCAAGAGTTGTCTATGAGACATATTTAATCCAACATAAAAATTGCGAAGAAGCACAAAAGTGGAAAGCTTCCTATTAGATCTATTTTGAGCATTGCAAATTCTATACCAGGCATCTTTTAAGTTTTCTTCCTCCCTTTGTTTAAAGTTGAGGACCTGGCAACGGTGCCAGAAATTCTTCTTGCTATTTCTCGAGCTTGCGTTGTATTCCCTCGAAGAAGAAATGGAGATGCAGCACAGTAGTGTAAGTATCCCTGGCAACGGCGCCAGAAATTCTTCTTGCTACTTCTTGAGCTTGCGTTATATTCCCTCAAAGAGGAAAGGACACCGCAAGATTGTACCCAAAGCCAAGCACTTCTCCCATTGCAAGAACTATAGATCTAGTAGGTCAAACCAAACCAATAATTCGAAGAGACTTGCAAGGATATTATGAGCACACATAAAGATTCAGAAAAGAACCAAATATTTCTCATAGATAATCTTGATCATAAACTCACAATTCATTGGATCTCGACAAACACACCGCAAAAAGAGATTACATCGAATAGATCTCCTCGAAGACCGAGGAGAACTTTGTATTGAGATCTAGAGAGAGAGAAGAAGCCATCTAGATACTAGCTATGGACCCGAAGGTCTGTGGTAAACTACTCACAACTCATGGTGAGGGCGATGATGATGATGTAGAAGCACTCCGTGATGGATCCCCCCTCCGGCGGAGCTCCGGAACAGGCTCCAAGATGGGATCTCACGGGAATAGAAGGTTACGGCGGTGGAACTAGGGTTTTATCTTCTCCTCTGATGGTTTTGGGGTACGTAGGCTTATATAGGAGGAAGGAGGACACCGGGGGACTCACGAGGGACCCATGAGGCAGGGGGCACGCCCTGGGTAGGGGGTCGCGCCCCACCCTCGTGGGCACCTCGTGGCCCCTACTCCGTGGTTCTCAAGTCTCCCGTGCATGATTTTCTCCAAAAATATCTCTCCCGAAGGTTTCATTCCGTTTGGACTCCGTTTGATATCCCTTTTCTGTAAAACCCTAAAACAGGCAAAAAACAGCAATCTGGACTGGGCCTTTGGGTTAGTAGGTTAGTCCCAAAAATAATATAAAAGTGTATGACAAAGCCCAATAACATCCAAAACATCATAAATAATAGCATGGAACAATCCAAAATTATAGATACGTTGGAGACGTATCACTATGATATCAATCTCAACCCGTCAAAGTGTACATTCGGAGTTCCGGGCGGCAAGTTACTTGGTTTTCTCATTTCCGAAAGGGGAATCGACGCTAACCCAGAAAAAGTCAACGCCATCCTCCAAATGAAACGCCCTGTGCGTATACACGACGTTCAGAAGCTTACTGGTTGTTTGGCCGCATTGAGCCGATGCATCTCTCGTCTCGGAGAGAAGGCATTACCTCTCTACCGACTGATGAAGAAGTATGAAAAGTTCGAGTGGATCTCTGAAGCTGAAGCAGCGTTTGAGGAACTCAAAGCCTTGCTTTCCACCCAGCCGGTGCTTGCTGCCCTAGTCAGCAAAGAGCCTCTTTTACTATACATAACAACCACTGGACAAGCTGTCAGCACTGTACTCACGGTCGAGCGGGAAGAAGAAGGCAAAGCCTACAAAGTCCAATGCCCAATCTATTACATTTCCGAAGTCTTGACACCCTCCAAGCAGAGATACCCGCATTATCAGAAACTTGTGTACGGGATCTACTTGACCGCCAAGAAAGTTGCACATTACTTCTCAGATCATTCAATTTTAGTCGTCAATGATGCTCCGTTATCTCAAATTCTGAACAATCGGGATGCAACCGGTCGAGTGGCTAAATGGGCGATTGAACTCCTTCTGTTACATATCAAGTTTGAAGCAAAGAAAGCTTTCAAGTCTCAGGCGATAGCAGATTTTGTTGCCGAGTGGATCGAACAGGAGCAGACGACTCAGATCCAATTGGATCATTGGACCATGTTCTTCGATGGATCCAAGATGTTGAACGGATCTGGAGCAGGTGTGGTCTTGGTGTCCCCCAGAGGCGACAAGCTCAGTTATGTCCTGCAAATTCACTTTGATTCTTTGAACAATGAAGCTGAATACGAGGCGCTTTTGTACGGGTTGCGTATGGCCATCTCACTCGACGTCCGTCGCCTGATGGTATACGGCGACTCGGACTTAGTAGTCAATCAGGTAATGAAGGAGTGGGACGTCAGGAGCCCGGCAATGACCAGTTATTGTAGTGCAGTGTGGAAGCTAGAGAAGAAATTCGAAGGTTTAGAACTCCACCACATGCCTAGGATCAAGAACCAGCTTGCTGACGATCTCGCGAAGATAGGATCCACTCGTAAACCTATAGCCATGAATGAATTTTTGGAGCATCTAGACGCCCCGTCAGTCAAAGATGACCCCTTCACAGAGGAGCCCCCACAACCGATAAGCGCGTCCATTCCTGCTAAAATTGAAGTCTTGGTAGTGGTCGACCTAATCATGGAAATCCTAGTGATCACTCCCGACTGGACGGTACCATACATAGCCTACTTGCTTAGGCAAGAACTCTCAGAGGATGAGGATGAAGCACATCAGATGGTCCGTCGATCCAAAGCCTTCACAGTAATACTGGGTCAGCTCTACATAGAAAGTGTCACAGGAGTTGCTCAGCGCTGCATCACCCCTGAAGAAGGTCGAATGATCCTGAATGAGATTCACTCGGGAACTTGTGGCCACCACGCTTCCTCTCAGACCATCGTGGCCAAGGCATACCAAGCCGGATTTTACTGGCCCCAAGCAAACGAGATGGGGAAAGACATCGTCGACAAATGCGAGGGCTGTCAGTTCTACACCAACATGTCTCACAAACCTGCGTCTGCCTTGAAGACTATCCCGTTGGTTTGGCTGTTTGCCGTTTGGGGATTGGACATGGTTGGGCCCTTCAAAACAGGCAGGAGCGGCTTCACTCACCTGCTCCTGGTAGTCGACAAGTTTACCAAATGGATCGAGACCAAGCCCATCAAGAACCTTGGCTCAAGCACCGCCATCAGCTTCATCAGAGGGTTGATATTCAAATATGGAGTCCCCAACAGCATCATAACAAATAATGGATCCAACTTTGATTCAGACGAGTTCAGGACATTCTGTTCATCCCAAGGTACTCGGGTTGACTACGCGTCTATGGCACATCCGCAGACAAATGGTCAAGCAGAAAGGGCGAACGGTTTGATCCTTCAAGGCCTGGAACCGTGGCTGATGCGCGATCTCAAACACGCTGCCAGTGCTTGGGTGACCGAGCTGCCATCTCTCCTATGGGGGCTGACGACGACCCCGAATCGGTCGACTGATCGGACCCCCTTCTTCATGGTGTATGGCGCCGAGGCCGTATTGCCGAGTGATTCTCTGCACAAGCCCCTTGAGTGGAACTCTTCTCAGAAGCAGAAGCAGAACAAGCTCGTCAAGATGCAGTTGACCTCCTGGAGGAAGAGCGCGAGATGGCCTTGATCCGATCGATCATATACCAGTAGGACTTACGTCAATTCCATGCCCACAATGTTCGAAGCCGGGCTTTCCAGGAAGGAGATCTTGTACTTCGAGTACGATAGAAACGACCTCACAAGCTTGCTCCGGCCTGGAAAGGCCCCTTCATCATCACCAAAGTACTGCACAATGGGGCATACCACATCTACAATGTAGCCAAAAAAAAGATGAGCCTCGCTCGTGGAACGCGGATCTGCTCCGCCGCTTTTAGACTTAAGGCAGTCGACCAGTCGAGTTGTAATAAGAACCTTCCAGTTTGTTTTCCAAAGACAAGTTTGCGACAATTCCATAATGATTGCTGTTCCAAAGGCACATGTTCTCAAATCCCCCAGTGGGTGCTTAGCTGCGAATCCGATTCGCCTAAGTTACAAAAAACACTCCAAGTGAAGAGCAGCCCTCTCACTCGGGGGCTTAGCTGCGACCCCGTAATCGCATAAGTTACAAAAACACTCCAAGTGAAGAGCAACCCTCCCACTCGGCGGCTTAGCTATGACCCCGTAATCACCTAAGTTACAAAAACACTCCGAGTGAAGAGCAACTCTCGCACTCGGGGGCTTAGCTGCGACCCCGTAATCGCCTAAGTTACAAAAACACTCCGAGTGAAGAGCAACCCTCTCACTCGGGGGCTTAGCTGCGACCACGTAATTGCCTAAGTTACAAAAACACTCCGAGTGAAGAGCAACCCTCTCACTTGGGGG
>LR738710.1:451756051-451874381 GCA_902687465.1 Secale cereale | reverse complement strand
GTGGCTCAACCCTCTGAGTTACACCACAAGTACAATTTGGCTCAACCCTCCGAGCTACGCCAGAAGTACAATGTGGCTCGACCCTCCGAGCTACGCCACAGGTAAAATATGGCTCAACCCTCCGAGCTACGCCACAGGTATAATGTGGCTCAACCCTCCGAGCTACGCCACAGGTACAATGTGGCTCAACCCTCCGAGCTACGCCACAAGTACAATGCGGCTCGACCCTCCAAACTATGCCACAAGTATGTGGCTCGACCTTTTGAGCTGCACCACAAATACAATGTCCACTCGGAACTCAAAAAGATCAAAAAAGCATGAGAAGCAAGGCAAGCGCATTTCAAAGGAAATCAAGTTCAGATAAAGACCCGCAAGATTCGGGTAGAAGTACTCGGGCATCGAACCCGCGAGCGTTTAACGGTTACAAAATCACTCGGCATTCCGAGGCAAATCGAATCAGAGCATAAAGTTTGTTCACTCTTCGGGAGGAGGAGGGCTTGCAGGCGTGACATACTCATCCAGGTCGATCCCGTCAGCGATGCGGGTAGCGGCTTCCAGGAAAGTCTCCATGAATGACTGGAACTGGAGCTTCTTTATGTTGGCAACCTTGAGCGCTGCCATCCTCTCCTCCTTCACCCCCTTGCAGTGCACACAGACCAGAGACAGTGCAACGTTGGCGCCGCACCGGGCGGATGACTTCTTCCACTCCTGCACTCAACTGGGGATCTCATTAAGTCGAGTCATCAGAGACTCGAGGTCATTCTCATGCACCATCCCCCTCCAGTGCGCAGTGTCGATCCGGGACATCATCGCCTTCAGTCGAGCAAGGTAACCAGTGGCGCTGGTGAGGCGGGACTCCAGTCGCAAGACGTTCATCGCAACTTCATCCTTGACGAGGGAATTGGCAGGGTCTAGACCCGTTTCGACCCGCCCAGTCTCCTCCTCAAAGTTCTCACAGAATTCTACATGGACGAAAACACGATGAGTTAGCGATCGAAATATGAGTCGACTGCTCTGATTCAGTCGGACAAAAGAACATACCATCAAGCATGAGGAACAACTTTTTTGCGAGGTCACCCAGATAAGTCTCCAACCCGTTCTTCTTCTGCAAGAGGTCCCCTACCTTTCTCATCCAGAGCAAGATTGGCCTTCTTCAGTCGCGTTACCTCCTTGTTGGCCTCACCGAGGGAGACCTTCAGCTTGGCATTCTCTTCCTCAAGTTTGCCGACCGAAGCTAGCTTCTGTTTGGCGAGTTTAGCTTTCTCCTGCGCCTTCTGTAGCGCTGCTGCCAGGTCGAGATCCTTCTGCTTTAGAGTTGCCTTCATTTGATCTACAAGGGACAGTACTAGACAGATGAACATAAGGATATCCATGGAACACTCATTGGAATACAGTCGATGAGTTCTGCACTTTTCTTACCAGATGTTTCATCCTTGGTTTTCTTCAAGTGCTCCCTGACCAGCTCCAGATCAAGATTGAGTTGGACCTGCTTCTTCTCAAGGTCTGCGAATTTGGCTCCAAACTCACAAGAATTCTGCAATCAACAAAGAAGACAAACCAGTCAATAAAAGGTTACGACAAGAGAGTTCTAAGACTACCGCCGAGTCAAATACTCAACAATAGCCTCGGGGACTACACCCAGTGGGTGCACTCAGCGTGCCCCCACTGGTTCTCACTCAACCGGATCTATCATGTTCGAGTTCAAAAAAAAAGAGAAAAAGTTGCACTTTGTTCTGACTGCCAGCAGTCGACCATGGACTCGGGGACTACACCCAGTGGGTGCACTCACCGTGCCCCCACCGGTTCCCACTCGACCGCATCCGTCCCGCGCGAGTGGAAGGAATTCGAAACAAGTAAACAAAACCAATTCTAAGACCATGGCCGACTGACTTTAGTCAAACATGCCCCCCCACCAGTCCATTCGCCACAGCAAGACCGATTGGATTACAAGAGCTACGTTACAAGATCAGGAACACCCAGTGGGTGGAACATCATCTTAAGAACAAAGCGGAATATCATCTTACGAACAAAGTAACAGTTTTTAGAACAAAGACCCCAACAGAATAGCAAGTCCGTCGGAAAAGACATACCTCGACGTTGGTTCGAAGAGCCGAACTAGCATTATAAGCAGCCAGGCTAGCCTCGTATGCTGCCTTCATTCGCTCCATCATTAGCCCTGCTTGACGAACGACTTCCTTGGCCGCACTCACAAGGTCCTCCGGGACGTGCTGAGTAGCAAAAAGCACAGACGGCGGGGCAGACGGAGTAGCCGCAGGGTCCGCGACTTGGAAAATCGACGCGGACGGACGGTCAATCGATACGGGAACAACAAAAGAGACTGAGACCCGAGCCACGTCCCCTTGTTGTTGGGCTTCCGAACCAGAGGGTGTCTTCCGACCCCTCCTTCCCGTGGCTCTTCGAGGCACCTCCTCGCGCTCCTCCTCCTCCTCATCATCAGGCAATTCAATGACATTGCACGGCTCTGCAGGAAACATTCGACCAAGAAGAAATTCAGTCGACCAATAGACTGGTGAAGGAAAGCAAAGGTGTAGCCGAAAAACTGTACCTGCGTGAGACGTGGCCATGTCTGCAGTCTCCTTGTCGTCGCGACCCTTGTCGATATCCATAGAGGTCCCAGAAGCGGCAGCGCTGAAGATTTCAAAAAACTGTCGGTGCAATGGACTAGTGAATCGACAAAGGCAAATCAGACTTCTGGAACGAAAGGGGAGCAAAGCAGAGCAGCACTCACGGGGAAGCAATCAAAACATCCATTTTGATATTTGGCAAGGCCATCCGAGGCTTGGAGGCGGCGATGTTGGGCTATTTCGGAGCCTTCTCAGTCGGATCCAGGGTGGACGTCCGACTGCGCTTCTGCACCTGGGAGCTGGAGGGACCTGCCCTGGCGTGCACGTTCTCCGGATCGTGAGTCTTCTTGGAGCGCTTCTCGACGCGGGGCAGTGACTCGACTTCCTCGCCACTGCTAGAGTCCTCGCTCTCCTCCGTGGTCTCCTCATCGGACTTCCAGTCGGAGGCTTCACCTATGCCCTCCTCCCCCTCTTGAATCTGCTCCCCATTGGGCACTGAATACATTTCAGTAAAGATCTGCAGAGAGAAGGTGCCATCAAACACCAATCAGATTCATCAACACCTACAAGGAAGAATCAGAGAATTCACTCAGAAACCAGGGCCAAACCTTGTTTGGTTCGTGTTCTGCGTCGAACGGGCGAACTCTCCTGGTCCCCCGAGGATTATCCTTGTTCCCGGTGATGCACTTCAGGCACTGCTCCACCGTCTTCTCGGCGGCCTCCTCTGGGTGGACCCGAGAAGTGTCGTCGGTGCCTGAGTACATCTACACCGGATGGTCCCGAGCTTGGAGAGGTTGAATCTGCCATTTGAGGAACACCTCCAGTAGATCCATCCCAGTGACCCTGTCGCGGACCAACTAGACCACTCGCTCAACCGGCATGTCCACCTCTACCTTTTCATCCCGACTCACAAGCAGCGTAGGTGGCTGGCCGACTCGATCTAGGGTAAACAGAGAGAGTCCGGTCGACTGACCAGGAGTCGGGACGTCTTTGCAGTAAAACCAAGTCGACTGTCATCCTCGGACCGACTCAGGAAGTACCATGGCAGGGAAAGTACTCCTACCCCTAGTCTGAATACCCAAACCACTGCACATTTGGATTACATGTGTCTTCTCGTCACTCGGATTTGCTTTCTTAACAGTTTGGGAGCGACAAGTGAAAATGTGCTTAAACAAGCCCCAATGCGGTCGGCACCCCAAAAAGTTCTCACACAAAGAAACGAAGGCGGCAAGATACGTGATGGTATTGGGGGTGAAATGGTGCAGCTGGGCACCATAGAATCTCAAGAAACCACGAAAGAAAGGATGTGGAGGCAGGGAGAAACCTCGGTCGACGTGAGTCGCGAGGAGGATGCATTCGCCCTCTTGCGGCTACGGCTCGAGCTCGTCCCCCGACAACCGCCAAGAGTCGCGAGCAATCAGACCCTCCTCCACCAGCTCTTCCATGTCCTCCGCCTGCATCATGGACTTGATCCAATCCCCCTGGATCCAACCAGGCAGGAGCCCGGTCCTCGACGTCGATCCCCGATTGATCTTCTTCCCCTTCCCCATCACCGCCGCTTTCTTTGAGCGCTCCAGGGCCGCCGTCTTGTCCTTGCCCATGGGGGCAAGCCGCGCACGGGCGGAGCGGTGGAAAGCATGGGGAAAGGGTGCAGCGGAGGTGCAGAGGAAGAAGAAGCAGAGATTGGGCGCACAGTGCCTTCACCTCGGCCGTGGTGCTTCTTTATAGCACAATGGTCGAGTGGCTGACTTGTGGACCCAGGCAATCCTGTCAAACCCCGCAGCGAACGCGCGCCCGATACGGGGTGAAAAAGGCGGTGCGGAAATCAAGGCGTCCGAGTGTATCCGATCCGATTACCGCGGCACGCCCCGTCCCGCGCGTTTCCCCGAAATTCAAATCCCGTGAAATCCGGAGGCCAGAGAGCAGCCAATCGCGACGAAAGTCACCCGCCCCACCGGCGCTGCATGAAAATTCACTCGACGAACTATACATGAAAGTTCACTCGACGGTTCTTGAATCGATTAAGGCGACTGAGTTAAGGTTGAAGGGCCAGCCCGATCCCCGGATTCGAGGGAGATGCCCCAGGGTCATCGAACTTGGATCAGGACCAACCTCAACCCTCTTCTTCACTCGGACCTCAATCCATTTGGGGGCTACTAACAATGCCACAGACCTAGGGTGGGGTCACAGGCCCGACCTAGATACCCTGTCCAAGGTCACTACCCTAGAAGCTCAAAGACGATTCAAAGATGACAAAAGCCGCCGACTGATATGGCCCAAGAGAGCAATTCACTCGACGGCATACCTTCACTTGGATGGCTCAACTGCACTCAGAAGGATGAGGACACTCGACCGTACGAAAACCACTCGACCCCCGAAGCTCAAAGGTCCCATAAGACCAGCAACGGTCATACATTCAATCCGTTGTAATGACAGCCTTTACTCTCCTTTATTACAGGCGTTATCAGTAATGTCATGCCTTTATGTACATTGAACCCTTTGTAACGTGGGGATGGCTGGGGTCCTTGCACACTCTATATAAGCCACCCCCTCCTCCGGTACAAGGGTTCGCACCCCCTGTAACACACACACATATACATATTCCAGTCGACCGCCTCCGGGCACCGAGACGTAGGGCTGTTACTTCCTCCGAGAAGGGCCTGAACTCGTAAACACCTTATGTACAATCTTACCGTAGCTATGATCTTGCCTCCTCCTATGTACCCCCTATTCTTACTATCAGACTTAGAACCATGACACCAGTCTTTTGAGTACTCGCTTGATGGATATCCTGAAGATGGCTCCTTACGCAAAGTATATGAAGACATCATCACTAATAAAAGAAAAATATCGGAAGCTGAAATCTCCACCATGCTTGCTAATTGCTCTTTTAAGGATGGAGTACCTAAAAAACTTGGAGATCTGGGAATACTAACAATACCTTACTCCATAAAAAGAAATTATGTGAAAACCGCTTTATGTGACTTGGGAGCTAGTGGTAGTGTTATGCCTTTCTCTTTATATAAAAGACTTGATTTGAATAAGCTCACAGCTACTGAGATATCTTTGCAAATGGATGACAAATGAACTACTATACCTATCGGTATTTGTGAGGATGTGCCCATTGTTTTTGTTGCCAATTTTACTATTTTAACTGACTTTGTTATACTTGAGATGCCCGAGGACGACAATATGTCTATTATTCTTGGTAGGCCCTTTTTAAATACCGCATGGGCTGTTATTGATTGCAATAAAAGCAAGGTCACATTTCATATCAATGGTAATGAGCATACGATGCACTTTCCGAAGAAACAATTCCAAGTGAATGGTATCAATATTATTGAAAATTCTCCAACACTCACCATTGGGAGTTTCCACATCCCTCTACCAACTACCATAAAGAAATATGAAATACTTATTGTTGGGGATGTGCATATCCCCGTTGAGGTAACTTAGTGTTTTGCCAAAATTCTTCGGTCTCATGCTAATTGGAAGTTGTTGTTAATAAGACTTGATCAACCTTATTAATTAATCATCTTCGAGAGGTATGAAGTTGAGGAATCTAGTGAGCACAAATTTCTGTCCCTACCTTTTATTTTCTGTTTTTCTTAGTCTAATAAAAATAAAATGCCATATTTTGCTCGTTTACTCTTTTTTTGTGCGATAAAACAATGGCCCAAAAATAAAAGTGTTCAAAATGCCCTGAAAATTTAACACAAGTTTTTTTATTATTTTAGAATTTTTAGTGCAAATAACATCAGAGGGGGGTGCACCAGGTGGGCACAACCCACCTGGGCGCTAGCAGCCCCAGGCGCGCCCTGATGTGTTGTGGTCCCCACGTGGCCCCCCTCACTTATCTCTTTACTCCACTTCGTCCCCTGCCTCCAGAAAAAAAAATCACCATTGCATTCTCTTTCGTGTTCTTGCTCTCAAACCCGCGGATTTCGATCTCTTTGCTCGAAGCTCCATTTCCGAAACTGTTCT
Organism: Secale cereale; assembly: GCA_902687465.1. Classification (NCBI taxonomy): domain Eukaryota; kingdom Viridiplantae; phylum Streptophyta; class Magnoliopsida; order Poales; family Poaceae; genus Secale; species Secale cereale. The sequence continues at coordinate 451,867,812 of LR738710.1, read as the reverse complement.
GGGGGATTGCTACTTGTTATGTGACTCCCCCATTGCTCCAATTAGTTTTTGCTTTAGTGCTTTATATTTTGAATAATTAGCTACTCTTGGTGCTGCTGTAGATGAGCTTGCATGTTAAATTCTTAGAGTTCTAAGTAGTTTGAATGCTCAATATGGCTTCTATGCATCCCTATGAATAGTTGCTATCATTCTTGTGAATTCTTGTTGATAAAAATTTTGTGGACTAAACTTTCAGAATTTTGTTTATAGGAAAAATAAGAGTTTCTTTAGGAAGTTTGCTTCCAAGAAGAACTCCAAGGGAGTTACCGGGGAGTCATCTGACAGAGATCTCCGCTTCAGAAGAATGGCAGAGGTACGGCTATGCGAATGGCTGCACAACTCATTCATGGATGGAGCAGGAATCTGTCAAGAGTTTGCACAATTTGCTGCTAATGCCGGCCTCACCAACTTCATCGCAGATGAGTGTGAATAATATCATCTCCAGACAAATTCCATTGTGCAATGTTTTCAATTCTTAAGTAGGAATAACCCTCCTAAGGTGCAATTTAATTTATACACTGAACTCCATCAGACACCAGTCACTGAATTTTGTGACATATGCTTGCTCCCTTCTGATGGGGATTTAAAAGAACCTAGGCCCGCAGAGTTTGGAGGTTTTTACCGCACTCTTAAAGTGGGAGATGAGAGAGGGGTGTTGAGTGTTACCGCTGCTAGCCTGCCTTTTCCTTCTATGCATTATTTTGCTCTATTTATTGCGAAATGTTTACTTCCTAGAGAGAAGGTTGGTGCACTTAGTGCCCCGGACTTCGATGTCTTACGTCTCGCACTTGAGGGCGACAACACTTATAGCTTGGGGCCTATTGTGACATGCCGCCTTCACCTCAACAAGTCCAAGGGTAAAATTCATGGCGATATTTATGCTACTCATTTAGCGAGTCGTTTTAACATTCAGATACGCCATCATGATTATCTTTTGCCCAAGGTTTACTTAGATCGCCAGGCTATGATATATCACCACTTTATTGACGGTGAGAATACTACTATGGATTCTCCTTATAAAATATTCTTTAGTGAAATTACTCGTGATATTATTCCGTTATCTGCACCTGCTTTGTTTGATTCTATTGCCAGGGGCGGGTATAGGATTATGACAGCAGATATTATTTCTTATCGGGATGCCCAGGCAGCTGTTAAGGAGGAGCCTCAGGACTGGGATGCTCAAGTGCTGCCACCACAACATTTTGATATGGGACCGGATGGCTACTACGAATGGTGATTACCAGGCTAGGCCGAAAGCCTAAGCTTGGGGGAGTACGTGTTTCCACCGACATTACATTCGTGTTCACACCTTTTCATTGTATTATCCATGCTAGACTTATTTTCTCGCTTTCTTCTTGTGTGTTTGAAAAACTTTGAGAAAATCCAAAAAGATTTCATGTTTCTTTTTAATTTTTTCTTTCTAGTTCATTTAGTTGTAGTATTTAAAAGAAAACCCAAAAAGGTTACTTCATTCTTTTTTGTCTATTGGGAGCTCTCATGTGTAAATCATTTTTCTTGTTTTTGTTTTCTTTCTTTATTTTGCCTTCTTTGAGAAAAAACTAAAACTAAAAAAAATCCATGTGTTTCTCTTAATTTCTTTTCTAGTCTTTGAGTTGTACCAAGGAGAAGACCGTAATGAAAATGTTGAGTGGATCTCATTTGCATTTTTTTTAACCTATGACAGTGGGGGAGGCCCCCACTACGATATATTACTCTTTAAAAATTACAATGTACATGGTGCATGGACTGTACAAGGTCGCTCCCTGGCCACTTTGTGGCTCAGGTAAAAGTAGTGGGACTAAGAGGGAGCTAGTCAGAAGGGAGGGAGTCTAAAAGTGGGAAGATAAAGTCCTTCATGTTATCTTTTACCCTATATTGTAGTAAACCAAAGTTTGTCTTAATGGGTTGATGTTTCTGAAAAGTTTATCATTTCTCTCCTTCCAAATGCTCCAAGATGCTTGTAAGAAGGCCTCCATGAACATAGGTTTGTTCCAATTCTTCTTTGCCATTTCCAGCCAAGGTATTCGCGTATTGTGTTGTCTAGGATTCATTCCAATCTTGGACCAGCAGTATTTGCTGAATGGGCTGTTTAGGATCGTGTGATCCACATCCTCTTCTGCATGGCCGCAAAGTAGGCATGTCAGATCATCTCCCACATTATAGTGCCGCCGTTTGAGCATATCCCTTGTATTAAGGCGATCAGAGAGGAGAAGCCAGCCGAAGACTTTAATCTTGACTGTAACTTTGGACTTCCATAGCCAATGGTATGTTCTGTGGGCTTTGACATCTCTGAAGTAGAATTTATAGAATCTTCGGGCAGTATATTATGTGGTGCCCCAGGAGTATGCCCAAGTGTCTTTTGTGGTTTGTTCATTGTCTAATACGACGTGGGTCACCAGGCGCTCGATGTCATGAATTTCTGCATGAGCCTCCTCAGAGAGTGGTAGGTGAAATGCCTCATCTAAGGAGGAGACACTTAAGAATTGTTGTACTGAGGCATCTTCATTCCTGGCAAAAGAGAAGGCCCGTGGGTGTGAATCAGCAAGAATCTCATCAATCCAAAGGTCTTTCCACATAAGCACATTAGTTCCTTGGCTGACTGCCACCTTCGAGATGCCACGATAGATTGGAACTAGTTTAAGAACATCTCTCCACCAGAAGGAGCCACAGGGGCCAGAAGCATGAGGAATCTTGTTCGTGTAATATGTGGACCAAATCAGGTCAACCCATGGGAGATCATGTTTGTTGTAGAATTTGTGCAGATATTTGAGGAGGAGTGCATCACTTTGGATCCTTAAATTGATGATACCAAGGCCTCCACTTTGTTTTGGGCGACAAATCCTATCCCAGGCAGCTAAAGAGTTACATTTCTCCCCTTGGTTCGTTTTTTTTTTGTCCAGAGGCATTTCCTGCGAATCTTATCCAGTAGGTCCAAAATTTTCGGTGGTATTTTGAGTGTGCGTAGAGCAAACATTATGAGCGAGGTGATAGTTGTGTTTAACAATGAAAGTTTAGCTCAGTATGACATCATTGACAAAGTAGAGGTTAGTCTTCGTTTAGCAGAACACACCATCGGCATTATGTCTTGAATAGAGGGTTTACAAGTCCCCAGAGGAAGGCCCAAATAAGTGAAAGGCATGGTGCCAGTTTTGCATTGGAAAATATTGGCAATTTCATTAGTAAGATCTCCCTTGCAATTCATCGGTAGGAGCGTTGATTTATGAAAATTGATTTTAAGACCAATAGATGTGGCAAAATCATTGAGGATTCCTTTCATCGTCTGCGCTTGAGTAGGACATGCTGGCATGATAATTATGGTGTCATTCGCGTATTGAATAACTGGGTAGTCCTGTTGCTGCTGTCTCGGTAGTGGTAGATGTATCCTCCCTTGTCTGAAAGCCTCATTAATGGCTGCTTGATGGAGATCCGCTGTAATAACAAAAATAAGGGGGGATAAGGGGTCTCCTTGCCTGACCCCACACTTGCAAATGAATTTCCTTCCTGGGACTCCATTGAGGAGCACAGAAGATTTGCCCAAGGAAAAGATTGATTGGATCCATGAAAGCCACTTGTCATTGAATCCCATATGTTTCATAATCTCAATCATAGCCCCATGTTCTATGGTGTCAAAGGCTTTTGCAAAGTCAAGTTTGAGTAGGACAATTTGTTTCTTGGAGACTTGGCATTGATGGATATATTCAAAGGCCCAGGCAAGGCAATGTTGTATGGTTCTACGTTTGATGAAACCATATTGATTACGATGTACAAGTTTGAGAATGACGTTTTGTAGTCGGTTGGCTAGAATCTTGGTGATAATTTTTAGGGAGCAGTTTAGTAGTGTGATGGGTCGAAAATCATTGATTGTCTCAGGTGATGAAACCTTGGGGTATTAAAGTAATGAAACCCTCATTGATGCTTTCTAAGTTTAAGGTCCCTTCATGGAACTGATCACAGATGCTATAAAAATCCTCTTTGATGATGTGCCCGCATGTTTTAATGAAATGGCCCGTAAAACCATCTGGTCCAGGAGCCCTGTCAGCTGGCATATTTTTGACAACATCATCTATTTCCTGCTTGGAGAAAGGTATAGTGAGCTGGTCTAGATCTTCCACTTTTTTGATGATGTTATGGAGATTAAATTTCATTTGATAGTTGCCAGAAGAGCCAAGCCTGTCCTTGTAGGTATGATATATGAGAGGCTCCTTTCCAGTATGATCTTCCACAGTGGTACCATTATCCAGTTGAAGAGTTTGTATATTATTCCGTCTGTATCTTTCTGAAGCAAGGGCCTTAAGGAGTTATGGATCTTCATCCCCAAATTGAACCCATCGGATGGTACACCTTTTCTTCCGGTATTGCTTCTGATAGTTTAATAGCCGAAGAATGTGCTTCTTTAGGATTGTCCTAAAGTTATGTTCTGGGGTTGATAGAGTCCTTACAGTTTCTCGGGCATCGAGCTCGGCCAGAGTTGAGTTTGAATTTGCTATTTCAATAGAGAGTTTAGATATCTGTTTAATCCAGTGTTTAAGGGCATAACGTAGTGATTTGAGCTTGCGACAAAGCACAGTTGCAGCATTGGGATAGTGGGCTGGTCTACTCCAGACCTCTGAAACCAGTTCCATAAACCTTGGATGTTGGACCCAAAAGGACTCAAACCGGAACAGGTTACTTTTAGGTATTGTAGTTTCAATGATTACTGCACAAGGAATGTGGTCAGAGACTGGTTTTCCAAGGGGTTTAACCATGGTATTAGGATATGACAATGTCCAATTAGTGGAGGTGATGAACCAGTCAAGTTGCTCCAGTAGTGGTTCCTGCTGCATATTACTCTAGGTGAACGCCCTACCTTTAATTGGTAGTTCAATGAGCCCTTGTGAGCGAATAAAATCATTGAATGTGATCATATCATTAACATTTCCACCCGGTTTATTACGGTTAGAAGGGCTACGTATGTAGTTGAAGTCTCCAAGTAAGATCCAATCTTCATTAGCAGGAATATTTAAGTTAAGGAGCCAATTTGTATAGTCCACTCTAGAATCTCCTTGACAGGGACCATATATATTAACCAGAGTCCATTCCTGAGCCGAATGTGAGGACTTAAATTATTCACTAAAGCAAATTCTTCCTCCATAAGGACTGTACCAGTGAATATGGAACTGTTCCAAATGGTGACAATGCCTCTCGAGGCCCCTCGTGAAGGAACATGGGCAAATTTGTCAACCCGTTTCGAGCAGCAGGATTTCAAGAACATGTTATCAAAAGAGGGTTTTTTTTGTTTCTTGCAAGCAAATTACCGCACATCCACTAGAGGAGATAGCGTTTGATAAAGCCAAAAGCTTATGATCCGAGTTCAGACCCCGAATATTCCAACAAAGTACATTCCAGTTCAAAAGAAAAACCATTAAAGTAAACAGGCAAGAGTGAAATAAGATAACTAGGCATTAGAGGGACCCTCTTCATGATCCGCAAGGAGCATTTCTTCATAGAGTTCTTCAGGAGGAATGGCGCAGCGCTGGGAGCATATCTGCTGGATTTCCGAGATTGTCAGGGGCGGAGGCACTTCATTAAGCTGTTCCTCCGACAGGTCTGAGATGACGACGGCGGATGGGATCACTCGTGGCTTGACTCTCGAGGTCTTGGTCTTACTGTCAGTGATGTGAGGCACTTTGAAACCATCATATTTATTAGAACGATTGCTGCGACGAACCTGTGTGACAGAGATTGGGGCTTTGGATTTGTTACGTCTATTCTTATGAGGTCCAACCGAAGAATCCCCAATAGCAGTGTCAGTACCAGAGAGAACGAGGCCGTCAGAAGGTGCCATCAGATTGTCGTTAAGTTCAGTTAAGGTAGCAGTGTGAGGCTGGTCCATGGGTACTTCAGAAGAGGTGATGATCCATAACTGTGAATAGGAACTATAACCGCCTACAGCATCAAAGGAGGTAACAGTAGCAGAAGCATCTAATTGTCCATATTCAGTAGTGGTCACATCTAACTGGACACTCAAATTTGCAGGCTTAATACCGTAACCGTGTGCCCAGGGCCCAAAGGTGGCCAAAGTCAGCATGATCTTACTAGAGAGGAAGTTGGTGACATGCACATATGACAGTGGCTCATTCAGGAGGATGGAGGTGATCATATCATTGTCAGCAGAGAATCCGATGTTAATGCTAGCATTTGATACCTGAATGTTGAACTGAAGTTGCAGTTGTTGTGGGGGGTGCATTGTTGTAGGGGGGCACCTCGGAGTTGCTACTGGCAACCAAGTCTTGATTGGAAGTAGAGCCAAAAACAAAGGAGTTGCTTCTCTGCAAAGCCGGCATGATATTAACTGGGACAAGGACCAAGGCCTCAGAGCCAGAACTGGAGGTAGAGCTGCTTTGTAGAGAGACCGAATCATTCCATGCAGCGGCAGGGCTATCTTGCTGATTATCAGGTGGTAGAATGCCATCCTGAACCTGCAGACCTTCATTGGCGAGCCATTCTTGATAGTTGTATAACATAGGCGGTGCCTGAGGTGGGGGAGCTGGCCATTCCCCCCAGTTCGGCTGGAATTCCACTTCAACATTTTGGGGATTTGCACCTTCATTGCCTGCAGCCACATCATTAGCTGCCCCTTGCTGTGCCATCCAGTTGTTGAGCTGCATTTGATATAATTGTTCAGCTGTGAGTTATTCTCCATAGAGGGGATGAGGAGTACCATCCTGTGGAGGAGGATCTTCACCGGCAGGTGGAACTTCAGGCAGATGTGCGTTCCAGTCAGAACTGCGCAGCATGGTGACGCAAACAGTCCAACAATGCAAGTCTCCACCTAACTGACGGATCACCAGACTCTTGGGGACGAGTCGGAGGCTGATGACTTTTGCACGAATCAGAACAAATTTCCTGTCGCCTCTAGGACTATGCCAATGCATCAGACTACCAAAATTGTCCACAGATCTATGCAAGTAGTGATACGTCTGATAATCATAGGGAAAACCCACATATAAGATCCAAACTGCAGGGTCCAAATTGGTGAGCCGCATATTGAGAGCTTCATCATGCAGCACAAAAGAAACTATAGTGTTCATGTCTCCTTCAACCTCAGCGTCAATCTCAAAGTTGGTACCAACAACACTATCCCTGACTAAAGGATTGGCGAATCCAAAAATGGCTATGCCCAGCGGATGGTCATCTACCTCAGTAGGGAAGAAATGAGATTCATGCAGCAGGCCAGTGATTACCTCCCTCAGGGCAGCTTTCTGATGATGCGGAACATGCCTATTAACTTCAGCAATGGCTAGGAAGTCGTGGTTGAGCGGAGGAGCAGGGTGCACTACCATATCCCCTCGAACCACTATGTTCTCCAGCCCAAGATCGATGGTCATCCCCGTGGGGAGGTAGGGGACGACATTCATAGGGAAGTTTGCCATTGTTGCAGGTGGAGGAGAGCACAGAGAGAGAGAGGAACAGAGGAGGTGGAATGCGGAGCGGCAAGCAGCGGCGATTTGGGTTGCCAAACAAGTCTCCCCACCCCCCTTTTCTTCTAACATGAGTGCGCCAGGTGTCCAACCAGGCCACAGGCAGCACAATTAAGGGAGGGGGAAGATTTTCTTACTAGTTTTTGGTGCAACCTTGGCCTGCCATTCAGCGTAGCATGGCAGGTAGAGATATGATTTTTACTGACGGTGGATTTGACAGGGCCTCGGGGAGTAACATGATTAATGTCCTCTGTAGAAGTAGGAATGTGAATGATCGGGTCGGATATTTCGGGAGAGCTTGCCCAAGGACGCAATACATTTCCGGTCTTGGGCTTCCACCAAAGATACTCACAATCCAAATTACCGCAGGCAAAGCAATAGTGGCCCAGCAAGTTACATGAGGTACAATATATTTTTGAGGGACATAAAGCAGACCCATGCAAATTCGAAAGACAAATTGAACATGATGGACGCGAAATAACTATGGGCCTGATGTCTTTCGGCGAATACCTAGATTGGGCTTGTGGAGGAGATATGTGGTCAGAATCCTCATTACAATTCCGGCCCGGATGGCCCATTGAGTTACCCATAGAGCCAGAATTCAATTTGTGATTAATGAAGCTCGAAGGCGGGGTGCTGGGAATGTCCCAAATTCTTGCAATCTTCGAGTCATTATAGCCAGCTTGCCGAAAATCCTCAATATGTAGCAGAATAAAATTAGGGATGGAATTCCAGCCTTCATTACGGTAATTATTGCCAATAAATGTTGTTGCCTTGCCTTTTCCCTCCGAAATAATGGTGGATTGGAATTTAACAAAACGGATAGCATTAATTGAATCGGAATCACTGATTGCTCGTGGATGAAAACTACCAAAAGTAATGCAATTCTGCGAGTGAGAAATGGCGTTTTCCGAATGGGTGATTATAGGATCCTCAAGAACATCAACATAGGTAGATAATTTGAGCTCAGAATGATTTGAACAACCAAATTTGGCTAAGTCCCTTGGTGGACATTCAACCTGAGGACGATTGTTATGCAGAAAGCCAAGAGATGATGTGATAGCCACAGGGGAGCGTATAGAAATTTCAGTAAGCTCCTTGTCCGAATGCCAAGTAGTGTTCATCATAGGATAAGACCAAGACGAATGTCGATAAAGGTTGAAATGGCATACAAAATCTGGCCAGATACGGTCTTTCAACCCATAGATGAAATGCCCCACTTTGTTAGAAGCCAGAGAAAACCAAAATTACCTGCCGGCCAAATGTTTAACAAGAAAGCCTTTGGCCAATCCACCAATGCAGCATTGAAGAGCCAGACCCACAAATTCTTCAGTGAGAGGGAACGAGGCAGAAGAGAAAGCCACAACCAAAAAGAACTCCTTGGCCGTCGCAGAGGGGGAGAAATGGACTGTGGATCCAAACCTATTCCATACCTATGCTTCCACCACTTGCCCAGGGGAGAAATCCCAGTGTAGAAGCCCCTCCATGGACTAGGTGCAAAGATCACCATAGTTGGGGGAGGATTGTGGGGAGGAGAGGCAGGAGGAGAGGTGGGAGGAGGAGAGCCATCCTTCTAGTCCACATGGATCTCATTTGCATTACTTTCGATCTAACAAAAAGCTCATATTATCTTGTCTTCTCCTTTTTGAATAAAATATTTGCAGATTCCAGCTTAGTCCACGGCACTCTTGCACTATTATTACTTTATCATTCGATCGTGCAAGTGAAAGGCAATAATGACGATATTTGGTGAACTAGCCGTGCCAGAGTGAAACGGGTATGAACTCAACTTGTTTTTGTGTGCATAAATATGTTTAACCTAGTATCCATGATCCAGTCTATTATGATCAAACATGTTCGCAATGACATTTAGATATTCTAGTTTCTCATGCCAGGTTTAAATAGCTAGGAGTGGATAATGATTTATCTTGGAGGTCAACATTGCGTTAAAATGATTGTGATGTAGTATGATGATATGGTATCCCCCTCCGAATGTTTCAAGTGGCTTGACTTGACGCATGTTCATGCATGTAACTGAATCAAAACCAACATAGCCTCTATGATATTTATGTTCATGGTGTCCATATCCTACTCATGCTGATATCCAATGTCTATTATGCATAATGTATGTTCATGATCATTGTTGCTCTCTAGCTGGCCGCTTCCCAACGTACTTGCTAGCCTTCGCCTGTACTAAGTAGAAATACTGCTTGTGCATCAAACTACAAAACCAAAGTTATTCCAGATGAGTCCACCATACCTACCTATATGCGGTATTACCCTGGCATCCTAAGTAAATTTGCATGTGCCGCCTCTAAAAACTTCAAATAAACATCCTTTTTGTGTGCCTAGAATGTTCATATAGTGACAGGAGGTGATCGGTATCTTCCATGCTAAGCGGGTTATTCTCATGACGAGTGTTTATTCACTTGTCCTTGCACAAGAGGGGAGGTAATAGGGATTCCCAGTCCCAAATTCAAAAAGAAAAAGACTTACAAATAATCAATCAAAAACTCATACAGAGTAAAAACCTTTACTTTACCACTTGGGAACCGCTACTAATGTGTTCTGCAAATCACTTCTTCCTTCTGCGAAGGGACTATCTATTTACTTTTATTTTGAGTCATCACCTTCTCAAATAAGATCCAGATCTGAGAGCACTGTTGTCATCCTCATGCATTGTGTGTGGTGAATGTTGGCTGTTAGCATGACTGGATCTTATCTACAATGAATTACAATGTTTAGTCATTGCTTGAACTTTGGAGGTGCTCTGCATTTACGTTTTGCCGTCTCAGAAAGGGCTAGCAAGATACCACTATTGTTATATTATATCATGGTTGTTTTGACAATGCGTTGACATTTGAGATACATTATTATTGCTCTCTAGTTGTTTATGCTATTGATACGAGTTAATATAATTTCTAAAGAGTTATCGACGACATGGTTAGTCATGATCTTTGCTGAAAACCCGGGTGCTACTTAAGCTTATTTATGTAAGCAAGAGCAAAAGAGTTCATAAAAGTTTTTCTTTTTTACTTTCAGTTTAGCAACTGAATTGCTTGAGGACAAGCAACGGTTTAAGCTTGGGGGAGTTTATATGTCTCCATCGTATCTACTTTTCCGAATGCTTTTCCTCCTGTTTGGACTCTAATTTGCATGATTTGAATGAAACTAACTCGGACTGACGCTTTCAGCAGAACTACAATGGTGTTGTTTTTGTGCAAAAATAAAAGTTCTTGGATTTGAACAAAACTTTGCGAGGATTTTTTATACGGTAAAAGAAAATTACTGGAGCCAAGAACCACCGGAGGGGGGCACCTGGGTGGGCACAACCCACCAGGGCGCCCCCCTCCTGGCGCGCCCAGGTGGATTGTCCCCACATGGTGGCCCCACAAACTCCAACCCTTACATTATAAAATCACATTTTCGGAGAGAAAAATGAGGGAGGAAGAATTATCACGTTTCGTGATACGAAGCCGCCGCCACCTCCTGTTCTTCATCGGGAGGCCAGATCTGGAGTCTGTTTGGGGTTTCGTAGAGGGAAATCTTTGGTCTTCGTCATTTCCAACCCTCCTCCATCGCCAATTCCATGATGCTCTCCACCGGAAGTGAGTAATTCCTTCGTAGGCTCGCTGGTCGGTGAGGAGTTTGATGAGATTCATCATGTAATCGAGTTAGTTTTGTTAGGGCTTGATCCCTAGTATCCACAATATTCTGAGGTTGATGTTGTTATGACTTTGCTATGCTTAATGCTTGACACATTGGGACTGGGTGTCATAATTTCATATCTGAACCGTTTATGTTATCACCATTATATTTATGTTCTAGATCCGATCTTGCAAGTCATAGTCACCTACTACGTGTTATGATCCGTAAACCCTGTAGTGACAATATGCCATATATTTCCGGTGATGACCGTAGTTTGAGGAGTTCATGTATTCATTATGTGCTAATGCTTTGGTCTGGTACTCTATTAAAAGGAGGCCTTAATATCCCTTAGTTTCCGTATGGACCCCATTGCCACGGGAGGGCAGGACAAAAGATGGCATACAGGTTCTTTCCATAAGCATGTATGAATATTTATGGATGCATGCCTACATTACATATATGAACTAGAGCTAGTGCCATATCGCCCTAGGTTATGATTGTTCCATGATGAATATCATCCAACAAATTGCCGATCCAATGTCTACAAATTTCCTACATGTTGATCTTGTTAAGTTACCATTGTTGTTGTTACTATTGTTACAGCAACAAAATCACTTCTACCATTGTTACCGTTACTATTGCTGCTACCGCTATTATCAAAACTATCATACTACTGTTCTACTGATCACTTTGTTGCAGATAATTAATCTCCAGGTGTGTCTGAATTGATAACTCAGTTGCTAATACTTGCAAATATTCTTTGAATCCCCTTGTGTTGAATCTATAAATTTGGGTTGAATACTCTACCCTCAAAAACTGTTGCGATGCCGTAGACTTGTGGGTTATCACTAGCATTGAAGCGTGTGCCGGCCAAGAGCACAACCCGTGCCGCGTTCGCTCAGTCTCCGTGCTTGTTCAATAACGAAGTGACGTGACCAAACGGGACGAAAGAACGGCTCTCCACCGCATTGAAGCTAGCTTCCCTTCCGTCCACCTGTCAGTATTAAATATAGGCCAAGAAACCCACTCTGACGCCTGCATTGAAACAACTTGCCACCTAGTATGGCTGGTACCCTCTATTTAAACATGGCCACGTAGGAAACGACAGCGTACTGTACAAGATCCACTTTCCTTCCTCCTCTGTGCACCTTTGACACAATAAGGACGAGTTCTAGCGTGTTGTAGAAGAGCCTCTTATGGATCACAAGCATGAGTTAGCCGGCCTTGCTACTGGCTAGTAGGCTTGTCGTGCGTGATGGATAGAGGCCAGACTGACGTTAAGCCCATCAAAGCTTAGCAAGCTGACAATGGAGGAGTTCTCCGATGACATGCCGATGCCCGCAGCGGTCTTTCTCGGCTTCACTATGTAGTAGGCGCTGGCGCACTTTAATGTTCTCGTGGCAGCGGTGTAGCAAAGGAGCAGCTGGTGCCACCGATGTTGGCATTGTAGAGGGCGTCGAAGAAACAACACGACAACCCCCTCACCGTGTCACCGGCTGGTGGAGGGACAAATCTATGGCGAGCTGTCGAGCAAGAAGGTTGTGGAGGGCATGGTTGCCGAGGAACCGACCTTCATCGACCAACAGCAGCACCTCTTCGAGGCAACGCTCAGTGCTCACGCCGACCAGCACGCGTAGTGACTCCGCACTCTCTGCGGGGACGACCGGCTACAACGCAGTTGCGGTAGAGGTGGAGGCAAGTCATGCGATTGCAGATGGATACAATGCTACCTACATCGACAGCTCCACGTCTTTCGCGTTGGGCCACAATGACCATGAGGTTGATCCGTCCACTTCGATCATGGACCTCACCTCGATCGGCGCCATGGACAACCATGCGGCGGACTACGACGAGGAAGAGTAGGACATGCGAGATGGACGTGGGCACGTTTGTGTCTCATGTCTTGGTCTTCCTTGCCGGACGTGGGAAAGAACTGGACCTGCAACATGAACGTCTCCCCGACCGGCGAAGACTTAGACTAGAAACTTCTGTTATTAAAACAATTTTGTGTATACCTTTATTTAATGAAATATGTCGAACTTTTCATGAATTTGGTTCTGTTTAACAACAATTGTCCAATTTAAATAAAAATAGCATGCTTGTTGAAGTTACGTTCGATATACGTGTGAACTGTGTTGGATGGTTGGCTTCTATATCATTATTCGTGGAAGGACCATAGCCTTGGAGATGCCTTTGTTGCACATATATATTCCTCCCTCTTCTTTGATCTTGCATCTATTGTGCCCCCGTGGAAGGGGATTTGTGGCACACAAGTCTCAGGGCACCGAGTGACACGCGCATGTTTTTATTTTTGGGTTCTGATTTTTGAAGTTTTATATCTTTTGAATGAACAATCCAAATTTAGCTATGCTTTCATATTCATTTTTTCCATGATGGCGGCTTTCAAAATAAAATCCATTTTAAATACGTTTTGATGAATTTTTAAAATTAATGTTTAATTTTAACTCTTTAAACTTAATACAAGCGACCGATAACCATGATTTTTGTGCCTAGCCGACAAAAGGAATGTTTTATGATCTTATCAAGGAAACTTGATAAGGGCGAGCGAGAAAAACGCAAGTTTCTAACAAAAAATTGAGGGAAAAGCCAATTTTTATTGATCAAACTGCACATACAGTGGGATAGAAACTGAGTCATGTGGCTGACTAAGCCATACATGACGGCCCTGAGCTAAAGTAGTAGCAAACTAAGCTAAATTATAAGCTTTGTAATTTACAGCACGCCTTCAAAAGTGAAGTTACAAGACAAAAAAGCTGATCTAGATCTATTTCGCTTGTGATTGCACCATATGGCCCCTGGCTGCCTCTTGAGATATTGCACACCATTTGCTTACACTGTGTCATCGTACGGGATCCAACTATTTCGTGATTCATAAGGTAATTATTGGAGGCAATGCAACTCTCGATGTATTGATCGGGTGCATGGTGCACGTATATATAGGTACAAGGGCAGCCCTCAGCCTCATCTATACAAGGAAACTAGAGGTGGGGCTGGCAGGAGATTATTCTAACAGCTACATGCACATATATGTTCAACACCCCCCCCCACAGTCGATACGTCACCAGTGACGCATAGACTGGACTGGAACTCCTCAACTGTAGGCGTCGGTAACCCCTTCGTCATGACATCGGCAAACTGCTGAGCGGTGGGAACATGAAGAACGCGGACGCGCCCAAGAGCCACCTGCTCTCGCATGAAGTGGATGTCGAGCTCAATGTGCTTCGTGCGATGATGATGAATGGCGTTGGCGGAGAGGTAGACCGCAGAGACATTGTCACATTAGACAATGGTGGCCTTCGGGACGTCGAGAAGTAACTCCTCGAGAAGCTGTCGGAGCCACGAGCACTCGGCGACGATGTTGGCCACAGCACGATACTCAACCTCGGCACTGGAGCGGGATACCATGGGCTGTCGTTTAGACGACCACGAGATGAGCGAGGGCCCCAGGTACACGCAGTAGCCTGAAGTCGAGCGTCGTGTGTCCGGGCAGCCAGCCCAATTGGCGTCACTGTAGGCGACCAGTTCAATCGAGGGCGAGGCCGTCAACGTAAGACCCAGAGCCGTGGTGCCACGGATGTACCGAAGAATCCTCTTCACCAAGTTCGAGTGAGTGTCGCGAGGAGCGTGCATGTGGAGACACACCTGCTGGACGGCGTACTGCAGGTCCGGCCGAGTGAGTGTCAGGTACTGGAGAGCGCCGACGATGGAGCGATAGAACGCTGCATCTGGCGTGGGTGAGCCGTCGAAAGCAGAGACCTTGGCCTTCGTGTCGATAGGCGTGGGGACAGGCTTGCAGTTAAACATGCCTGCCCGCTCGAGAAGGTCCTGCGCATACTGCTGCTGGTGAAGGAAGAACCCATCGGGGCGTCGTACCACCTCAATGCCGAGGAAGTAGTGCAACGGGCCGAGGTCCTTAATGGCAAACTCAGCGCTGAGGCGAGCAGTATGCTGGGGAAGTAGCTTTGGCGAGGAAGCCGTCAGGATGATGTCGTCGACGTACATCAGCAGGTAGGCGGTCGCCGGAGCATGGTGGTAGACGAACAGCGAGGTGTCGGAGCGAGTGGCCCGGAACCCGAGCTGCTGCAGAAAACCGGCGATCCGCTGGTACCAGGCGTGAGGGGCCTGCTTCAGCCCGTACAAAGAGCGGGAGAGCAGGCACACATGATCAGGCTGAGACGCGTCAACGAAGCCGATCGGCTGCTGACTGAAAATCTGCTCCGAGAGATGGCCATGCAAGAACGCATTCGACACATCCATCTGATGCACCGGCCAGGCGCAAGAGACCGCAAGCTGATGGACTGCACGAATCGTACCCGGTTTGACAACCGAGGAAAACGTGTCGGTGAAGTCGACGCCAGCGCTCTGCCGAAACCCACGGACCACCCACCGAGCCTTATAACGCTCGAGAGACCCGTCAGGACGAGTCTTATGCCGGAATACCCACTTGGCAGAGATGACGTTGGCATGGGGTGGCCGCGGGACAAGCTGGCAGGTGCGGTTGCGTACCAGCGCGTCGAACTCCTCCTGCATCGCCGTGAGCCAGTGCGGATCGCGAAGGGCGGCTCGAGCGGACGACGGGAGAGGTGACGGCGCAGATGTCGAGGCAGCAAGGAGGTACTCATCCGCAGGATAGCGCGTGTTGGGCTGGCGAATACCGGCGCAAGCACGGGTGACCATGCGGGTGGCCGGGGTAGCCGGCGGGGTCGGCGGGACCGGCGGTGCAGCCGGCGAGGCGGACGGTGCCGGTGACGGGGCAGGCAAATATACCGTCGAGGAGCCAGAGTCAGGCGCGGCGGACGCGCTCGCTGACTGGGCTACGGACTCAACGGGAGTCGGGGGCACCGTGGCTGCCGGCGACGATGCGGTCGGGCCGGCGGAAGCCGTCGAGGAGCTCGGGTCAGACACATGGGATGCGCTCGCTGGCCGGACTGCGGACTCAACGGGAGTCGGGGGCGCCGTGGCCGCCGGCAAGGATGAAGTCGGGCCGGCGGAAGCCGTCGAGGAGCCCAAGTCAGGCGCATGGGATGCGCTCGCTGACCGAGCTACGGACTCAATAGGAGTCGGACGTGCCGGGACTGCCGGCGAAGAGGCCGACGAGCCGGTGGGCGAGGGTGTCGGGTCCAATTCCGCGGACCTAGAGTGGGGCCTAGGTGCGGTGGGGGCGCCGAAGCCAGGTGGAGGCCCACGCGTGGCAGGGGCGCGAAGCCAGGAGGGGGCCCGAGCGCAAGGTAGCGGCCTCCCCTAGGGGCACCGGGAGGCGCATGTGACGATGGCGAGTCGGCCGGCAGTGGTACCTGGTGAAAGGGAAAAGACCTCTCGTCATAGTAAACGTGTCGTGAAGTAAAAACTTGGCGGGAAACCAGATCATAGCAGCGATAGCCTTTGGTGTTTGGTGGGTATCCGATAAAGATGCATGCCACGGAGCGAGGTGCGAGTTTATGAGGAGTAGTGGAGGCGATGCTAGGATAACAGAGACACCCAAAAACACGTAGATCATCATAGGAAGGCATGCTACCGAAGAGGAGATGATGAGGTGCAAAGTTCCCACGAGCACGAGTCGGACGAATGTTGATGAGGAGAGAGGTGGTGGAGAGAGCGTCCAGCCAAAACCGGGGAGGGATATTAGCTTGGAAGAGAAGAGTGCGCACACAATCATTGAGGGAGCGAAGTATCCGTTCGGCGCGACCATTTTGTTGTGAGGTATACGGGCAGGTGAGACGAAAAATCGTGCCGTGTGTGGCAAGGAGGGTGCGAACTCCGGTGTTGTCGAACTCCTTCCCGTTGTCAGTCTGCAAGGCATGAATGGGACGCCCAAACTGCGTAGCAACATAGGAGTAAAATGTAGAGAGAACGGAGAGTGCATCGGAGTTTCTCCGCAACGGGAAGGTCCACACATAATGCGAAAAATCATCAAGTATGACAAGATAGTATAAGAAACCCGTATTACTGGCAACATGAGATGTCCACAAATCACTATGAAGAAACTCAAATGGATACGACGCCACCGATGAGGACGTGCTAAACGGAAGACGGACATGCTTGCCAAGACGAGAAGCATGACAAGTATGATCATCAATTTTATTGCACGTGAATGAAAAAGTCCTAAGAATATGACGAAGGGTGGCCGGGTTCGGATGTCCCAGCCGATGATACGTCCAAAACGTATCTATAATTTCTGCTTGCTCCATGCCTCTTTTGGGTGATATTGCTATGATATTTATACACTTCCATACACTTTTGATCATATTTGGACTAACCTATTAACTCAGTGCACCCCAGTGCCAGTTTCTGTTTTCTGCTGTTTTTGTATTTCAGGTTTTCCCATTACGAAAACTGCCAGAAAAATCCCGGAAAAATTATATAAAAAATCAGCGTTCCAGAAGCTTCCCGGTAGCCAAAGTACAGCCGGAGGGGGGCCACCAGGGCTCCAGGCGCCCTGGTGGCGCGGCCCCCCTCTTGGCCGCGCCGGGGGGGCGCCTGGGCCCCCCAGGCCTCCGCTGATGCCCCCCTTTGGCATATATTTATATCGTGTCCCGAAACCCTCGAGACGAGGAACCCTTCTTCGCGATCTTATCTCTGTTCCGCCGCCGCCGCGCTTTCAAGATCGGGAGCGCCAGGAGAACTCTTCTCGGCACCCTGCCGGAGGGGAGGATCACCACCGGGAGCCTCTCCACCACCATGGACGCCTCCCGGATGAGTTGTGAGTAGTCTCCCTTGGACCATGGGTCCATGACCAGTAGCTATGTGATGTTATCCTCCCCTTCTTGTGCTTCACTAATTAGTCCTCGTGAGCTGCCCTACATTATCGAGGCACATATGTAATCCTTATGTTGTTGCTATGATGAGTTTGCTGTGATCCGATGGATTGTGAGATTATGTTCAGATTGTGTTTGAGTAATATATTTGATCTACCTCTTTTATATTTATGTTCGTAAGTAATTCTTGCATGTTCTCCGTTGTTATTTATTGCTTTGGCCGAGTAGTAGGTAGTGACTCCAAGAGGGAACGTTATGCTTGATTGTGGGTTCATGCCCCTCGATGACTAGCTTGAGTGACAGAAACATGAGTCTAGGGGATGTGCTGTTGCCACAAGGGGGAAAACAACGGTGCTTGTGCCCGCGGGTGCAAGGATTGTTTACTTTACGCAAAGTTCTTTTAATGCAGTTGTTTGTTGCTTTGAGTTTACACTATGGGTGGGCCTCGCAACTTAATACCAGCGAGATGTTCTGGATAGATATCTCAAGATGGATGATTAGTATTAGATGCAGATGGATTTCGGTCTACTTGCCTTGGCGTACCGCCCATGCTTTGAACCTCTACCTTTCTTGCAACATAGTTAGCATTGGTTTGCGCACATAATTCTGTCAATTGCCCAGCTGTAATTCGTTTACCTCACATAGCTGTTTTATCGTCTTTTGGGAGAGAGACATCACTAGTGAACATCATGGGACCCCGGTCCATATTACCATCACTGATCACATCCGCTATTTACTTTCCGCTTTTACTTACTATTTGCAGCATTACCTATCACTATTATCACTTGCGTTTGATCCTTTGTAAACGACAAGGCCGGAGGGATTGACAACCTCTTTGTACTCGTTGGGGGCAAAGTTATTTGTATCTGTGTGCAGGTCCACGTTGATTGCTAATATCTGGCGCCGTTAGCAGTTGACACCTTCTTGTTGAAACTGGGAGTCTCAGGGGAAATCGATCCTTGGTATCTTTGTCAAGGGAAAACTTCCGCTACACTGCATCTCAAACCTTCCACTTGGGGTAACCAACGAGGGGCGAGAAGCCATCAAGCAAAGTTTTCTGGCGCCGTCGCCGGGGACTCCACTCTTCAAGATAGGGGAGTTGCACGCTATCTTTTACCTTTGCTTTTTAGTCTTGTTAGTTTACCTTTCAGTTTTTTGCTTTAGTATCCTTTATCAAAAATCACAAAAATAGTTATCTTGCTTGCTTGCTGCTATGGGTTCCACCGAGAACACCAAGTTGTGTGATTTCACTAGTCACAACAACGATGACTTTATCTGCACACCTATCACTACACCTGCCACTTCAGCACCTTCGTATGAAATTAAACCTGCTTTACTGAATTTAGTCATGAAAGATCAATTTTCCGGTGCTGGAGATGATGCTGCTTTACACTTAAACAATTTTGTTGAACTCTGTGATATGCAAAAGTACCAAGAAATAGATGGTAACATTGTTAAGCTTAAGCTTTTTCCTTTTTCCTTGAGAGGAGGAGCTAAAATTTTGTTTCAGTCTTTGCCTAGAAATAGCATAGATTCATGGGACAAGTGCAAAGATGCTTTTATTGGAAAATACTATCCACCTGCTAAAATTATCCAACTAAGAAGTAACATAATGAATTTTAAACAATTGGATAATGAACACGTTGCCCAAGCTTGGGAACGCATGAAGTCTCTTGTCAAGAACTGCCCTACTCATGGTTTGACTACTTGGATGGTTGTCCAAACTTTTTATGCAGGCTTGAACTTTACCTCGTGGAACTTGTTAGATTCGGCCGCGGGAGGAACCTTTATGTCAACTACACTTGGTGCTGCCACGAAGCTTCTCGATGAGATGATGACCAACTATTCCCAATGGCACACTGAACGCGCTCCAACAGGTAGGAAGGTAAACTCTGTCGAGGAGATTTCCTCCCTAAATGAAAAAGTTGACTTGATCATGTCTCTACTTTCGAAGCAATCTTCTGTTGATCCTCGTGATGTTCCTTTAAATTCTTTGATTGCTCAAGAACAAGTAGATGTGAACTTTATCTCTAGAAACAATTTTAATAACAATGCTTATAGGAGTAATTTTGGTAGCAATCCTAGACCGTTCCCCTCTAATTCTTATGGGAACAACAATGCTTATCCTAGCACCAAGAACTCCACTACTGAACTAGAGATTATGCTTAAAGATTTCATCACTACCCAAAAAGCCTTTAATAAGAGTGTAGGAGAAAAACTAAACAAACTAGATGATCTCTCTTCGAAGGTAGACAATTTAGCCAATGAGGTAGAATTGCTTAAAATTAGAACTTCTCCTCTTGAGGAGAGGAAGGTCACTCCTATGAATGCTATTCAAGTGCAAATTAATGAAAACATTAGGATGATGGCTAAACTTAAAGAGAGATGGGCTAGAGAAAGGGAGGAAGAAGATAGAATTAAGAACCTTCCTACCCACCACACTGTTGCTACTATCCAAGTTGTTGAGGATATCCAAACTCTTAGCACCCAATGCACTCCTGGTCCCATTGGACCTATTAATGGTGATGCTATGACTATAGAAACTACCAAACAAGTGAACCTAAAGGGCACCACTACCACCTTACTTGATAGTAGTGACCTTGATTTTGATAATTGCACTCTTACCAAAGTTATTGATTTCCTTCACAAGATGTATAGAGATCCCCGCACTAGCACGCTTAACCTTGCCTTCACAGAGCATATCACTAATGCTCTTATCAAAGCTAGGGAGGAGAAACTTAGAGTAGAAGCCTCCATACCTAGAAAGCTAGAAGATGGTTGGGATCCTATGATTAAAATTAAGTTGAATAACTTCTCTTGCTATGCTTTATGTGATGTTGGAGCTAGTACCACCGTTATGCCCAAAAGAATATATGATATGCTTAAATTGAAACCTTTTGATTCTTGTTCTTTTGGTGTTCGTCTCGTTGATTCTTCCATAAAGAAACCTTTGGGGAGGGTCGACGATGTTCTTATCATTGTCAATGACAATTACGTTCCCGTTGATTTTACTATTATGGATATTGAATGTGAACCTTCTTGTCCAATTATTCTGGGACGTCCTTTCCATCGCACCGTTGGTGCTATCATTGACATGAAAGACGGGAATATAAAATTCCAATTTCCTCTCAAGAAAGGGATGGAACACTTCCCTCGAAAGAAGATTAAATTACCTTTTGAGTCCATTATACGGGCTAGCTATTCTTTTACTCTTAATAAGACTTGATCTCTTTGCATTATGCCTAGCTTAAAGGCATAAAAGAAAGCGCTTTTGGGAGGCAGCCCACATGAATAAAATTTTTATTTTGCTTTTGTTGTGTCTTGATGTTGTTACTACAGTAGCATCATCATTGTATCTTTGTTTTTTAATTTTGTGCCAAGTGTAGCCTCTGATTGCAAGAAAGTTCAAAAGTTGTGACGTGTTGTCGAGGAAACAGATTATGTCCTTGGATAGAAAAATTCGTATAAAATCACCAGATCATCTTTTTGGTCTGAATTTTTTCGACAACGTGCTCTATATAATTGTCTTTTGTGCCTCTGCTCTGAGTTTTTTTATTAGAGTTATAGAAGTGCCCCGAAAAAATCATTTACTACATGCTGTTCTGTTTTTCACAGATTCTATCCTGTTTTGCCTTTCCTTCATTTTGCAAACCTTGAGCTTGCTTTTTCTTTGCAAAAACCTTTTGGCAATCTTGAGAAATAGTAGACCTTCAAGAATATCCTTATTTCCAGCAAGGAACATTTATTTTATTAAGGGTACTAACCTCGCTAATCAGATTATGATGAGTTATGTATGAAGGGAGTTTTCAAGTGTGCGAGGGAAGATGATAAAAAGATTCAGGAGTGTCAAACGCTCAAGCTTGGGGATGCCCCCATGCACCCCCAAGTATTATTCAAGGAGACTCAAGCGTCTAAGCTTGGGGATGCCCTCGTGCATCCCCTTCTCCATCAACATTATCAGTTCGTCTTTCGTTCCACTATATTTTTATCACTTCATGTGTTATGTGCTATGCTTGGAGCGTCTTGCTTTTAGTTTCCTTTTTAGTTTTCTTTAGCTTTTCATAACGAGTCGGAACTCAGCTTTCTTTATGTGGGAGAGAAACACGCTCCACTTCTACCTAGAACATAACATAGAATTTTCATGTCTATCCTTGCTGTGTGTGTTCTTTGTCTTTCAATAGCTACTATCATGCTTAGCTTTTAGTTTTCATGCTTATCTTTTTAAAGAGCTTTTGTTTAGTTGGTTGCTTGAACTCTCTTTAGTTATAATGCTTATCTTATTAAGAGAGTTTGCTTCTGTTGCATGGTTGATATGTCTATGATAAAGATGCTACGTGCATAATGGTGCTTAGTAGTTCATGTTTTCTTATGGTTAGTCTCAAATAGCTGGGGGGGTTTCCAATGTGTTATTGGAGTACCAACATGATTTGTTTGCCTATGATGTGGTATGGTTTAGTAATATCTTCCTTCAAGAATTTATTTTGATTGACTTGGCGTATGCTCACGCATATTTAAGACTGTAAAGAAAGTCTGTCAAGCCTTAATGATCTTTTGTTTCTGAGTAGCGATATAACTTCCATGCCTGATTCAATGTTGCTTTGTCGCTCTGCATGATTATGACCGTCATTGCTCTCTTAGTTGGTCGCTCCCAGTCTTTTGCTAACCTCCACCTGTACTAAGCGGACTGACTGCTTGTGCATCCAAATTCTTTTAAACCAGTTATGCCATATGAGTCCACCATACCTTCCTACATGGTATTTACCTGCCATTCCTAACGGAGACTTTCATGTACCATCTCGAAATTATTAAAAAAAAATGCATTCCTATTTTGTGCCTCTGTTTTAAGTTCATGAGGAAGTAGTAGTTAATTCATGATCTTTTTAAGTTGGACAAGCTTCACCCCGGGATTGCATGTCTAATGTGCAAACCCATAACACGAGAAGGAACTGGCATTGAGTGCGCCCGGATCAAAATTAATATAACAAACAAACCCTCCTTCACGCTTTGTTCATGAGAAATCAGAAAACTTTGGCAGTGATAAACAAAGGAGATTAAGAGGATGTGATCGTCCTCATTCGGGAGCCGTTCCTCGAAACTTGTCCATCTCAAGAAGTGATTGAGTTATCTGCTAGCATTCGTTGACGGAACATGCATAATCAAAAAAATAATTATTACCTCTGTTTTTAAAATCAAGAGCTCTGGTACATGTTTTGTCTTTGTTTCCGACTACGGGTTTTCAACCTTGCCAACAAAAGCCACGGTTCGAGAGTCTCCACCTTCTTTTAAAGCACCAACTACTGAGAGCATGATTGTCATTCTGAGTGTAATGTGCATTGTCTCAAAGTAGCATTGTCTTTTGCATGATTATGATATCGTTTATTCTGAAATTATTGTATCTAGTCATCACTTAAACCTTGGAGGTGTCCCTGCATTTATGTTTTGTTTCACTAAAGGGGGCAAGCGAGATATCACTTTATCATATTTGCACACCATGCTCATTACAAATCTATTTGATGTTTCAGTATCATATTGTAAAACTTTCAGTTCTTTGTGATTTTCTCATGAGGCAACTTAATTACTACAGATTCATTGTCTCAGTAAGCTTTTGTCATATGACTACGAAAAGTCCTATATGGTTAATAGCATGTCACCACAGAAATTATTCTTGTTATCATTTACCTACTCGGGGACGAGCAGGAATTAAGCTTGGGGATGTTGATACGTCCAAAACGTATCTATAATTTCTGCTTGCTCCATGCCTCTTTTGGGTGATATTGCTATGATATTTTTACACTTTCATACACTTTTGATCATATTTGGACTAACCTATTAACTCAGTGCACCCCAGTGCCAGTTTCTATTTTCTGCTGTTTTTGTATTTCAGGTTTTCCCATTACGAAAACTGCCAGAAAAATCCCGGAAAAATTATATAAAAAATCAGCGTTCCAGAAGCTTCCCGGTAGCCAAAGTACAGCCGGAGGGGGGCCACCAGGGCTCCAGGCGCCCTGGTGGCGCGGCCCCCCTCCTGGCCGCGCCAGGGGGCGCCTGGGCCCCCCAGGCCTCTGCTGATGCCCCCCTTTGGCATATATTTATATCGTGTCCCGAAATCCTCGAGACGGGGAACCCTTTTTCGCGATCTCATCTCTGTTCCGCCGCCGCCGCGCTTCCAAGATCGGGAGCGCCAGGAGAACTCTTCCCGGCACCCTGCCGGAGGGGAGGATCACCCCCGGGAGCCTCTCCACCACCATGGACGCCTCCCAGATGTGTTGTGAGTAGTCTCCCTTGGACCATGGGTCCATGACCAGTAGCTATGTGATGTTCTCCTCCCCTTCTTGTGCTTCACTAATTAGTCCTCGTGAGCTGCCCTACATGATCGAGGCACATATGTAATCCTTATGCTGTTGCTATGATGAGTTTGTTGGGATCCGATGGATTGTGAGATTATGTTCAGATTGTGTTTGAGTAATATATTTGATCTACCTCTTTTATATTTATGTTCGTAAGTAATTCTTGCATGTTCTCCGTTGTTATTTATTGCTTTGGCCGAGTAGTAGGTAGTGACTCCAAGAGGGAACGCTATGCTTGATTATGGGTTCATGCCCCTCGATGACTAGCTTGAGTGACAGAAACATGAGTCTAGGGGATGTGCTGTTGCCACAAGGGGGAAAACAACGGTGCTTGTGCCCGCGGGTGCAAGGATTGTTTACTTTACGCAAAGTTCTTTTAATGCAGTTGTCTGTTGCTTTGAGTTTACACTATGGGTGGGACTCGCAACTTAATACCAGCGAGATGTTCTGGATAGATATCTCAAGGTGGATGATTAGTAGTAGATGCAGATGGATTTTGGTCTACTTGCCTTGGCTACCGCTCATGCTTTGAACCTCTACCTTTCTTGCAACATAGTTAGCATTGGTTTGCGCACATAATTCTGTCAATTGCCCAGCTGTAATTCATTTACCTCACATAGCTGTTTTATCGTCTTTTGGGAGAGAGACATCACTAGTGAACATCATGGGACCCCGGTCCATATTACCATCACTGATCACATCCGCTATTTACTTTCCGCTTTTACTTACTATTTGCAGCATTACCTATCACTATTATCACTTGTGTTTGATCCTTTGTAAACGACAAGGCCGGAGGGATTGACAACCTCTTTGTACTCGTTGGGAGCAAAGTTATTTGTATCTGTGTGCAGGTCCACGTTGATTGCTAATATCTGGCGCCGTTAGCAGTTGACACCTTCTTGTTGAAACTGAGAGTCTCAGGGGAAATCGATCCTTGTATCTTTGCCAAGGGAAAACTTCCGCTACACTGCATCTCAAACCTTCCACTTGGGGTAACCAACGAGGGGCGAGAAGCCATCAGCCGAGCATGCCAAAGGTCCACCGTGGCGGAGAGAGCGACCGGAGCGGATGCGGTAGTGGCGGTGGAGGTCACCGGGTAGAGGCCATCCGGGTTGTCACATCGGTGGAGCACCATCCGGGTACAGGCGTCCTTGACAGAAAACCCACATCATCAAATTCAATAGTTATAGGATTTTCACGTGTAAGAGAGCGAACGGAAACAAGATTAGTGACTAACTCAGGTGAAACTAAGACATTAGACATGCGAATAGGCGTAGAGTTAGACGGAAAAGAACCATGACCGACATGAGTAATGGGAAGGGAAGAACCGTCCCCAACAGTGATACGACAGGCGGTAGAAACTGGAGATGCGGAGTGGAGGTTACCAGGGTTGGAAGTCATGTGGGTGGTAGCCCCGGAGTCCATAAATCAGTCACCGCCTCCGGTGTACATGTTGGGTGTAGGGGCGGAGTGAAGTGCCGCAAGGAGAGCCGGATCCCAGGGGGCCAGCGAGAGTGCGGCGGTCACGGCCGGAGGGGCGGCGTAGCCCGCGGTGTAGCCGCCGGGGGCGGCGAGCAGCGCCTGATGTGCGTCGGGGCGGGGGCCGAGAATCCCGGCCGGGACGGGGGCCCGCGGCACGGGCATCGTGTACGCGTGGACCACCCCCGTCCATGGGTTGGTCGCGGCGGCCCAGGGTCCGGAGGCAGCTGCTGGTGCTGCGGCTGGCCGGGCGCCCCGCCCGCGCCGGGCTGCTCCTTCTTGCCGCGGCGCCCCCCGCGGCGACGATCAGGGGCAGGGGGCGGCGGCTGGTAGGCGGGCGATGGTGGCGGCTGGAAGTACGACGCCGGCGGCGAAGGACGCGGCGGCTGCGGAGCCGTGGGAGGAGCGGCGCGGGAGGTGCCCGCCGCAAGAGCCGTGTGCGTGACCCGGGACTTCACCGTCTTCATCCTCCTCTCCTCCAACCGAAGATAGGCCACGACCCGAGGAAAGGTCGGATCCAGGAGAATCGTGAGGTTGGAGGCCGCGTTGCTGAACTCCTCGTTGAGGCCGGCGGTGAGCGTGCTGAGGAGGAGCTCGTTGGAGACCCGATCCCCAAGGTCGCGAAGCTCGTCGGCAAGTTTCTTAAGGCGCATGCAATAATCGTCAATGGACGAGTCATGCTGATGGCAGCCAAAAAACTCCGGCTGAAGAAACACGCGGCGCTGGAGGGCGTTGTCGAGGAAGAGCCCGTTCAGCTTCGCCCACACCGTCTGCGCGTCATCGGTGTCGCAAACGATGGTGTGGAAGATGTGCTTGGAGATGGTTTGGTACAGCCAACGAGTAATGGTGGCGTCAATGGTCAGCCAGTCGTCGTCCGCGAACATGAGGTCGGAGTCGACGGAGCCATCGATGTGATGGAGGAGGTGTTACTCGCAGAAGACTAGGGAGAAGTAGGTCTTCCAGGCGTAGTAGGTGGAGGTGGCGTAGTCGAGGACAATGGGCACGCGGACAAAGATGTCAAGGTCGCGGACGACTGCCACCGGGGAGGCGCCGGAGCGTCGAAGGGGTTGGAGTGAAGGGAGGCGACAGTGTGGGGAGAGGCCATGGCTACGGCGCGGCGACCGGGTGGAGTTGGTGGCGGCGCGGTTGGGAGGGGATCGGGATGGTGCGGCGGCTCGGGAAGGGCAGAGGGAGGCGACGGCTTGGAGGGAGAGGGAGGCGGCGGCTTGGGAGGAGAAGGGCAGAGGGAGGGCGCACGCGGCGGCAGATGGAGATGCGGCGGCGGCGCGGAAAGATGGCGGCGGCGGCGGCAGCGATGTGCTGCGGCGACGGCGGCTAGGAGCGAAAGCTAGGGTTGGATCGGAAGGAAACTGATACCATATTGAAGGCAATGCAACTCTCGATGTATTGATCGGGTGCGTGGTGCACGTATATATAGGTAAAGGGCAGCCCTCAACCTCATCTATACAAGGAAACTAGAGGCGGGGTTGGCAAGAGATTATCCTAACAGTATGTTCAACAGTAATCGAGCAGTCGAGCTGGACTTGACAGGGGCGTGCCCTGCGGCCCGTTGCCCTCTTCCGTTTTCTTCAGTGGTGTAATGCACAGTCTGTCTTGTCTTTTCCATCACGTGCAACTCCACTACATGGCACATCTAGTAGTACATGAAATAAACACAACGTGGTTATTCCACCTCTTTATCTTTATGTAAAGGCATCTCTATTGGCGTTACTACCAGCCAGTGGCAGCAGAGTGAGCTTTCCAGCCTGGGCGTGGCCCCGGTGGTTCTGGCGCACCGAGAGACAAACCCAAATAATGGTGCATGCAATTGCAAGTTGCACTGCACCTGGGAAGTGGTACGTACTAGTACGTGTGTGACCCCATGCATGGGCCAGGATAATGTCGACGATCCCTTGGACACTTCGAATCCTCCAAACAATCTGAAGAAACAACGATGCGTGTATTTGCTCCGTCTGGTATGGATCCTGTTTTAATGCGCTCAACGCATATGGTATTTTGCAAGCAAAATCTTGTACCTTCTGTCGTCCGACCGGTCCTTACAATCAATTGTTTGTACGACAAACAATATTTTTTTCCTGAAATGGAGGCATAAGATTTGCCTCATCTATTGAATAAGGATGGAGTAGAGTTTAGAGTTTTACAAGAGCACCCACATATACCGCATGGCGATTACTCACGCAAAGAAAATATGCCCTAGTCTTTAAGCACCCGCGGTAATCCAAAACTTTACCGCCTCCATAATGGTGTTAAGAACTATCGGTGGCGGCGCACTTGTGCCGGAACACGCGTGCATTTCGCTCATTCCAAATGGTCCGAGAAAGCATGGTGAGGGACGTGGTCATGGGTTCGCTTGTCCCACCATTCGTGGACGGACCCGACAAGGTGCCAATGGATGGTGTCCATGTGAGCAAGGCCAAGCTTGACTATGATTGACCTCCAAAGCCTAATCGTGTAGCGGCACATGAAAAAGAGATGTGCACTGTTTCTTGTTCCCCTTAGCAAAGAGAGCAAAGGTCACAATTTTCCCAACCCCGCCTCTCGAGACGATCAGTAGTCCAAATCATATCTTGAAGGGCCAACCATGCGAACAATTTGACCTTCGAGGGAGCCCAAACTTTCCAAACCATGCAGTCCATAGGGAGAGGGTTAATCCAAGAAACCGAGCCTTATATGCGGTGGCCGCCGTGTAGATCCCGACATTCGAGTGCTTCCAAACAATATCATCGTCGAGTTGCTCATCAAGGTGGACGTCATTCACAAGCATCCAAAGGGTGAAGAATCCCCGGATGTGATCACCGGAGACGATGGTATTGAAGTTGATTTTGAGAATCCATGCATTGCCTTTGATAGCCTCCCTCACCTTCCAATTCTTTCTCCTGGAAGTCTAAAAAATTAGAAGTGCAATATCCTTGGGCTCGCGCCCGAGAAGCCAAGGGGAATCCCAGAATGGCGTCTTGGTGCCGCCCCCCACAACGATGATGGTCAGAGCATAGAATAAGTTGAGATCATCCTCTCTGCAAGAGTTGCCGAATCCAACCCATAATCTGCGGGGTTCCTTCCACTCATAGCAAGGCCATCTTAGCCTGGGAGCACATGCAAACTTATCAGTATTAAGCACCCCAAGGCCACCATACTCCTTCGGCCTACAAACTGTATCCCAATTCACCTTGCATTTGGCGCCCGTTGTCTTGTCCGCGCTAGACCAAAGCAAAACTCCTTGAATCTTGGTTAAGTTATGGAGAGTGCTAGGTGGAACAATGAGAGGCGTAATGGAGAACACCTCCTGAGAGCATAAGACCGACTTGACTAGCGTCGTGCGACCAATGGTTGTGATGTTTTGGCCCTCCCAAGTAACCAACTTGCCAGCCGTCTTGTCTTCAAGATATTGGAAATCCACTATCTTCAGTTGCCATACCGAGAGTGGTAGGCCTAGGTATTTCACCGGGAAAGTTGCCCGTGTTGCCAGCATATTCCCAAGTATGTGCCCAAGGTTGAGGTGGTTGCACCAAATTGGCACCACCGAGCTTTTGTGGAAGTTGGTATAGAGGCCTGTAACCTCACCAAATCCTCTCAAGATTGAGGCAACGTTATCAATGTCCTCCTTGATAGGAGACACAAAGACTGCCGCATCATCCGCATAGAGAGAGGTTCTCACCGTGGCCCCCCGCCCACGAATCTTATGAAGAAGGCCTTTCCGCATTGCCAAGTCAAGAATTTTATGCAGCGAGTCAATCACAATGACAAAGGGGAGGGGGAAAATGGGGTCCCCCTGTCGAAACACGCGGCCATGTTTGATCGATGGACTGGTCAGCCCATTGAGAAGTGTGCGAGATGACGATGTCGTTAAAAGGGAAACAATCCAAGTTTGAAACTTGGCGGGGAAACCCATGCATTGGAGGAGATCCAGGATGTAACTCCACTTAACCGAATTAAACGCATTCTTGATATCAAGCTTGAAGAGGAGGGCCGAAGTTTTGCACTTGTGCAGCCTCCGCGCGAAATTCTGAACGTACATGAAGTTGTCATGGATGCTAAGCAACTTAATGAATACACTTTGGGTGTTGGAGACTAGGTCATCCATGTGGGGGGCTAGCTGGAGCGAGAAGACATTGGCGATGATTCTAGCGATGGCGTGGATGAGGCTAATAGGTCTGAACATTCTTTACATACACACATTCTTTTCCTATGAGCATCTTCGAGAGACTGAACCGGTACATCATTTTGAGTTTGGCCAAATTGAAACAGGCGACTCTGTAGTTGAGAGAAATGTTTCCTCTCATTGAATGTACATCGCCCAAAAGTTTGAAATAAATTCAGAATAATGCAGGCATCGATGTTAATTCTAGACCATGACCTCTGATGAGATGCGAATACCACTGTTCTTCTAACCATTCAATCATAAGTTGATTCATATTAGTTAGATGATGAAGATACATGCATGCCTACCCACAAAATAAAATAAAATAAATCACGTGCTCCTACACTATTTTTAATTTAATGTAAATAAAAACATAAGAAAAATCCTAAGGTTGACCTTCCTCTTCTGGAACGGCTTGAGGGGCCGGTCGTGAGACACTAGCGTGAAAGTAAGGGCCAATGTTGATCCCGGACAAAAGTCAGTTCTTGTAATAAAAAATCGTCGAAGATAAAATTTTAAAACATATTCCCTTTATCTGAAAATAAGTTACTCAACCTTACACTAACTTTGTACTAAAGTTAGTGTAAGGTTGAGTTACTTATTTTGAAATGGAGGGAGTAGAAAAAGTCCTAAGAGCTGACTGATTTCTTCCTCTCGAATGGACCGTTGGGCACCGGTGCATGATTGCATTCAAAGCCAAATCTTATTGTTGATAGCAAAGAAGAAATCATTTAGGCCATGGGTTGATCACACGAGAGCGCTTAAGAGCATATTTAGCGGATTCCAAAAAAATCATACTTGGAAATAATTTTTTGTTCAAAGAAATTAAGCATTGGCTAACGGATTCGGTGAACCATTAGTGCATAATTTTTTGACATCTATTCCCCAAGAGTGGGGAGTCTTGGTAAAATCAAGGTTGCTTGCCTCTTGTCCGCCGCCGCCACCAGGTGACAATTAAACCTTGTGCACTTTGAGACCAACAAGCTTTTCTGGCGTGTTGCGGGGGAGCTGAGAGCTTTTGTGCATTTTTTATTTTGATTTATACTGCTTTATAGTTGTTTTTATAGGTTTTGAACAACCATGGCCGCATACAAACAAATTTGCCAGCTAGCTATGAATAATGTCTTGGGGCCCTGTTAAGGCGAAACCTTCACATCTTTGGAGCCGAGACCCACTCTTGAAACATTTGAAATTAACCCTCAGCTACTCAGTATGTTAAAGGGTAGACCATTCAGAGAAGATGGTATGTAACATCTGCACGAACATGTGAAATATGTTGATGAGATATGCATGGGACATTTGAACTTAATGCTTTGTCTTATGATGAAATGAAACTTAAGCTATGCGCTCATGCTCACCAACCAAGCAAAATCATGGTTATGTGATCATCCCATACTCTAACAACCAAGCAAAATCATGGTTATGTGATCATCTCACAGGTGCCTTTGAGACCTCAAAGAAATTATTCCGCTGCATTCTTCGCCTACTATTACTGAGAAATCTGAACTTACGAACCAAGGCAAAAGGTTAGTAGTTTTGAACAAAGAACAGGTGAAAGCTTAGTCAAAACATATGTAAGGTACTGAGCTCTTATTAAAAATTCTCTTCATCATTATTATCCAGCTTGGATGTCGTTACATTTCCTTTATGGAGGACTTAATTGCTAGTGTAAGGAAACAATTCATCTTGCATCTGGCGGAGCTTTTATGGATTCTAGCGTTACCCAAGCTCAGGGGTTGCTTGATAAATACAATTTAACCAAGAAACTTGGAGTTTAGATAAATGATGAGTTTAACCTGATTATGACTGCATTAAAACCTTCCTTGAGTCTAATGAGACGAAATATATTAGTGGGCAACTCCATTTGGATGCTTACGTGGCTATACATGTCTTGAAAGATTTATTTTTGAGTTTATACAAGTCCCAAATGAGGATTGGCAACACTACACCAATAAGGCCAAAGAAACTAGACTGGTGTTGGCAATAAATAGTAGTTACATAATTGCTAAAGCTCCACGATTGCCATGAGAAGAAACCCCAAGTGAATGAACTGGACCTTTTGCAGAAGCGTGAAAAATATAAAGGTCAAGCACTGTGGTATTGAACCTCACATAAATATTTTCAACGAATTCTCTTTGCCAATTGCAGTAATAAACAATGATATCCAACTTGAAAAATAAACCACCTCATATATCAATGGATCAACGGAAGGTAAGAACGCAGGTAAACCAGTCTTGTCATGTTCTTTCAGAAGCACGTCAATTTGGTTTATGTGATCTTGGTTCTCACATAACTATTATTTCTTACACACGTTGTGCAAAAATTTATAATGGGTTTATGTGATCTTGGTTCTCCCATTACTATTATTCCTTATAGCCCCTATGCACAAATTTATAATGATGTATCTCCTGGTGCTTTATAGCCAATTGAGAATATTATTTAGCTTGCTGATAAAACTGAAAGGGAACCTTTTGATATCCTTAAAATAGTCTATGTTATTTTTCGCTTATTTATATACCACATTGATATATTTGTCTTGGGATGTAGGAAGATGGTCGTTGACCTATAGTATTCGAAACAACCTTTCTGAACATTGCATATGCATAGATACATTGAAGGAAGAATACTATATCTCTCAAGTCCAGACAAGACACTCTAGAATTTCACTTTTTAGCAATTACTCCTATAAATGATGCCTGAGTATTCACCTCCTAGGGCTCGTCGAGGGCTGAGACAACCTCCTAGCCATTCGTCCATCTATGGCATGCCGCGGGGTCCCCTCAGGGGTTGTGCGCGTTATCTGATTTGTCTGGACGACACGCTCCCGGGCCGCCTGACTGAGCGGTCATTGTTGGGTGGACCACGAGGTGCGCACGCACGACTGTCATTGGGCGCCGTCGAGCATACCCGCCAGTGACGCTCCATGGGTGATGTTGTGGGTAGACCCGCCTATCGGCGTCGTCTCCCCATGACAGCTTGGTTTGATCGTGCCAACCGAGGGAGCGTTGTTGTTGCAGCGCTAGCTCGCGTATGGGGCTCATTTTGGAGTATTGTGTTGGCCCTCATAGGTACGCACGGCTATCTGCAGATTTGTGGGATCGAAATGATAGGTCTAGAGGATGGGGTGAATAGTCACTAACAAGAAAAAATGTGCATTTTTTAGTTCTCTTGAAACTTAGGCAGATTTTAGCACAAGTTAGATAGCAAGCAATCTAACATACACATGCATATCTAGAGTATGGGTTGCGTAAAGTGAATGACATGCGAGTTCAAGAAAGTAAGGAGTAGATTTAGAAGATTTGAAAAAAATAAGGGTGACATAAAGGTTTTTCCCGTGGTTCCAATAGATGGTGCTATCGTACATTCACGTTGACTGAGACTTCAATACCTACGAGGATAAGGACCGTGTGAGTCCACAGAGGGCTCCATCCATGAAGGGTCCATGAAGAAGCAACCTTGTCTATGCCATCACGACCCACGCCCACGAAGGACTAGTCTCACCTGGGTTAGATATTGATACGTCCATTTTCTACCATGATTTCCTACTATTATTTATCTTATTTTGTAGTTCTATTTCGTACTATGATGCAGTTCTAATGTGTTTCCCTTTGAAAATGCAAGATACATCAAAAAAGGGAGACTACATGAACTAGAATTTTGACCTGAAAAAGCTACAACAGAGATATTCATTCTTTGGAGCTCAAAATAGTGTGACAATTTATGAAGATTTATTTTCGAATATATAAAAAATACTTGAAGAAATAAGTACTAGAGAAGAGCCTCGGCGGACGCACGGGCCAGAGGGCGTGCCCTACCCCTTAGGAATGCCGTCATGGCTTGTTGGGCCCATAGAGGCCCACTGCTGACGTCCTTCTCCTATATGAAGCCATTTACCTTACAAAAAAATCAAGAGAACTTTCAGGACCAACCGCCATCATCCCGAGGTTGAATCAGAGATGGAG
Source organism: Secale cereale (assembly GCA_902687465.1). Lineage (NCBI taxonomy): Eukaryota > Viridiplantae > Streptophyta > Magnoliopsida > Poales > Poaceae > Secale > Secale cereale. The sequence goes on along the minus strand of LR738710.1, from coordinate 451,833,942 downwards.
CACTTTTGCTCTCCGGCGGAGCGATTCCACCAGGGAAACTTCCCTTCGAAAGGGCAAATCGATGCCATCGTCATCACCATTGTTCGTCTAATCACGAGAGGCCTCATCTTTATCAATATCTTCATCGGGACCTACCATCTCTTTTCCAAACCCTAGTTCATCTCTTGCGCTCAATCTATGTACCAAACCTGATTTGTCACCTCAGGGAGCTAGTAGTGTTGATTACATCTCGTTGTTAATGCTAGTTGGTTTACTTGGTGGAAGATTCATATTTTCAGATTATTGATTGCATAATTATACCTATTGGACATTTTAAATATTATGAGTTGTGAGTAGGTCTATTTGTTTGGAAGGACACAGGATAAGTATTGTTATTAGTAATCATGTGAAGTTGAACACCGTTCAATCTTTTGATGATATGTTGTGTTGTTCTTCTTCTAGTGGTGTCGTCTGAACGTCCACTACATAACACTTCACCATATTTGGGCATAGGAGAAGGCATAGTGGATGATGGGTTGCGGGAGTGACTGAAGCCTAGCCCCAGTCTATGAATTGTTCTATGAGGGGCTGTTTTGGATCCATATGTTTAATATATGGTTAGATTTATCTTAATTACTTATCTTATATCTTGTATTTGCGGTTTCTTGCATGGAGAGTACAATCATAAGTAGGTGTTTGTTCAAGTAAGAATATCACCTTAGCTCCGGTCTGCCCACATAAGAACTTATCGAGGCAATGAATGTAAGTCATGAATGGTGGTGAAAGTAGCTAACCATTATCCTCGTGTGTCCCAAAGAGCGTTTTAATCATTATAAGAAGTTCCACTAGCTTGTCCTTAGCGACATTAAGGTTTGGAATACTTGCTGCACCTTGTTACTTTTGTTTCGTGTTACTTGCCATCCATTATCTTGCTATCAAATTATTTATTAGAACTATCTTACATCACTTGCAGAGAATACCTTGCTGAAAACCATTTATCGATTCCTTCTACTCGTGATTAGGTTCGACACTCTTACTTATCGAAATGACTATGACTGATTTCCTATACTTGTGGGTCATCAAGAATCTTTTCTGGTGCCATTGTCGGGAGTGTAGCGCTCTTGGTAAGTGGAATTTGGTATAGGAACATATATTGTATGTGCTGAATTTTATCTACAGTTGTTACTATAGAAGATAATCCTTTGAGAGGCTTGTTCGAGATATTTTCATCCTGCGCAAAAGTGGTAAGGGATGAGCCTCCACCTATAGAAAATATTTATTATGAAATTCCTCTTGGTATTATGGGGAGAGTGCATGCTAATGCTTATATAGGAGATGAAACAATACATCATGATGTGCACTTAATTTTTATGGATGAACTTTGTGGATTATTTAAGTTTGCAAGTGTAACGAGGGAGGAAGTTAAAAATAAGTTATTCCCTTTATCTTTGGAGGTAAAAAACATTAGCATGGTATAGGTGATGACCCACAAGTGTAGGGGATCTATCGTAGTCCTTTCAATAAGTAAGAGTGTCGAACCCAGCGAGGAGCAGAAGGAAATGACAATCGGTTTTCAGCAATATTTTCTCTGCAAGCACTGAAATTATCGGTAACAGATAGTTGTGTAATAGTATAATTCGTAACGGGTAACAAGTAACAAAAGTAAACAAGGGGAAACAAGGTGGCCCAATCCTTTTTATAGCACACGACATGCCTAGACGTACTCTTATATAAAGCAAAGCGCTCCCGAGGACACATGGGAATTATTGTAAAGTTAGTTTTCATCATGCTCATATGATTCACGCTCTGTACTTTGATAATTTGATATGTGGGTGGACCGGTGCTTGGGTGATGTCCTTCCTTGGACAAGCCTCCCACTTGTGATTAACCACTCTCGTAAGCATCCGCAACTATGAAAGAAGTATTAAGATAAATCTAACCATAGCATGAAACATAGGGATCCAAATTAGCCCCTTACGAAGCAACACGTAAATTAGGGTTTCAGCTTATGTCACTCTAGCAACGCATCATCTACTTATTACTTCCCAATGCCTTCCCCTAGGCCCAAATAATGGTGAAGTGTCATGTAGTCGATGTTCACATAACACCACTAGAGTAAAGACAACATACATCTCATCAAAATATCGAACGAATACCAAATTCACATGATTACTTATAACAAGACTTCTCCCATGTCCTCAGGAACAAACGTAACTACTCACAAAGCATATTCATGTTCATGACCAGAGGGGTATTGAATAGCATTAAGGATCTAAACATATGATCTTCCATTGAATAAACCAAATAGCATCAACTACAAGGAGTAATCAACACTACTAGCAACCCACAAGTACCAATCTGAGGTTTTCAGGCAAAGATCGGATACAAAAGAAGAACTAGGGTTTGAGAGGAGATGGTGCTGGTGAAGATATTGATGGGGATTGACCCCTTCTCGATGAGAGGATCGTTGGTGATGACGATCGCTTTGATTTCCCCCTCCCGGGGGAAGTATCCCGGCAAAACAGCCCTACAGGAGCTCTAGATTGGTTTCACCCAGGTTCCGCCTCGAGACGGTGGCACTTCATCCTGAAAACCTCCTTATGATTTTTTCCAGGTCAAAACACATCATATAGCAGAAGATGGGCGTCGGGGGACTACCAGGGGGCCCACAAGGTAGGGGGCACCCTACCCAGGGGGGTAGGGAGCGCCCCGACCCTTGTGGATGGCCGGTGGGCCCCCTCTAGTGCTTCTTTCTCCCAATATTTTTTATATATTCCAAAATATTCTCCCTAAAGTTTCAGGACTTTTGGAGTTGTGCGAAATAGGTATCTCAGATTTGCTCCTTTTCCAGTCCAGAATTCCAGCTGCCGGCGTTCTCCCTCTTCATGTAAACCTTGTAAAATAAGAGAGAAAAGGCATAAGTATTATAACATAATGTGTACTAACAACCCATAATGCAATAAATATCAATATAAAAGCATGATGCAAAATGGACGTATCAACTCCCCCAAGCTTAGACCTCGCTTGTCCTCAAGCGAAAAGCCGATATCGAAAAATATGTCCACATGTTTAGTGATAGAGGTGTCGATAAAAATAAAATATGGACATGAGGGCATCATGACCATCTTTAGAACAACAACACAACTTGTCATATGGGTTCTTATGTTAAGTAACAATTCATTCACAAGGTAAAGTATGAATCAGAAACTTCATTGATAGCCAACAAACTATGATCTCAGTCATTGAAGCAATTGTAATTTCTCATACATCGGAAAGAGTCAAATATAAGAGCTTTTCAGCAAGTGCACATACTCAACTATCATTTAGTCTTTCATAATTGCTAACACTCACGCGATATTAATGATTTCAAAGTTTCAACCGGACACAGAGAAAGATAGGGGCTTATAGTTTCACCTCCCAAAGATTTACCTTAAGGGTAATGTCAATGATAATGTTTCATGGCTCTCTACATCCACATGGGTATACATATCTAGATCTAGCTCCAACATATTGTGCTTGCCAAAGGATAAAAGTAAAAAGGGAAGATGATGATCACCATGACTCTTGTATAAGGCCATGAGATAAATATAAAAGATAGACCCTTCGCAGTGGGAAGTAGAGGTTGTCATGTGCTTTTAGGGTTGGATGCACAAAATCTTAATGAAAAAGAACGTCACTTTATATTACCACTTGTGATAATGGAAATTTGTTATGCAGTCTGTCGCTTTTATTTCTTCCATATCACAAGCTCGTATAAAGCTTATTTTCTTCACATTAATAGATCATACATATTTAGAGAGCAATTTTTATTGCTTGCACAGATGACAACTTACTTGAAGGATCTTACTCAATCTATAGGTAGTATGGTGGACTCTCATGGCAAAAACTAGTTTAAGGGATGTTTGGAAGCACAAGTAGTATCTCTACTTGGTGCAATGAATTTTGGCTAGCATGAGAGGGAAAGGCAAGCTCAACATGTTGGAGGATCTATAACAATATAACTTCTACCAGAATGTAAGAAGACATAACCCATTATGTTGTCTTCCTTGTCCAACTTCAACCTTTTAGCATGTCATATATTAATGAGTGCTCACAATTAGAAAAGATGTCCAAGATAGTGTATTTATATGTGAAACCTCTATTTCTTTATTACTTCCTATTAATTGTAACAATGCCTAAAACTATGTTTGTCAACACTCAACAACTTTTATTCATCATACTCTTTATATGTGAAGTCATTACTTCACATAAGATCAACATATGATCTTTGTTTATTTTTTATTTTTATCTATATTATTTATTCCCTTAAGATTATACCAACATAGCAAAGCCCTCACTCCAAACTATTCTTTATTATATATCTCAAAAACTCGATTTACATAGATAGGGATCAAAGCAAAACTCAAAGCTAGATCATACTAAAAAAACTTTATTCTACTAGATCAAGATATAACCAAAAGGATCGAACTAAGAAAAGCGGTAAAGATAAAGGTGTGATGGTGGTACGATACCGGGGCACCTCGCCCAAGCTTGGTAGTTGCCAAGGGGAGTGCCGATACCCATGTATTTATGTTTCTTTCTTCGGAGGTGGGGTTGATGTGATATTCTTGGCGATGATACCCCTTAGGATGCGATTCTCCTCCTCCAACTTATTGATGTTCTTCTTAAGGTCCATTATTTCCTTGCGAAGTTTGCTCGTGATGGCCAGAGCTCCAACTACCCATGGATGTTCCATAGCCGCGGGAGAAAATTCAACACTCCTTTTCATATTTTCATAAGAGAGAAATTTAGCATTGGGAGGGATGACCGAGTTTGGGATCACGACGCTCTGAAGTTCCTCCATCATGAATTTAATTTGGAGACGAGAGGTAACTTCTTGATCCTCCTCCATGGCATCTATCCGCTTCAGGTCAGCCTCCATCTTCTCTTCTATTGCTGGACCAAAGTGCTCCGGTGTCGGATGAGAGACACGACTCTCCCCAACCGACTCTTGAGACGACATCTTGCTCTAAATCTGCTGCAGAAACAACTCAAAAACAAACACACATGATTATGTCGAGGTACGGTGGTAAAAACCATCGGGAGGATATATAATTAATTTTTACCAGTAGAAAGAAGTATCGTGCACGAAAATGGAGTCCGGGAGGCACATTGGGTGGCCACAAGGTAGGGGGTGCACCCAGGGGGTAGGGCGCGCCCTCCACCCTTGTGGCCACCTCGTGTCTCTTCCGGACTAGTTTAATTTTTCTAAATTTTTCAAATATTCCAAAAACGGAGAAAAATTGTTGTTTGGAACGTTTTGAAGTTGGTTTACTTACCGTACCACATACCTATTCCTTTTTCGGAGTCTGAAACGTTCTAGAAAGTGTCCCTTATGTACTCCTCCGGTGTCACGATGTCAATTATATTTGTCTCAACATTTAAGGGAGTACCTGAGATATAGTGCTTGATTCTTTGACCGTTTACCACCTTTGGAATTGTGCCTTCGGCGTTGTTGATTTTGATGGCACTGGAACGATAGACCTCCTCGATAATGTAAGGGCCCTCCCATTTAGAGAGAATTTTTCCTGCAAAAAAACTTAAACGGGAGTTGTATAGCAAAACGTGATCACCTACGTTAAACTCATGCTTTTGTATCCGTTTGTCATGCCATATTTTAACCTTTTCTTTAAATAACTTGGCATTCTAATAGGCTTCGGTTCTCCATTCTTCAAGTGAGGTAATGTCAAATAAACTCTTCTCACACAAGTTTAAAATCATAATTGAGCTCTTTAATAGCCCAATATGTCTTATGTTCTAATTCAAGAGGTAAGTGACATGCTTTTCCATAAACCATTTTATACGAAGACATACCCATAGGGTTTTTATAAGAAGTCCTATAAGCCCATAATGCATCATCAAGTTTCTTAGACCAATTCTTTCTAGATCTATTAACAGACTTTTGCAAGATCAATTTAATCTCTCTATTGCTCAATTCTACTTGACCACTAGAGTGAGGATAATATGGAGATGCAATTCTATGGGTAACATCATATTTAGCAAGCATCTTACGGAAAGCACCTTGAATAAAATGTGAACCACCATCAGTCATTAAATATCTAGGGACTCCAAACCTCGGAAAAATAATTTCTTTAAGCATCTTAATAGAGGTGTTATGATCAGCCCTACTAGTTGGAATAGCTTCTACCCACTTAGTAACGTTATCAACAGCAACTAAAATATGTGTATACACATTAGAGGAAGGGAAAGGTCCCATATAATCAAAGCCCCAAACATCAAATGGTTCAATAACAAGTGAATAGTTCATATGCATTTCCCGACATCTACTAATATTACCAATTCTCTGATGTTCATCACAAGACAAGACAAACTTACGGGCATCTTTGAAGAGAGTAGGCCAATAAAAACCAGACTGCAATACCTTGTGTGCAGTTCTATCTCCAGCATGGTGTCCTCCATAGGCCTCAGAGTGACACTTGCGTTGGATTTGTTCATGTTCATGCTCAGGTACACAACGTCTAATAACACCATCTACTCCTTCTTTATAAAGATGTGGGTCATCCCCAAAGTAATGTCTTAAATCATAGATTTTTTTCTTTTGTTGGTATGTGAAGCTAGGTGGTATAAATTTAGCAACAATGTAATTAGCATAATTAACATACCAGGGAGCATTACGAGAAGCATTTATGGCAGCTAATTGTTCATCAGGAAAGCTATCATGAATAGGTAGTGGGTCATCAAGAACATTCTCTAACCTAGATAAGTTATCTGCAACGGGGTTCTCAGTTTGCTTTCTATCAATAATATGCAAATCAAATTCTTGTAGCAAGAGAACCCATCTAATAAGTCTAGGTTTAGCATCTTTCTTTTCCATAAGGTATTTAATAGCATCATGATCAGTGTGAATAGTTACTTTAGAAACAACAATATAAGACCCGAACTTATCACAAGCACAAAACAACTGCTAAGAAGTCTTTTTTAGTAGTAGCATAATTTCTCTGGACGTTGTTTTTAGTTTTACTAGCATAATGGATAACATTTAATTTTTATCAACTCTTTGTCCTAGATCAGCACCAACAATATAATCACTTGCATCACACATAATTTCGAAGGGTAAATTCCAATCAGGTGGTTGAACAATAGGGACATAAATCAAGGCTTTCTTAAGTATTTCAAATGCTTCTACACAATCATCATCAAAAACAAAAGGAACATCTTTTTGCAAGAGATTAGTGAGAGGCGTAGAAATTTTAGAGAAGTCTTTAATAAACCTCCTATAGAAACCAACATGACCAAGAAAACTTCTAATTCCTTTGCTATCATTAGGACACGACATCTTTTCAATAACATCTACTTCAATACCTCTTTTAGAAATCTTATGCCCCAAGACAATACCTTCATCAACCATAAAGTGGCACTTCTCCCAATTCAAGATAAGATTAGTTTCTTCGCGTCTCTGGAAAACTCGATCAAGGTTGCTTAAACAATCATCAAAAGAAGTTCCGTAAATGGAGAAATCATACATGAAAACCTCAACAATCTTTTCACAAAACTCAGAGAATATAGTAGTCATACATCTTTGAAAGGTAGCAGGTGCATTGCATAAACCAAAAGGCATACATCTATAAGCAAAAGTACTGAAAGGGCAGGTGAAAGTAGTCTTTTCTTGATCCTCTTTTGACACAGGTATTTGAGAGAAACCAGAATAACCATCTAGAAAGCAAAAATGTGTATGTTTGGATAGTCTTTCTAGCATTTGATCAATAAAAGGTAGAGGGTAATGATATTTCTTAGTAGCTTTATTTAATTTTCGAAAATCAATTACCATTCTATAACCTGTAACAATTCTCTGCAGGATCAATTCATCTTTATCATTAGGAACAACAGTAATGCCTCCCTTCTTGGGGACACAATGAACATGACTTACGCACTGACTATCAGCAATAGGATAAATAATACCTACCTCCGGAAGCTTTAGTATTTCATTTCTTACAACCTCTTTCATCTTAGGATGTAATCGGCGTTGGTGATCAACAACTGGTTTAGTATCTCGTTCCAACTTAATTTTGTGTTGGCATAAAGTGGGACAAATGCCCTTAAGATCATCAAGAGTATATCCAATAGCAGCACAATACTTCTTTAGAGTTTCAATGATTTCTTTTCTCCATGCTCTGAAAGGTTAGCACTAATAATAACAGTATATATCTTCTTTTCATCAAGATAAGTATATTTCAGAGTATCGGGTAATGGTTTAAGCTCAAATAAGGGATCACCCTTAGGTGGAGGAGGATCCGCAAGGAGTTCAACAGGCAAATTGTTTTTCAGAATAAGCCCTTTTTTAAAGAATATTTCATCTATTTCCCTTCTTTCATTCATAAACATATCATTCTCATGGTCTAGCAAATATTCTTCTAAAGGTTCAGTAGGAGGCACGGCAATAGAAGCAAGACCAATAGTTTCATCCTTACTAGGCAATTCTTTATCACGGGGTTGTCTACGGAATTTAGAGAAATTAAAATCATGAGACATATCCCCTGGTCCAACAGTGATAATATCTTTCTTGCAGTCTATCCTAGCATTAATAGTGTTCAAGAAAGGTCTACCAAATATAATGGGACAAAAATCATCTTGCGGGAACCAAGAACAAGAAAATCAATAGAATATTTTATTTTCCCACACAAGTCTACAAAATCTCTAACAATCTCAATTGGTGATATAGTATCTCTATTAGCAAGTTTAATAGTAACATCAATTTCTTCTAACTGAGCAGGTACAATTTCATTCATAATCTATTCATATAAGGTAAAATGAATTGCACTCACACTAGAACCCACATCACATAAGCCCTGATAACAATGATCTCCAATTTTAACAAAAACAACAGGCATGCCAACAATAGGTCTATGTTTATCTTTAGTACCGGGTTTGGCAATTCTAGCAGCTTCATCACAGAAATAAATAACATGCCCATCAATATTATCAGCCAAGAGATGTTTAACCATAGCAATATTAGGTTCAACTTTGATTTGTTCAGGTGGTCTAGGTGCTCTAATATTACTTTTATTAATCACAGTTGAAGCTTTAGCATGATCCTTTATTCTAACAGGAAAAGGTTGTTTCTCAATATAAGGAGTAGGAATAATAGAATCAACATTATAAGTAATAGTTTCTTCTTCAAGTTTAATTGGTTCAACTACTTTAACTTCAATGGGAGGATAATATTTAAACAACTTGTCCTTAGGGAGATCAACTTGAGTAGCAAATGATTCACAAAAATAAGCTACTATCTCAGAGTCAAGTCCATATTTAGTGCTAAATGCATGAAAAGCACGGGTATCCATAAAAGATTTAACACAATCAAACTTAAGGCTTATACCTAACTCATTACCTTTGTCGTGATCCCAGTCTTCAGAGTTGCGTTTAATTCTTTCCAATAAATCACATTTGAATTCAATAGTCTTATTCATATAAGAACCAGTACAAGAAGTATCAAGCAAGGATTGATCATTATGAGAAAGCCGAGCATAAAAATTCTGAATAATAATTTCTCTTGAGAGCTCATGATTGGGGCATGAGTATGACATTGACTTAAGCCCCCCCCCCCAATCTTGAGCGATACTTTCTCCTTCATGAGGGCAAAAATAATATATACGTAATTCCGATCACGATGAACTAGATGCATAGGATAAAACTTATGATGAAATTCCAATTTCAGTCGGTTGTAGTTCCATGATCCAATATCATCACATGGCCTATACCATGTCAATTCCTTTCCCTTCAAAGATAAAGGGAATAACTTGCTCTTGACAACATCCTCTGGGGTACCTGCAAGCTTAAATAATCCACAAACTTCATCCACATAGATTAGGTGTAAATCGGGATGCAATGTTCCATCTCCGGCATAAGGATTAGCTAGCAGTTTCTCTACCATACTGATACGGATCATGCTATGGACATCACCTTGTCAAGAGTCCACTTCGCAAGTCACTCGTGCGACGTCTACTTCATACATACAAAGGTGAATCATCTCCTTTACACGTGTCCACTTGTACCCTTCGCGGATGGTATACTACTTGACCCCTCTCTCGAATGCATACATATATGTCAGCGGAGCTACACATTCATCGAGGAGGAGTCCAAGCTAAAGAGATCATCTACACCATCCAAGAGGGAAGCCTGGAAGCAGAGCAGGAAGCGCCAAGAAGAAGACAGTCACTCCCAGGCAACCCCGTGCGCACGGGCCCCTCCAACCCCGTGCCCACGGGCCTCCCAGGCTGACGGTCCTGAAGACCCCGTGCGCACGGGCATGTACTGTGCCCACGGGACCCCCGTGTCCATGGGCCTCACGGACCCTGTGCGCATGGTCTCATGCGTCAGGTCTCTGAAGACCCCGTGCACATGGGCTCCACTTACCCCGTGTGCACGCCCCCCCTGAATGTTGTTGCGGGCTTTGCCCATGTAATGTCCATTTCGCCCCTGCTTACCCCTTCATCCCCTAGGACCTATATATACTCTTCTTCCTCCTCCATTTGAGGGTAGCATTGGTTTAGCTCATACTAGAGATAGATCTTTGCTCATCCACTTGATATCTACTCCATTGGATACCAAGGCCTCCCTAGGAGAAGATCCTCCAAGTGGATCCAAGGCCCCCTTGTGGGAAGGATCTAGCTAGATCTTCAAGACCTCATCTCCTTTCGATTTGGGATGAACTTTACCATGTATCTTGTTTCTCTTTGATTGTTCTTGTACCTTGTGGATCTCATGTGTTTGTGAGTCTAGTGGATGTGTGATTGGACTTGTTCTTGAGTGTTTCCTCCTTGTGTTCTTCTTGTTCATGAGGGATTCCCCTCCAATTCATGAAAGATCTTCCCATAGGATTCCACCCTACAACATCTTGGTATCTAGAGCCAAGGTTTCTCAAGAAATTGGAGCCCCCTCCTAGTTTAGTGCTCATCTTGGTATCTAGAGCCAAGGTTTCTCACGAAATTGGAGCCCCCCTCCTAGTTTAGTGCTCATCTTTGTATCTAGAGCCTTGGTTTCTCACGAAATTGGAGGCCCCTTCTTGTTTTGTAGCCTACTTTTGCTTGTTCTTGCCCAATTTCAAAAATTTCCCACAAAAAGAGCCATACCATTTTTTTTGTGATTTGAAGTTTTTGCGAGTTTTTGTTGATTTTGCTCCATGGATCTGATGTTTAGCAAGTGGATCTAGCTTTCCCCCATCCCCCCCTACCCACACACAATCCCCACCACCAAATCCGTCAATTTTGAACGAACTCGAAAAAAATTCCACCCACCTCGTGCCCACGGGCCCCCGCGAACTCCCTCGTGACCCCGTGCCCTCGGTACGTCTACCGTGCGAACGGGGCCCCGTGTCCATGGGCCCTATACCCCGTACACACGGCCCCCCTACAGCAGCCGCGAGCGTTTCACCATTTTGGCCGTAACTTTCACCTCCGAACTCCGATTTGCGTGTTGTTTGGCTCATTGAAAAGCAAGCGACGTGCCCGAGCTGCTCATCTTGATTTTACCACCTTTTGACTCCATAAAATTTGGTGCATTTTTGCATCTTTTGCATAGGCCATCCACCATATCTTCCGCATACCACCTTAGCATTCCGCAAACCTAACTGTCATGGATATTACTACTAGGTATAAACCGCCTAGGAGGGGCCGGTTTATGCCTGTCAAGATTACTTCTACTGAACCCCAGCGGAGCATGGATCATGGCGCTTTATTTCGGAAAGTTTGAAGCCCAAGAGGTGTTAGGGCCCATGATGTGTATACCGCCATACGGCGGGTAACTTGTGTTGTAAGATAGGAAAGATAGAGACCGAGCCGGACACGATTATGAGACGGCCTCGGGGCTCTGTAAACCGGGTCGGGCGTCACCTCGTGTATATAAAGGGACGACCCGACGACGGTTCAAGGAGGGAGAACAATCGTTTCGAGGCACAGGCAGGCGTATTTGCTCCCTCGTCATCGAAACCCTAGCAATACTACACCAAACTAGACGTAGGCTTTTACCTTCATCGAAGGGGCCGAACTAGTATAAAACCCTTGCGTCCTTGTCCGCTTTAACCCCTTTAAGCTAACCCGTAGCGATGGCCTCACGACTAAGTCCTTTCGCTAGGACATCTGCCGTGACAAAACCACGACACTTGGCGCCCACCGTGGGGCTATCGCATGATGGTTTCGAGTTCTTGAAGGGCAGCTTTGAAGGACTCAAGGGCTATTCCGTGGGCCGGATGACTAAAAGTCGTCGCGGCAAGATCTACATCGACAATGCAGGCTGGGGCCCCAAGGTCGATTCAATCGAATACGGGTACCGGGCCCCCTTCGGCGGCATCCACGTCTTCATCGGCAAGATCGGCAAACCGGTCCCTGAGCCGGACATCTTCCCCAACATCGTCGAGTCGTCTCAGTGTGCGAGACCTGCCCGGATTCGGCCCGCCGTGAAGCACGTCTTCGTTGGAGCGGTTCATGGAGCGCAAGCTGAAGATGGATCGGACTCCGGTGGCGAGACCGTCGTCCATTCCATCGATGAGTCGTCCTCTGGAGAGACAGAATCTTTATACCTGTTGCAGGATGGCCGGTTTGGGGGATGTTCCGATGGTGATAGTATTCCAGACCCCCTTGATCCGCCAAACCGGGTCGCCGTCTTCATGGCCGGATCACAACCTGTGCAACAGTCATCAACTACGGCGGTGTTAACATCGAACACAACGGCGGCTAGGGCTGGAGGCCCTGTTCCGTCGCCGGCCGAAGTTTTATCCACCTTAGTCGACACTTTAACAACACTGTTAACTGCAGAGGAAGCCCAGGCCGATAAGGAACAACATGATGCGGAAGTTGCTCAGGTGAAGGGCCAGATAGATCAGGCGAAACTGGACTTAGCTGCTGAGAACCAGGATGGTTGCAAGGCAGGCCGAGCTAGATGCTCAGGCTTACCGGCTCGTGTTGGATCAAACTGCTTCGCGTGATGTAATGAGGAGAATGCAACAATCCCACCTGCCGCCGGTTTACGAGGCAAGGAACCTTTTCAATATGCCAGGAGCAGGGACCAGTAACCAGCTGGAGGTAAACCAGGGAGGAGTGCCTGGCACAGGAGCATCAATCCAGCCACAGGCCGCGGAGCCAACCCGCCAGGTCGTTCCATCACATCGTGTACCTACCCCTCCCGGTCATTACTCCGACCCATTGGATAACATAGTTGCCGCCGCTTCACGGCTGGCCGCTCTTCCCATTGAAGGAGCATCCCCTATAGCGGTAGAGGCATGGCGAGCCAGGGAATTTCTGGAGACGGCTCTAACTCAATAGCAAGCCTATTCTCACAGCCGCGAGATGATTCACTCCACCCCTCGCCCAAGTCGGATCTACAGCAGGCAGTTGGAGGAACCAGCTGTGTCGAGCAGCGCACGAAAACGTAATCCATCGTGGAGGGATAACCCGGCGGGGGGAGATGCTAACGCTCAAGACGTAGTGGATCAGGGCAGGCAGCGCCGGGAGGCCGAGTTAGCAGCATAGTACGAAGCCCGTCAGCCGTCGTCGGTTCGTCCATCTACCACAATTGAACCAGGGGTTATGTCTAGCTCCTTGGGAGTGCCCTGTCTCACCCCCGCTTTACGCAACGTACGGCTGCCCAAGGACTTTAAAGGACCGCGCAAGATGCCCAACTATACCGCGGATCTGTCCCCTGAATCCTGGGTGGAAAGCTACGAGATGGCAATGGAGATGCTTGATGTGGATGATGCGGCGTGTGCGAAGTACTTCACCGTGATGCTGGAGGGCACGGCTCGCGCCTGGCTGAAAGGATTACCGCAGAATTCCAACGGATCATGGGCCGAATTATGACGCCGGTTTATCAACAACTTCAAAGACACATGTAAGCAGCCCATGTCCATTGTAGACTTAGTGGCCTGCGTTCAAGGGGAAAATGATTCGACAAGTCATTGGGTGCGCCGGGTGTCAGAGATCTTACACTCCTCAGACCGCATCAATCCGGACACAATAGTAGTTACATTGGAGGGCAACTGCTGGTTTGAACCTCTGAAGTTGAAGCTGGGATGGCTCAAACGTCATTGTGATGACATGGGGACACTCATGGGGGCCCTGGTGAAGTATGCAGATTCAGATAGTGCCAAATATCCAGAGTCTGATGATGAGAAGCCAGGGAAAGTAAAGAAGAACGATAAAGCGCCGCAGCCTGGCCCGGCGAGTCAAGGATACAGTGGTAAGCGTAAAGCAGATAATAATTCAGATTTTGTGGCTAACACTAATGCTCAGGAGAATGGCCAGCGCCGCAAGGGCAGACCGTCCCCACGAGGTGGGAGACCGCCTATTAATCTAGAACGCCAGATGAACATACCTTGCCCGAAGCACGATACGCAGGAAAAGCCAGCTACGCACCTCTGGAAGGACTGCTTTATTATGAAGGAAATCATGAACCGGTCCCAATATGATCATGGACCGTCCGGCGGTTCAGGCCCTGGTTTTCACGGGCCAGGTTATCAAGGCGGAGGATCCGGTGCAGGGTTCCAAGGGAACCAGAACAATCACAGCAACCAGAACGGGCACAATCAGCATAACCAGCAGCACGGCCAGGGTGGTTATAACAATCAGGGCAATCTACATCAACAACAGCAGTCAGGCTATCAGAGTAATCTGAAGCAGTTGAGTAGTGGGCAGTATCATGTTTTTACCACAAGCCTATGTAAACGTGATCAGAAAGTTTACAAGAGGGCAGTGCATTCCGTTGAACCGGCGGTGCCACGCTATTTGCGCTGGTCAGAACAGCCCATTGTGTGGAGTCGAGAGGACCATCCACCCCGGGTTTATAATCTGGGTCAACTGGCTCTAGTTGTGGCACCTCAGGTTGGGGGCTATAAGTTCACCAAGGTGCTTATGGATGGAGGAAGCAACATCAATATTATCTATTACGAGACTTTTCATCGCATGGGGTTGACAGACAAAAAGCTTCGGCAGTCCAACACTGTTTTTCACGGTGTAGTGCCTGGTAAATCGGCATATCCGGTCGGTAAGATAGATTTGGAGGTCACCTTTGGAGATGAGCAGGACTCGAGGTCCGAAACTTTGAACCTTTGAAGTAGTGAAGATCAAGAGCCCGTATCATGCCCTGTTCGGGCGGCCGGTTTATGCTAAATTCATGGCGAGGCCTTGTTATGTTTATCTGCAGCTCAAGATGCTGGGTCACAAGGGAACCATTACGGTCCATGGGAGCCGCAAGATTGCTTTGGAGTGCGAGGAAGGTGATGCAGCTTATGCTGAGGCGGTTTGTGCAACTGAGGAGCTGAAATTTTATAAAGATAATGTTGATCCGGCAGATATGTCTCCGTTGAAGAAGCCAACCACAGAGCATGATCCGGCTTTGAAGTTCAAATCAGCTGATGAGACCAAGCAGGTTGACTTTGTTCCTGGCGATTCATCCAAATAGGTCACCATCAGTGCTAACCTAGATCCGAAATAGGAAAGCGCGCTCATCGAGTTCATCCATGAGAATTGGGACATTTTTGCATGGAAACCTTCTGACATGCAAGGTGTACCGAGGGAACTCGCTGATCACACTCTCAATATTGATCCAATGGTTTAAACCAGTTAAACAGTTTCTCCGCCGCTTCAATGAAGAAAGGCGCAAGGCAATTGGTGAAGAAGTGGCTAGGCTCTTGGCGGTAGGCTTTATAATTGAGGTGTTTCATCCGGAGTGGCTGGCTAATCCGGTGCTGGTGCTTAAAAAGAACGGCACTTGGCGAATGTGTGTTGATTACACAGACCTGAACAAGGCTTGCCCAGCTGATCCCTTTGCTCTCCCTCGTATTGATCAAATCAATGATGCTATGGTGGGTTGTGAGCGCTTAAGTTTTTTGGATGCATATTCTGGTTATCATCAAATCAAGATGGCAGTTAAAGACCAGGAGAAGACGGCCTTCATAACTCCCTTTGGAGCCTTCTGCTAGGTATCTATGCCGTTCGGGCTTAAGAGTGCCCAGGCGACTTATCAGCGTTGTGTGCAGAACTGTCTTCATGGACAGATTTGGCGGAACGTTCATGCTTATGTGGACGACATTGTGGTAAAATCCAGGAAGGAGGAGACGTTGATAACAGACTTGAAGGAAACCTTCGATAATCTCCGGGTCTATAAGATGATGCTTAATCCGGCCAAGTGTATTTTTGGTGTTCCGGCAGGCAAACTCCTAGGGTTCCTGGTGTCAAACAGAGGAATTGAAGCTAATCCGGAGAAGATCAAGGCGATTACATCCTAGGCTAAACCGGCGTGCATCAACGATGTCCAACGCTTGGCGGCCGCATTGCGGCGCTTAGCCGGTTTATCAGCCGTTTGGGGGAGAAGGCCGTCCCGCTTTACCAGATGATGAAAAGACAGATCAATTTGTCTGGAGTGATGCTGCTGATGCTGCGTTCGATGATTTGAAGAAGCAATTGGCAGAGCCGTCGGTCCTTGCTGCACCAGTTGATAATGAGCCGATGTTGCTATACGTGGCTGCTAATGCCCGAGCAGTAAGCGTTGCCATCGTGGTAGAGCGCAAGGAGGCGGGAAAAGAATATCCGGTTCAACGGTCGGCTTACTACATCAGCGAGGTGCTCATTGAGTAGAAGCAGAGATACCCGCATTGGATGTAATGCCCCGGATGTAATACTTTCCCTTTTGGGTATATAATATATCTCCGGCTTCATCTATTTCCATTCCGGGTTCTTTGACTTTTGGGTTTTCGTCGTTTTGTTGTGTGAGTGTGTGGCATTCATTCATATCATGTAGACATGTGCATCGCATTGCTTTGTGTTGACGGTTGCATCCGGTTCCGCGTGTTTCTTCCCGTTGTCCGTTTCGCGTTCCGGAGCTCCCTCACGTGTCCGTGATGTCCCGTAGGCCTACTTTGTTGTTTGGGCGTGTAACGTTACCGGTGTGCCGCGAGGTTGTTGTGTGTGTTGTTGTTTTGTTGTGTGCAACCCGCCTCTCAAATCTCGTCGCGTTTGGACTCCGTTGGCTATCCCATGCGTTATTCGTGTGGGTCCAAAGTGCCTTCACTTCGTGTCCCAGAAACACCCATAAAGCAGTCCTCTATCTTCTCCTAGGCCCTTCTAGACTACCTCCGCGATCGGATCCGTCGGATCGCGATCGGAGGGCTCCTAACACCCCATTGCCCCCTAACCCTAAAAACTGCTATATAATAGACCCTAGTCTATTTGGGCATCTAGCTTCTCCTCCTCCTTCCCCTAAATTTCTGGATCTAGCCTCTTTCCTCTCCATCTGGCCAGTTCCCGAGGGAACCAGCCAGAGCCGCCGCAAATCTCGCTGGGATCGAGGGCGACCGAATCCCTCAATCCAGTCTTCTGCGCCTTCCTTCGATCGGTCAACGACAGGCCGCTGGACCACATCGCCTCCCAGGCGCGCCGCCGGCCCACTCCCCTTCGAAGCCACCGCTCCGCCAGGCTCCAGCACCCCCCGCCTGGGCCGTATGCTCCGCGCCAGTTCCGCCGCGCCCCACCAGGCCCGGCTGGGACCACTTCCCCGTCGCCATCTGGGCCTTCGCCTCACTAGCACCGCCAGGCCTCCTCGCGGGCCACCGCCAGCCAGCACCGCCAGGCCTCCCACCGCGCCGGGCCGCGCAGCCGCTGGGCCTTCCTCCGCGAACCAGCCGCCGGCCCGTCCTTTTCCCCAGATCAGATCTGAGTGGAGGTTGCCCCAAATATCCCTAAGTCCCTGTTTTGTTTAATCTGTGATGCTATATTAGACCTGCTGTATCTTTTTGTGTGTAGCTCCGATTCGCGCAAATAGCATGTCCAGACGTTCATGGGATCGTGCACTACGTTTTATCTTTTGTTGTCATGCATGTTAGAGATCATCTATGTGCTTGTTTCGCTGTTGCAAGACTGCATCGTGATATAAACTGCTGCTATGTGATGTTTTTATGTCATCTTTGCCATGTGATATCTTTTAGCTCGTTTGTCCGAATGATGCAAATGACATGTCCACGTGTTCGTCTTGCCATGCTCTACGTGTTGTATGTGCTAGGTAGCATGTTAGATTTATTCTTGCCATGTTTATCATCGTTGCAAAGTGCCATGTGGCTGTGATGTTGTTTCACTTGTTATGAAATGCCATCTTGTTGAGCTCGTTGCTATCGTTGTGTTTATCTCCATGATGCATGCTTGTGTGCTTCGGAATCACCTTCATGTGTACTTTGATGAGGTGCTTACCGCTTGCCATGTTTAGTTTTGAGGTGACTTAAACATGCTCGTTTAGATGCTATGATGATATTGCTGTTTTAGGACTTAGTGGATTTTCACTAAGTCTGAAATCTGTAACGTTCCGATGCCATGTTCGTGTCATGTTCTAGGACAAAGCATGTTAGTTTTGGAGTGGATCTTGATTGTTCCTTGTAGTATATATTGTTGTCTTTCCATCCATGTTCTCACATGCCTATTTAAGTGGCTGTAGCATGTTTATCTTTTGCTCCAAAGTTTCAATAAAATTCTGCTGCCAGAATTTTATTGTCAAGTTCAATATGTCCAAGATCATTGCTATTGATCCGTGGCTCCGTTGGGGGTGCACCTTTGGACTTAGTTGCTGTAGTATATGTCTAGTTTGTGTTCATGTCCTTTGCCATGATATTTGAGTGCTGTAGTTTAATTATTTTGTGCTCCGAAGTTGCTATGATGCTGTAATTTTTAGCTTTCGCTCTTTTCTTGTTTCGGGCATAACTTTTAGCTCGTAACTCCGATTTCAGCGAATCTTATATGAAACTTGATTGATTTTCTGTGTAGATTAATAATATCAGGTTGTTATCATGTTTTGAGGTGTTTTGCTTGAGTGCTATTTTCCGTGCTCCGTGTGCATCCTTAGTGCATCCATCATGCATTCATCTTTTTCGAGTGCGCATTGCATCTTGTTGATTGGTGCTTGGTGTGATTGTTTTGTTTAGAGCCGGAAGTAGAGTCCGAGTTCGAGTACGAGCACGAGGTTTCCAACGAGGTTGAGCACGAGGACCCTTCTTACGATCCGAACGAATTCTCTTCAGGCAAGATGACCGAACCCCGATAACATTACTATCTTTGCCTATTGCTAGTAGTTCCGCTCTATAGTTTTGCCTCGATGCCCATGATCTTCTTGTCAGCCTCCTACTTGTAAACCATTGCCATGTTTAACCAACCTACCTATGCAAACCGTTGCTTGGCTAAGTACGCTTCGCTCAGCCCTTCTTATAGCATTGCTAGTTGCAGGTGAAGATCGAAGATGCTTGCTTCATATTGAAGTTTGGTTGGGTTATATCACACTATATAATTGATAAATGAAATCATCTATATATTGGGAAGGGTGGAAGGCTAAGCCTTTTGCTTGGTGTTTTGTTCCACTCATGCCGTTAGGAACCGTATAAACCGGTGTTATGTTCCTTGATTATGCGTTCCTAACACGGTTGGGGTGTATGGGACCCCCTCGATAAACCGCTAAGTGCTAAGTCTTTTCCAGCAAGTCCCAACATTGGTACTATTTGCCTAATAACAAACTAAACTTGCATAGGGAGTTATAAACCCTTTTTCTTAATCAACAACCCCGGGCCAGTGCTCCACATGAGTGTTGGTCCGAAATGAGCGGACTGCGGGGCCACCTCAAGGAAACTCGAGGTCTGGTAAAAACCCGTAGGATGTCTCATCCGGTCGTGGCCTGAGACGAGATACGCGCGGCTACTATCAGGGTGTCGGCACGCCGGGAGGATTTGCTGGATTAGCCTTACCTTAGTTCGGAATATCTTGAGCACGGGATTCCGAGAATACTCGGGTCTTCCCACTTTGGAGTTGCGACTCCGCGGATCGTGGGCTTGTAATGGGTCAAGTTGGAACACCCTTGCAGGGTTTGAACTTTCGAAAGCCGTGCCCGCGGTTATGTGGCAGATGGGAGCTTGTTAATATCCGGTTGTAGATAACTTGACACAATGTTTCTAATACACTACCAGCGTGTGTTCCGTGACCGTCAATTTCCGAATAGGGATTCGGGAGTTGAACACGGAGGGGTTATGTTTGCTGAGCTTATAGCTAGGATCACTTCGTGATCACTTCTCGCCGAGGCCTTCTCTTCTCGCTCTCACTCACATAAGCTAGTTGCTAGTTGCTGCTGCAGACACTTATTCTTTTCTTCAGCCTTATCCTCTCCCAAGGCTTGAATAGTCTTGTTACCCGGGAACGGGATTGCTGAGTCCTCTGTGGCTCACAGTTACTTCACCACACCAGATGCAGGTCCAGCTGTGAGCTATCCAGGTGATGGCACCGAGCTGGATTGGGAGTACGACGAGGAGCGTAGTCGGTACTATGTGCGATATCCGGATGATCAGTAGTGGAGACTTCTACTATGATTCGATCCGCCTGTGGTTTATTTATTTCAGTTTGGTATCTTGACATTTGGTTTTGCCCTTAAAGGGTTGTGATATTCTTAAGGTATGATGATTGAGACATGTTATGTAATTGTGTGACGTGGCGAGTGTAAGCCAACTATTTATGTTTATAATCCCCTCTTTTACATGAGATGTGCAAAGATTACCAAACTTGAGATAATTCTAGGATGGATTTATGCCTTTAAGTCGTGCCTCGACACGTAGGAGGTATAACTCCATCCTGGGCATTACAAGTTGGTATTCAGAGCCTTCTCCGACCTAGGAGCCCCCACTGTTTGATCGAATCGTTGATGGTCGAGTCTAGGCACACACTGAAAACTTTTGGAGTCCTATATTATATCGGAGAGTAGGATTTGTTTGCTTCTCATCCCCTTTCTCTCTGGTGAGGACTCCTGACGACTACTCTTGTCTCTCCTATCTTCAAAAATTGCACAAATTTGTTTTTAGGAATCCCGCGAGTATTCTGGGATTGTTTCGATGTTCTTGTGACAAGGATATTGTTCTCGATGCCTCCTGTTCCCGGGGAGTTGAGCTTCGGGGTATTGTTGTCACAAGCATATCGCGGCAGTACTAAATACTTAAGACGGCCGACATCGAAAATCTCTCCTATACGGCCAGTGGCAAGATAACCCCGACATCACCCAGTACTGGGGAGGTAGTTCGGGAGTATTGCCATAGCTTGTTATAGTGGATGCTTTTCGAAGGTCCGAGGTACACAGTTTCCGAGAAAGACTTGTTATGTGTTGAAGGATGGATACACATGGATGTAGGTTTAGAGTTGATTGCGCGGTGCTTCCCGTGTATCCCCAACACCTGATTGCATAACTGGAATCTTTCGGAAATCTATAGGTGGGTTTATCCAGTAGATCGTAGGCATTCTTCCAACGAATGCACGTTAGTGAGTTCGGGGTTCTACATTGAGTGAAGTGGTTTATGACCGATGTTACTATCAGGAGTTGCATCTTAAAGGGTCCTTGGCTATGCTGATCCGGGGATTGCAAAACCTTTTCGTAACGCGTTCATATGCTTTCAGCACAAAGATGTTAGAACGAAACTCCTCTCTTGTGTTTGTTCCCATCCGTACCTTGTTGTTTTCTTATTTTCATTTTATCTCCTATGTGGCTTCTCGTGAAGATTGATGTTATCATTTAACTGAGAATATCATTCGTTCCTCTTGTTCGAATGATTTCATTCGTTCTTATTGTTCGAATGATTATTGTGAAGACTTGATGCAATTCATGCCATTGATTCAGCTTATACCTTTTGTCAATCAATTGCTGATTCGTGGTCATCTCTTACAGGATGGCTCCGAAAAAGGTTCCCAACGCTAACCCAGAGGTGGAAGAGGTCCCAGATCGTCCTCCTTCCCCTCCTCCTCTGCTTGAGGCTTGGAGAGCAATTATGCAGACTACAGCTCAAAACACCCAGTTGATGATGCAGATGATGCAGCAGATGCAAGCTAATCAAGCTAATCAGGGTGTTCCAGGGAACCAAGGCAACTTCTTCAACCAGCAGCACCATGCTACTCTCAACCAGTTCTTGGCCAACAATCCTAAAGCTTTCAGTTACTGTGTCGACCCTCTTGATGCTGAAGATTGGTTAACCGATATAAAGAAGCATTTTGAGTGCAGTAACGTGAAGGAAGATGATTATGTGTAGTTTGCATCCTTCCAACTGAAAGATCAAGCAGCTGACTGGTGGCAGCAGTACAAAGACTCCAGGCCAGGTCAAGTGATCTCTTGGGAGAATTTCTGCAAGGACTTTCGCTCGCACCACATTCCTACAAGTGTCATCGAGGGCATGTGTGAGCAATTCCGCAACCTGAAGCAGGGCTCCATGACAGTCTATCAGTATAATGTCAAGTTCCAAAACCTCGCTCGCTATGCTAAGCAAGACATTCCTGATGCCAAGAGTAAAATCTATCAATTTCGTGGAGGTCTCAAAGATGAGCTTCAGCTTGCTCTCACTTTGTTCGAGCCCGATGAATTCGACAAGTTCTATAACATGGCTTTGAAACAAGAGGCAGCTCAGCTTAAGATGGAGGCTTCTAAGAAGAGAATTCGAGATGTCGTTCACTCTTCCTCATCGTCTCAGTTGGTCTCGAAGCATCAGAAATTCTGGCTTCCTCCTCCTCCAGTGATTCGAGCTCCATACAACAACTCCAACAACTCCAACAACAAGAACTCTAGTGGTCGTGGTTTCTCCCACCCACCCAACCCGAGCAACCAGTCGAAGAAGCAGTTTCAGTCTCAAGGCTCCAAGTCAAGTGGCTCTCATTTCCGTCCTCTCTCAGAAGTGACTTGCAACAAATGCACTCAGAAAGGTCACTATGCCAACAGATGTCCGAATCCGAAGCGTCTTCCACCTCCTCCACCTGTGAGTTCAGCTATTGTCAGGCATGATCCAAAGGCAGCAAGGGTCAATCTGATGAATGCAGCACAAGTGGAGAATTCTTCTGATGTCATTTTGGGTAACCTTCCAGTAAACTCTTTTCCTGCTAAAGTGTTATTTGATTCGGGTGCTTCACATTCTTTCATGTCATTCCCATTTGCATCCAAGTATAATGTGGGCACCATGGCCTTGCCAAAGGAGT
This sequence comes from Secale cereale, assembly GCA_902687465.1. Classification (NCBI taxonomy): domain Eukaryota; kingdom Viridiplantae; phylum Streptophyta; class Magnoliopsida; order Poales; family Poaceae; genus Secale; species Secale cereale. Next base: position 451,810,951 of record LR738710.1, on the reverse strand, counting down.
TGCAAGTGATTTCTCCGCGAAGATGCATGACTTCTAGATTATATGCTCCGGATGTTTCTATTCGCATGGGTGATTATCGATTTTTGGCTTCTCCGGTGATTCTTGGTAATTCTGACATCGACCTCATCCTCGGAATGGATTGGCTTTCTCAGCACGATGCTCATATTGATTGTGCACAGAAGGAAGTCAAGATGACTCATTCTGATGAAGATGTGATTATCTTTGCCTCAAGGGATAACACTATCAGGATTTTCTCTCTCAACGATAAGGGCGAAATTAATGCCATATCTCAAATTCCGGTGGTGAACGAATATCAAGACGTCTTTCCTGAAGAACTTCCAGGCATGCCTCCACACCGTCAGGTGGAATTTGTCATTGAACTCGAGCCGGGTACTGAGCCAGCATGCCAGCGTCCGTACAAGCTCTCTCCGGATGAATTGAAGGAATTGAAGAAGCAGCTTGATAAGCAGGAGAGTATGGGTCTCATCAGGCCTAGTACGTCTCCGTGGGGTTGTGGTGTCTTGTTTGTCAAGAAGAAAGATGGCACGGAGCGTCTCTGTGTTGATTACCGGCCATTGAACAAGAAGACGATTAAGAACAAATATCCGCTCCCCAACATCAACGAACTCTTTGAGCAGCTCAAAGGAGCTAAAGTGTTCTCTAAGCTTGACCTCCGAATGGGCTATCATCAAATTCGCATTCGCGAGGAAGACATTCCCAAGACGGCCTTCAGAATGAGCTACGGTTCATACGAGTATACCGTCATGTCCTTCGGTCTCGCCAATGCTCCTCCTACCTTTTCGAGGATGATGCATTACATCTTCAACCCCTATACTGGTGAGTTTGTGCTTGTGTATCTGGATGATATTCTGGTGTTTTCCAAGAATGAAGAAGATCACGAAAAGCACTTACGTCTGGTTCTTGATCGACTCCGAGAGCATAAATTCTATGCCAAGTTCTCCAAGTGCGAGTTTTGGCTCGATAAGGTTTTGTACCTGGGCCACATCATCTCAGCTGACGGTATTGCGGTTAATCCCGAGAAAGTTGAAGCAATTGTCAACTGGGAAGCTCCTCAGAACGTCAAGCAGCTCCGCAGTTTTCTGGGTCTTGCCAGCTATTGCAGAAGGTTCGTTGAGAACTTCTCCAAGATTGCCAAGCCTCTTTCCAACCTGCTTCAGAAGAATGTCAAATACTTTTGGTCTCCCGAGTGTGAAGTGGCATTCAAAACTCTCAAAGATAAGCTTGTCTCTGCTCCAGTTCTGACTCCTCCAGATGAATCCAAGCCCTATGAAGTATTCTGTGATGCTTCTCTTCAAGGTCTTGGTGGTGTGCTTATGCAAGATAAGAGAATTGTGGCATACACTTCTCGTCAGCTCAAGCCAAGTGAGAAGAACTATCCCACACATGATCTCGAGCTAGCAGCTGTGGTACATGCTCTGATTACGTGGAGACATCTGTTGTTGGGCAGAAAGGTCGACATCTTCACTGATCACAAGAGCTTGAAGTACATCTTCACACAGCCGCATCTGAACCTCCGCCAGACTCGTTGGGTTGAAATGATCCAAGAGTATAATCCCAACATTGAATACACTCCTGGCAAGGCGAATGTGATTGCAGATGCTTTGAGCAGAAAGGCATATTGCAACAGCCTTCTTATCAAGCCGTGCCAGCCTGAGCTTTGTGAAGCTTTCAGGAAGCTCAACCTTCAAGTTGTTCCGCAGGGTTTTCTTGCAAATCTCCTAATTGCTCCTACCTTGGAAGATCAAGTCCGTGAGGCCCAACTCAGTGATACCATGGTGAAGAAGGTGAAACATGCTATTGCTAAGGGCATTCCAAAATACAAGTGCTTCCGTGTTGATGAGAGAGATACCTTGTTCTTCGAGGACAGACTCGTTGTTCCCAAAGGTGATCTCAGGAAGCTCATAATGGAAGAAGCTCATGATTCTCTCCTTTCCATTCATCCTGGCAGTTCCAAGATGTATCAAGACCTCAAGCAGTCATACTGGTAGACACGCATGAAAAGGGAGATTGCCCAATTCGTGAATGAATGTGATGTATGCAGAAGAGTGAAAGCAGAACATCAACGTCCAGCCGGTCTTCTCCAACCTCTTCCTATTCCCGAGTGGAAGTTCGACCACATTGAAATGGACTTCGTCACTGGCTTTCCTAAATCCAAGCGAGGAAATGATGCTATCTTTGTGGTGATTGACAAGCTTACCAAAGTCGCTCACTTTCTTCCAGTCAAAGAATCAATCAATGCAGCTCAATTGGCAGAGCTGTACACTTCCGGAATTGTGTCCCTACATGGCATTCCTCAAGTTATCTCCTCAGACCGTGGAAGTTTGTTCACTTCAAGGTTCTGGGACTCCTTTCAGTCCGCCATGGGCACTAAGATCAGGTTCAGCACTGCTTTTCACCCTCAGACTAGTGGTCAAGTCGAGAACGTGAATCAGATTCTAGAAGACATGCTCAGAGCCTGTGTCATATCCTTTGGCATGAAATGGGAAGACTGCCTTCCATTTGCCGAGTTCTCTTACAACAACAGCTTTCAAGCAAGTGTAGGCAAAGCACCGTTTGAAATTCTCTATGGCAGAAAGTGCCGTACCCCTCTCAACTGGTCTGAAACAGGCGAACGTCAACTTCTTGGCAATGACTTGATCTCAAAAGCCGAAGAAATGTGCAAAGTCATACGTGAGAATCTCAAGGCCGCTCAGTCGCGTCAGAAGAGCTACTATGAGGCAAGCATCGTGATTTGGCTTTCAACATCGGTGATCATGTCTATCTTCGAGTTTCTCCGATGAAAGGCACCCAAAGATTCGGTATCAAAGGAAAACTTGCTCCTAGATACGTCGGGCCTTTCAAGATTCTTGGCAAGAGAGGCGACCAAGCCTATCAACTTGAGCTCCCTTCCAACTTCGCCAATGTTCATGATGTCTTCCATGTGTCTCAACTTCGCAAATGCTTCAAGGCACCTGAGCGCATGATTCCGTTTGAAGAGATTGATCTTCAACAAGACCTGTCTTACCAAGAGCATCCAGTTGCCATTGTCGAAGAAACCGAACGCAAGACCCGCAACAAGTCCATCAAATTTCTGAAAGTTAAGTGGTCACATCACACCGACCGAGAGGCTACGTGGGAACGAGAAGATCATCTTCGTTCCGAGTACCCTTCCTTTTTCCAGTCCTAGATCTCGGGACGAGATCTTTTTGTAGTAGAGGAGAGTTTGTAATGCCCCGGATGTAATACTTTCCCTTTTGGGTATATAATATATCTCCGGCTTCATCTATTTCCATTCCGGGTTCTTTGTCTTTCGGGTTTTCTTCGTTTTGTTGTGTGAGTGTGTGCCATTCATTCATATCATGTAGACATGTGCATCGCATTGCTTTGTGTTGACGGTTGCATCCGGTTCCGCGTGTTTTTTCCCGTTGTCCGTTTCGCGTTCCGGAGCTCCCTCACGTGTCCGTGACGTCCCGTGGGCCAACTTTGTTGTTTGGGCGTGTAACGTTACCGGTGTGCCGCGAGGTTGTTGTGTGTGTTGTTGTTGTGTTGTGTGTAACCCGCCTCTCAAATCTCGTCGCGTTTGGACTCCGTTGGCTATCCCATCCGTTATTCGTGTGGGTCCAAAGTGCCTTCACTTCGTGTCCCAGAAACACCCCTACAGCAGTCCTCTATCTTCTCCTAGGCCCTTCTAGACTACCCCCGTGATCGGATCCATCGGATCGCGATCGGAGGGCTCCTAACACCCCATTCCCCCCTAACCCTAAAAACTTCTATATAATAGACCCTAGTCTATTTGGGCATCTAGCTTCTCCTCCTCCTTCCCTTAAATTTCTGGATCTAGCCTCTTTCCTCTCCATCTGGCCAGTTCCCGAGGGAACCAGCCAGAGCCGCCGCAAATCTCGCTGGGATCGAGGGCGACCTAATCCCTCGATCCAGTCTTCCGCGCCTTCCTTCGATCGGTCAACGACAGGCCGCTGGACCACATCGCCTCCCAGGCGCGCCCCCGGCCCACTCCCATTTGAAGCCACCGCTCTGCCAGGCTCCAGCACCCCCCCGCCTGGGCCGTACGCTCCGCGCCAGTTCCGCCGCGCCCCACCAGGCCCGGCTGGGACCACTTCCCCGTCGCCGCCTGGGCCTTCGCATCACCAGGCCCGCACCAGCGCCACCGCACCGCCTCCCTCCAAGCCGCCTTCCTCCGCCGGCTGGACGCCGCAGCCGCGACGGGCCGACCCCGCTCCTCCTCGGCGGCCCATCCCGAGCCAGCCTCCCGCGGGCCAGCGCGCCTCCTCCGCGGGCCTCCGCCCGATCCGGTGCGAGCAGGCCAGATCGCCAGCACCGCCAGGCCTCCTCGCGGGCCACCGCCAGCCAGCACCGCCAGGCCTCCCACCGCGCCGGGCCGCGCAGCCGCTGGGCCTTCCTCCGCGAACCAGCCGCCGGCCCGTCGTTTTTCCCAGATCAGATCTGAGTGGAGGTTGCCCCAAATATCCCTAAGTCCCTCTTTTGTTTAATCTGTGATGCTATATTAGACCTGCTGTATCTTTTTGTGTGTAGCTCCGATTCGCGCAAATAGCATGTCCAGACGTTCGTGGGATCGTGCACTACGTTTTATCTTTTGTTGTCATGCATGTTAGAGATCATCTAGGTGTTTGTTTCGCTGTTGCAAGAGTGCATCGTGATATAAACTGCTGCTATGTGATGTTTTTATGTCATCTTTGCCATGTGATATCTTTTAGCTCGTTTGTCCGAATGATGCAAATGACATGTCCACGTGTTCGTCTTGCCATGCTCTACGTGTTGTATGTGCTAGGTAGCATGTTAGATTTATTCTTGCCATGTTTATCATCGTTGCAAAGTGCCATGTGGCTGTGATGTTGTTTCACTTGTTATGAAATGCCATCTTGTTGAGCTCGTTGCTATCGTTGTGTTTATCTCCATGATGCATGCTTGTGTGCTTCGGAATCACCTTCATGTGTACTTTGATGAGGTGCTTACCGCTTGCCATGTTTAGTTTCGAGGTGACTTAAACATGCTCGTTTAGATGCTATGATGATATTGCTGTTTTAGGACTTAGTGGATTTTCACTAAGTCTGAAATCTGTAACGTTCCGATGCCATGTTCGTGTGATGTTCTAGGACAAAGCATGTTAGTTTTGGAGTGGATCTTGATTGTTCCTTGTAGTATATATTGTTGTCTTTCCATCCATGTTCTCACATGCCTATTTAAGTGGCTGTAGCATGTTTATCTTTTGCTCCAAAGTTTCAATAAAATTCTGCTGCCAGAATTTTATTGTCAAGTTCAATATGTCCAAGATCATTGCTATTGATCCGTGGCTCCGTTGGGGGTGCACCTTTGGACTTAGTTGATGTAGTATATGTCTAGTTTGTGTTCATGTCCTTTGCCATGATATTTGAGTGCTGTAGTTTAATTATTTTGTGCTCCGAAGTTGCTATGATGCTGTAATTTTCAGCTTTCGCTCTTTTCTTGTTTCGGGCATAACTTTTAGCTCGTAACTCCGATTTCAGCGAATCTTATATGAAACTTGATTGATTTTCTGTGTAGATTAATAATATCAGGTTGTTATCATGTTTTGAGGCGTTTTGCTTGAGTGCTATTTTCCGTGCTCCGTGTGCATCCTTAGTACATCCATCATGCATTCATCTTTTTCGAGTGCGCATTGCATCTTGTTGATTGGTGCTTGGTGTGATTGTTTTGTTTAGAGCCGGAAGCAGAGTCCGAGTTCGAGTACGAGCACGAGGTTTCCAACGAGGTTGAGCACGAGGACCCTTCTTACGATCCGAACGACTTCTCTTCAGGCAAGATGACCGAACCCCGTTAACATTACTATCTTTGCCTATTGCTAGTAGTTCCGCTCTATAGTTTTGCCTCGATGCCCATGATCTTCTTGTCAGCCTCCTACTTGTAAACCATTGCCATGTTTAACCAACCTACCTATGCAAACCGGTTCTTGGCTAAGTACGCTTCGCTCAGCCCTTCTTATAGCATTGCTAGTTGAAGGTGAAGATCGAAGATGCTTGCTTCATGTTGAAGTTTGGTTGGGTTATATCACACTATATAATTGCTAAATGAAATCATCTATATATTGGCAAGGGTGGAAGGCTAAGCCTTTTGCTTGGTGTTTTGTTCCACTCATGCCGTTAGGAACCGTATAAACCGGTGTTATGTTCCTTGATTATGCGTTCCTAACACGGTTGGGGTGTATGGGACCCCCTCGATAAACCGCTAAGTGCTAAGTCTTTTCCAGCAAGTCCCAACATTGGTACTATTTGCCTAATAACAAACTAAACTTGCATAGGGAGTTATAAACCCTTTTTCTTAATCAACAACCCCGGGCCAGTGCTCCACATGAGTGTTGGTCCGAAATGAGCGGACTGCGGGGCCACCTCAAGGAAACTCGAGGTCTGGTAAAAACCCGTAGGATGTCTCATCCGATCGTGGCCTGAGACGAGATACGCGCGGCTACTATCAGGGTGTCGGCACGCCGGGAGGATTTGCTGGATTAGCCTTACCTTAGTTCGGTATATCTTGAGCACGGGATTCCGAGAATACTCGGGTCTTCCCACTTTGGAGTTGCGACTCCGCGGATCGTGGGCTTGTAATGGGTCAAGTTGGAACACCCCTGCAGGGTTTGAACTTTCGAAAGCCGTGCCCGCCGTTATGTGGCAGATGGGAGCTTGTTAATATCCGGTTGTAGATAACTTGACACAATGTTTCTAAAACACTACCAGCGTGTGTTCCGTGACCGTCAATTTCCGAATAGGGATTCGGGAGTTGAACACGGAGGGGTTATGTTTGCTGAGCTTATAGCTAGGATCACTTCGTGATCACTTCTCGTCGAGGCCTTCTCTTCTCGCTCTCACTCACGTAAGCTAGTTGCTAGTTGCTGCTGCAGACACTTATTCTTTTCTTCATCCTTATCCTCTCCCAAGGCTTGAATAGTCTTGTTACCCGGGAACGGGATTGCTGAGTCCTCTGTGGCTCACAGTTACTTCACCACACCAGATGCAGGTCCAGCTGTGAGCTATCCAGGTGATGGCACCGAGCTGGATTGGGAGTACGACGAGGAGCGTAGTCGGTACTATGTGCGATATCCGGATGATCAGTAGTGGAGACTTCTACTAGGATTCGATCCGCCTGTGGTTTATTTATTTCAGTTTGGTATCTTGACATTTGGTTTTGCCCTTAGAGGGTTGTGATATTCTTAAGGTATGATGATTGAGACATGTTATGTAATTGTGTGACGTGGCGAGTGTAAGCCAACTATTTATGTTTACAATCCCCTCTTTTACATGAGTTGTGCAAAGATTACCAAACTTGAGATCATTCTAGGATGGATTTATGCCTTTAAGTCGTGCCTCGACACGTAGGAGGTATAACTCCATCCTGGGCATTACATTGGAGGAAGTTGGTATTTGGAGTCTTCATGGCGAACCGGAAGCTGAAGCAGTATTTTCAGGGTCATCCAATCACCGTGGTCACTTCAGCCCCTCTGGGCGATATAATCCAGAACAGAGAAGCGACCGGTCGGGTTGCAAAGTGGGCCATTGAACTTAGTCCCCACAGGTTGAAGTATGTACCTCGTACTTCAATCAAATCTCAAGCATTGGTGGACTTCATCAACGACTGGACAGAGTTGGAAGCACCAGAGGAAAAGCCGGATCATACATACTGGACTATTCACTTTGATGGATCCAGGCAATTGGAGGGCTCGGGGGCTGGAGTCGTATTAACTTCCCAACGAGGTGATAAGTTCTGTTATGTCCTCCGTTTAATGTTCCCTTGTACTAACAATGCAGCTGAGTACGAAGCTCTCCTCCATGGTCTGCGAATGGCTAAGGAGATGAATTTAAGCCCGGTTAAATGTTTAGGCGATTCAGACCTAGTGGCTCAACAAGTGTCTGGTAAGTGGGATTCCAAAGATCCGCTTATGGCAACATATCGACATGAGGTGGACGCTATTGCTGGACACTTCAAGGGTTATCAGGTGGACCATGTAGACCGGCGAAAAAATGAAGCGGCCGATGCATTAAGCCGGCTGGGTTCTCAACGTAAACCGGTTCCACCCAATGTCTTTCTGGACGTATTGCATAGTCCGTCGATGAAATTATCTTCAGAAGAGGACTTGGTTGTTCCTGATCCGGAGGCTCAATTGGTGGCGGCGCTCCATGTTATTCCGGATTGGACGGTCCCTTACCTGGCGTACATGAATCGAGGTGAGTTACCAAAAGATGAGGTCCTGGCTAGGCAAATAGTCCAGCGATATAAATCAATGACTATTGTCAATGGAGAACTGCATCATTGCAGCGTTTCTGGGGCATTTCAACGTTGTGTATCGCCAGATGAAGGCCGTGATATACTTAGAGAGATCTAGGAAGGAGATTGTGGTCATCATGCCGGTTCAAAATCTCTGGTGGCTAAAGCTTTTCATCATGGGTACTACTAGCTGACGGCTCACGCCGATGCAGAGGACTTGGTCAGAAAATGTGATGATTGCCAGAAGTTCTCACGGCGTGCTCATATACCGGCTCAAGAATTGAGGATGATTCCAATTACTTGGCCATTTGCGACTTGGGTGCTTGACATGGTCGGACCCTTTAAAAGATCTTTAGATAAGAAGACCCACCTTCTAGTGGCGGTGGATAAGTTTACCAAGTGGGTTGAGGCGGAACCAGTCAGCAAGTGTGATGCAGGAACGGTGGTTCAATTCATCAAAAAGGTGATTTTTCGGTTTGTCTTTCCACACAACATTATAACTGATAATGGTACGAATCTATCCAAGGGGGCTATGGAGGAGTTCTGTCAACGAGAGCACATCTGCCTTGATGTATCATCATTAGCTCACCCTCAATCCAGTGGTCAAGCTGAGAGAGCCAATCAAGAGATCTTGAGAGGCATTAAACCCCGGCTTATGGTCCCTTTGCAGAGTACGTCGGGTTGTTGGGTGGAGGAATTACCCTCTGTGTTATGGAGCATCAACACCACACCTAACAGGTCTACAGGGTACACGCCTTTCTTCATGGTATATGGAGCTGAAGCGGTCCTCCCTAGTGATATCCGTCATGACTCGCCGCGGGTGGCGGCTTATATCGAAGGTGATAACGAGAAGGCACGGCAAGATGCGTTGGACCGGCTGGATGAGGAACGTGACACGACAACAGCTCGATCAACGATTTATCAACAAGATCTGCGCTGGTACAACAATCGCCGGGTTAAAGCCAGAATGTTTCAAGAAGGAGATCTAGTGCTCCGGCTCATCCAAGACCAGACAGACATGCACAAGTTATCCCCGCCTTGGGAAGGACCCTTTGTGGTTAGCAAGAACCTACACAACGGATCATACTACCTCGTCGACGTTCGAGAACATAAGGACTCGCGTACTGCGGAGGAGGAGACCAGACGGCCGTGGAACATCGCTCTTCTTCGACCTTACTACACCTGAGCCATAGGCTCCAATTTATGTACATAACTTTGCAATGTATATATTATGATCAATATAATAAATCGGCGTCCCCGTTAAAGCGGGGTATCTGCTGCTTTTTCATAAGAGTCTGTCACATGGGGGCTTCTGTGTGAAGGGGAGTTCCTATGGCCTCTTAAACCGGCTACTAAAGCAAGACCATCATAAGATCATAGCTTTGGTTGCTTCGGTAATCCGGCTATAAAAGCCCACATGATGATGAGGGGCAAAAGAGAGTTTGATGCATAGCACAACTCAAACATAAGCACCCGACGAGCATAGCTCAAATGCTACCTGGGGGCTCCTGATACATAGCATCAACGAGTTGACAACCCTTGTAGTAGGCTATCAAGCCATGGCTTGGAAGCCTGGTGTATACACCTAAAACCCCGGATTAGCCTGCCTGCATTAAGTAAGTCACTCCGCCCAGGTAAACCTGGTATGACCCGTCGAACGTATACACAAGTCAATCTTTTACAGACCCTGAACTTGGTAACGTTAAATTGACGATTGGTTAAGGATTGAGGTCCATCTTAACAGGCTTTGTGAAATGGTTACTTCAGTAGCCTGGCAGCTCATAAAAAGCCTCGAATTTGGAGCCTGGCAGCTCGTAAAAAGCTTCGACTACACGGTTTTATTTGACAATGTCTCTTTTTGATAGTTGCTTCAAAAATTTATCTTCAAGGTCATTGGTGTTTATCCAAGTCCATTGATTCGGTTAGTGGATGACTATAAGTTGCCACTACAATAAAACAATGTTTACAGAACCTGGTCTGGTTTGATTATAAATCGCCAACACTGTCTACAGTTAAACCGGAGTTTATCATAACCCGGTATGGTTCCATCATGAACCGACGAATGATCAAAGGGAGTCATCAAAACTTGCAACTTGGATCATTGTTTTACTACCTATTATTGATTAAGGCCAATAGCGTAAAACTTAATCAAAGGTATGATATATTTTTCATATTTTATATACAGTTCAGGTTATAAACCTAGACCATGTATTTGGGCATCATGACCCGTCCGGTGATAAACCGCCAGGACACTTTAAACTTTGTCTTATGCAGAAACAGGTGGAATAAACTGTTTAAAACATCATAAGCAGTAGGAATTATGAAGCTGCCAGATGGAGCAATGTCATACATGGGAGAATATGCGTGAAAACAACGTGTTTCAGCTACCCTATTACAAGGCGCTGGATAGCCCAAAAGAATATCTGTTTTTTGTTTGAAGTACTGAGACATAATATTTAAACCGGCAACGGTTTAGGAATCTGCGTCAGCTCGGCGTGAAGGTTGTGGATTGACTTGCTCCAACTCCTTGGCGCTCTCTTCTAGCGGCTGGAAGTCAGTGGTTGCCCAATTGATCTTGGTCAGCGCTTTGAAAACAACCTCACCGTTCACGAGTTCAGACGGATCAATATCAGGAGCGTAAGTGTTCTAACGGACGGGCGGGATGAGATCTTCAACCTCGTACACCGGAGGGTCGACCCGCAAGTTCTCAGCAGTATAACCCGGATGATAATGAGACAGATCAACTTCATCAGATAGTTTGCTGGCCAAAGGCCGCATTTCTCTTGTTAGAGCACGCAGATCATTGTCTGCGAATGCTGATCTGTCCTCTTTCATGCTGGGGTAGCCATTCATTACTTCTGCCGGATCAAGGTCAGGCACCCAAGCTTTCGCCCGGGTTAAGGCAATCAAGGCACTAGCCCTTGCAGATGATTTCTTCAGCTCTACAAGACGGGCAGACAGAATTGATAACTTTTCCAAAGTGCCCTTGATCGTTGTGGGATCCGGTTTATTGTGGGAAGCAGTGCACACAATCCGTTGAGCACCGGAATACAACTGCTCTATGAGAGTGTATGCGGCCTTCAATTTTCTCCGCATGTCAGTACCAAGATGAGCAATACGTTTTCCTGCATCAAAAGAATTCGAGTTAAACCGGCACATACAGAAATATCGTATTCAGGATTATGATAGGTGTAGTCACCGAAGACAGCAGTGGTCATGGCATTTATCTGCTGCTTTAAATCGGACAGCTCTTCTGTCATGGGTTGGAGAGCAGCCTCTGCATCAGTTGCCCTTTTTTCCAAAGCGACTTTTTAGGCATCCCAATCCGCCCGCTCCTTCTGGATATCCTTCTTCAATTTTTCCATATTTGCCAAAGCAAGGGTCAGTTCATCCTTGACTTTGGAAGTAGCGGTCTGTTGAAATTTCAGTGCATCTTCAAGTTCAGCCACCTGAGTGTTTTTCCGGTTTAGGTCAGCCTGTCAAGAAAAGAGCATATTATACATTGATGAAACATATTCAAAGTCTCAAGCACATAACAAGTTATACACTTGGAACTTGGGGGCTAATGTGTATTTGCGGTTATCAGACATTTTTTCAATAAAGTCCCAAGCACATAACAAGTTATGCACTTGGCACTTGGGGGCTAATGCGACATTGTTCAGATATAATTACAAACTGAAGTCCCGGTTCATCTTGAAAAGCTATACCGGCCCTTGGGGACTACGCGTGTGGAAAAACTATAAGATACATATTTTGAGGTCCCGCTTCATCCTAAAGGAATAAATCGGCCCTTGGGGGCTACGATGGAGTAAAGGCAAGCTACAAGACTTACGCAAGAATAAAGTACAAGTTAAAGCAGAAGGTCACCTCATAGCGCTCCTTCATCATGTTTACTAAACCGGCTTCATCGTCACGGCTAGTATACAGCCGGTTTAGATTACCGGAATGGAGTTCTGGGGCACTAAGTTGAGCAAAATTGGATAGGTCAGCACTCCATTTTCCTTTGTCCTTGCCAGAGATTTCATCTTTTGCAGTATGCTTGGACAAAGCAACAGGCTCACTAGGAGCAGTATATCCAAATCCAGTGATCTGAATTTCTTCGGTTGAAGCGGCAGTGGGTTTAGCCGGGCTAGCAGGATTACTGCTGACCCGGACAGGACTAGCCGGATCAACATTATGATCCATTGGGGCACTCCCTTGATCAACAAAGACTTCGTGGTCCATGAGAGGAGGATCATCATGCAGAATATCAGCATTCTCTTCAGCAGGTTCAACAAATTCAGGAATCGTGTCATCACCTACCGGCTTATTCAGCTTAGCCTTTTCGCTAGGCTTGGGCTTACTACAAAAGTTAAAGGTGACGAAAATCAGAAGAGTAAAAGACAGAGATTAAACTAGCGAAATGAAAAAACTTACCCAGGAATAGTCTTAAGGGGAGGAATCTGCGTGGCCGTTGATTCGCCAGAAGACGAATGAGGAGTTTCCTGATAATTCGAATCAGACGGATTAGGAGGCTGTCGAATATAACCTGCTTTAAGATAAAGAGCGTCTAGAGTGTATAAAACCTCTGAGCGACGCCTCCGAGCCGGTGTGTGTGGTAAACTGGTGGATTCAATGGCATGGCCATTGTGCCGCGTGGTGCGGCGAGCTTCATATTGTTGTTTCTTCAAAAGAAAGTTTGGGTCCAAATAAGCGAAAGAGTGAGAAAACTGTACTTTCCGGCTTGCTCGACGAATTTTTGGTGTTGGCAGAGGTTCTGAACCGGAAGAAAGAGTAATTACCTCAGCATCATCCGCCTTGCTGTCTTTAGCGTGTCCCTGGGTGCAGTCATTGTTAATAAAATGCAGGTAAAGAAAATCAAGAGAGTCAAGCAGTACCTCGAAGGCCGGTTCATCATCCTCCGGATTGGATTCAGACACGTCAGTCGTTTTTTTCTTGACATTCTTCTTAACAGCTTTGGTTTTTTGGCAAGGCACCTTCGCCGGTTTATCCTGGACCTTCCTTTTCCAGAATGGGTCATTACCCTGTTGAGGATTATGAAATTATTTAGAAGGAGTATTAAAAATAGACGGAAAATAAGGCAAAAATGAGGGAGGAAAACTTTACCGATGGCGGTTTGTTGAATTCGCATAAGGGAGCCAATCCGGTTTGACTGCAAGTTTCCACCGGTTCATTCAGCAGTTTCTTGACAAACTCGTTGATATCATTTTCTGATAACACTGCTTCGGTATGGCACAGAGGATCTTTGGGATTTCCAATATATTCGCACATTAAACCGGAGCGCCGGCTTAGCGGGAGAATCCTCCAGGAAATCCAACAACGAACGAAATCAACTCCTGTTAAGCCATTGGCGGTGAAGGCTCGAAGCTTTGAGAGCTGAGGAGCATATTTGACCCGTTCCTGGGCGCTCAGCCGTTGAGGAAAGGGATGGTCTTCATTAAGCCGGTGGGAACGATAACCTGGCAGCGGATTCTCATTTTCAGGAGAAGTATCTAGACAGTAGAACCAAGTTTGATTCCACTCTTTGGGGCGACTGTGGTGATTGGCGTGAGGAAAACTAACGTCCTTTCTCTTCTGAATTGACATCCCGCCGAGCTTAGTGTTTGGACCGTCAGAAAATTCCGTGCGACGGTTTAGATGGAAGAAATCCCAGAATAACTCAACTGATGGCCCCTCTTGCAGATAAGCTTCACAAAAGACTTGGAAGTTGCAGATGTTGGACACGGAATTGGGCCCAATATCTTGGGGATGAAGTTGGAAATCAGTTAGCACATCACGGAAGAACTTTGACCCGGGAGGACTGAATCCCCGGGCTAAATGATCAAGGAAGACAATAACTTCTCCCTCTCTGGGCTTTGGAGGACACTCTGATCCGTGGACTCTCCAGTGAAGGACATTCTTTGGGCCTAAAGCACCAACTTCAGCCCGGTTCTGCAATTCTTCCTCAGTAACCCGGGATTGGGCCCAGTTCCAGGAAATAAACTGTTTGGCTTGCTTTGCCATTCAGAACGAAAAGCTGGAAATATAGTGAAGCACCGGTTTACGATTTTGTGCAAAGTTAAATCGGCATTGTTTGAAGGTATTTATAGATGACGGTTTAAGCAGGGGCCTAATGGTATCTACCGGTTTATGGTCTTTTCTAAAAGCTAAACTGCCCCTGAGAATACGAAGGTTACAGATCTGCAGTTATGGAAAAACAGGTTTTGTACAAATAGTGATGAAGCTATGGATCTACAGCATGTTAGAAATTCAGAAATATTCAGTTTATATTCAGCAAACGCAACAAGGGTTCTAACAGACATAGTCTAAACTAGTACTATTGGGGAAGATAAAGGCGCGGTAAGGAAGCAGAGTTACTACTACAGCTATAAAACAGGAGGATCAGATCTACACTAACTATCGGGCCATGGCGAAGAACAATGAAGAACAACGCTCTATCTATGAACCTTCAGGTGAAAACCCTAATGATATATGTATGCAGGATAAAGAAAGGACTTACCGGAGCAAAAGAGTGCGGAGGCGCGCCGACATTTTTTCTGGTCCGACCCGGTTGATGCAGCGGCCAAGCTTGACGAAGAACCAAGGGTCGACGGCGGCGGCAGAGCTTGAGCACGAGCGGGCGCAAGCAAGAAGAGGCAAAGGAGCAAGGGGAGGAAAAGGAGATACCCCTCTGCCCTATTTATAAGCCGAAAAATGAAACAGCAGGCGCGGGAATCGAGAAGCCAGAAAAGTGGATATGGTACGATACTATCACCTCGATCTTCGGAGCTTTTAATGAGTAAAAATATAAAACATGTACAAGTATTTAATGAAGTAAGTGACGTCACGACGGCTTAACATGATCCGGGAAGATGACGTCACGACGGTTTATGAAGCAGTTGAAGTTACGAAAGGTGAGATCCTTACATAACGTAGAAGATTGACATGACCAGGTTCAAATCAATCTGGGGCCTAATGTCAGGGATATTACTACTGGGTATAAACCGCCCGGGAGGGGCCAGTTTATGCCTATCAAGATTACTTCTACTGAAGCCCAGCGAAGCATGGATCATGGCGCTTTATTCTGGAAAGTTTGAAGCCTAAGAGGTGTTAGGGCCCATGATGTGTATACTGCCATACGGCGGGTAACTTGTGTTGTAAGATAGGAAAGATAGAGACCGAGCCGGACGCGATTATGAGCTGGCCTCGGGGCTCTGTAAACCGGTCCGGGCGTCACCTCGTGTATATAAAGGGATGACCCGGCGACGGTTCAAGGAGGGAGAATCGTTTCGAGACACAGGCAGGCGTATTCGCTCCCTGGTCATCGAAACCCTAGCAATACTACACCAAACTAGACATAGGCTTTTACCTTCATCGAAGGGGCCGAACTAGTATAAAACCCTTGCGTCCTTGTCCTCTTTAACCCCTTTAAACTAACCCGTAGCGATGGCCTCACGACTAAGTCATTTCGCTAGGACATCTGCCGTGACAAAACCACGACACTAACCCTTTTTGGTTCTTATTGCATTTGTGGTTGTTTGAGTTGTGATTTGAGTCTCCTAAGGTGTTACGGCTACTTAGGGACGGTTACATCATCATTCACCACTGGCGAGTAGTATCGTTCCATCGACTACATCCACCACGAGCTTCGACGTCGACTACGACCATCCATCCTTTGAGACCATCTTCAACCGGAAGCAAGGCCGATTACCATCGACTTCGTGAAAGGTTAAGTGTGACGAAGGTATCCGTTCCGTCATATACTTCTCCTTCCTTGACATTTAATATTGATAGCCCCACCATATTTGCGAATACCTTCGTACCTATTGAGACTAGCTATCCGAGTATTGTTGGGCTTCACGAAAACTTGTGCACCATAGTGATACGATATCATATCGTTGCATCTTTTGCCCCATCATCTTGGTGTCATATTGTTGCATCATTGGATATATCATATAGTGCAATTGCTTGCTCCCGTGCATATCTTGTGATACTTGTCCCATTTATTTGGTTTAGGCTCAATAAGAAAAGTGGAAAGGAAGAGAAGAACAGAAAAAGCTTCTAAGCAAGAAAAGAAAGATCATAAGCTTATAAGCAAAAGAGAGTTGAGAATGAAAAGATATACTTGTGCATGAGGATACATGGAATAGGAAAATTTTTGCTTGCATGCATATAGGTTGGTTCCAAGTGGTGAATCGTGCCCAAGTGTGCAATCAAGCTAGTGTCTCTCCTAGTGTTTGTGCAACACGAGCTTAGCCCTCATTAGGAAATTTTGTATTGATCATCCCTATAGTTGCACAAGCCCCATTATCCCACCACGTGTGTTTCCTTATTGCCCTCCTCTATATTTGTGATCACTTGCTTTGCATTTTGAGTCCTTTGGCTTAATTTCAACATTTACAATATCTTGGATTTCAATTTGCATCAAATTTGCGCCACTTATCCTAACCAAGCCACTCGATAAGCTTTACTTTGTAGGTGTGAGTGAACAAGTGCGGAACCAATTCCACTATTCTTTCATTTCACACTGAGTGAAACGAGATACATTCTCAACTTTGGGAAACGTAGCTTGGTATTTTTTATCTCATTTCCTACTCACCTTTGCTTGAGTCTTGTGATGGATAGGCAAAGCACATCATATCCGGTCTACAACCCCGACGACGAGTTCAATGCCATGAAGAACCTCATCGATGCCAAGATGGAAAAGCACATGGAGGAGCTCAAGGTCCTCATCAAGGGCATACCACAAGAACGCTCAAGTGCAAAGACTCCCGAGCTACCATCTCCGGCAAGTACACCCCAACATCGACACCGACAAGACCAAGGCACTCAAGTTCAGCAAGGGCGTACCACAAGAACGGAAGAGCGGACTTCGAGACACGTGTTGGCTTCTCTTCCAACACCGTGCACACGGGCCTTTGACCCCCGTGCACACGGGACCCCGTGCCCACGGCCTCCTACGACCCCTTGCGCACGGACCATACAGAGCCGTGACATCAACATCGACACTTCGGCTTCTTCGACTATGTTGGAATCTTTGCCTTTGGATGTACGGCATCTTCGCCTACTCCACGAGCTCAAGTACGCGACTTCCACGAGCTACTACGACTTCGCCAACACCGATGAGATTCCACATTTTGGGACTCATGACTCCGAAGAGTACCTCAAGTGGGAGCACAAGATGGATGACTACCTCAAGCTACACCAAGTACCCTCCGACGATGAAGTGAAGTGCGCCACAAGTCCCTTCCATGACTACGCATCGACATGGTGGCTTCATAGACCTTCGACAAGCTTCAACATGACGTGGACCAAGATGAACAAAGCGATGAGGCGAGAATTTGTGCCTTCCACCTACACGGAGCATCTACAATGCCACTTGGAGAACATCATGCAAGGATCCAAGTCCCTCGACGAGTACTTCAAGAACATGAAGAAAGCCTTGAGATGAGCCGGCGTGGAAAACCCCATTTGGATGAAGTTCTACTTCTCGATGGGATTGAACAACGACATCGTCGAGACTATCTTCAACAACAACTACGAGTCCCTTGATGACATGTACATTGGTGCTCTCAAGGTGCAACAAGAACTCATGAAGGCAAAGTCTACTCGACCCCAAGCATCCTTCACGACGACCACGCTCCAAGACGGCGAGCATGAGGCTAGTACCATCGAGATGATTGAGCTTGAGATTTTCCCTTCGGTCATGGACAGAGTGATGATGTGCCATCTTCGGCCTTCATCCACGACAACGACTATGAGACGGTTGAGCATGGGATTTTCCCTTCGGCTAAGGAGGCATATGGTGATGAGTTGAGAGACTTATGCCACCATATTGAGAGTGAGAGTGAGATCACCACTAGCCCCATATATGATGAGTTTCCCCATTTCTCATGTGAGGAGAGCCACCACCACCACCACTTGACTGAGATGAGTGACTCCACCATATGTGACTTTGAGTGCACCTACCTTGAGGGAGTGAGTAAGCCATCACCACATAGAGAGAGTGAGATAGTTGATAGGTCTTGTGAGGACAATTTAAACTCTAACAACTTGACCTCTACATCTATTGTGTCTTCTCACTTGGTGCTAGGTCCAATATATGATGATGCCCCGATACTCGATGACTTAGTCCTTCCTTTGGACAAGATGATGGCCATGGTGGACTATGATGTACCCCCCACATGGTTCCATCAAGATGAAGATGATGACCACCATTTGGTCTTTGCCACCTCACCTACACCACATGAGTGGAGTGAGAAAGGTAATATAGGTGAAGGTGATGCTCTAGTCCCACTAGTGGACATTCTGGACATTGATTGCTTGCATGATGTTGATTCACCTATTGCCATGCTTCATGCTAGTTCGACTACCTCATGTGATGCATTACCCATTTATGATGAGTATGATGATTGTCATGTGGAGTTTATTAGTTGTGATGCCATGTTGCATAGGATCTCTTATGATTATTCTTTGTCACATCATGTTTGCTAATCCGCTTGACTTGTCATATGCTATAAGTGAGATATCCCATATTGCAAAATTACAAACTCATCGTAGCAACTATGAATATGCCATTAAAATAAACCCAATTTTCACATATGGCATAGATGACAAACCCATGGTTATTGGCACTTGTTTTTCTTGTGATGATATTGATATGCTTCCTTTGCATCAATTCTCTCATATGCCATGCCATGACCTCCTAGCTTCAGATATGCATTGTTTTGGATGTTGTTCCACTTCTCCATATTATGATTTCACTATTGCTCATGAGGAGACCCCCATAGTTTCCTCATACATGTTAGGAGATTTTGATCTCTCCCATCCATTGCATGATCCCTATACTTGTGTGCATAATATGCTCCCCATGAATAGAAATGCTATTGTTATGCCACACACTTGCTATAATTTATGTCCCCGTCGTGTTATACACAATGACTATTCTTTCATGATGGATGACATGTTCTTGTACCACGCATCAAATTTGTTTGAGCATTGCGTGTGTTGTGCTAACTCACACGTGCACATACACATCATGATGGATGATGTGTACATTTACCATGCACACACTTTCTTTGACTTGTGTCTCTTTTATGTAGGTACCCATGCATACGCGTCAACCTCGCAAGAGCATGAGCTGATGAAAAGAGCTCTAGAGAGCAACGATGACTTGGGATTACGTGGATTGACTTTCCAACCGTTTCCTCCACGCAACGACTTCGCGCAATTCTTCTACATGGCCCTCACATGGTTATGTGTTATGGCCTATTATCTATCCTTTGACCATATTGCCATGTTCACTTTGCATGATATGCTTAGCCCGATGCCTTTGCGATGCATTTATGACCCATGCTTTGCATTACACATGATCCATGATTCTAGTATTATATGTGTATTTGCAAACTTGGTGGGGATATTGCTTGCTATTGCCATGTTTGTTTTGGACACCATGCCTATGATGATAATTTGATCTTGCTTTGTAATCATGCTTGTGTTATGTCATGTGCATTGCCTATGCCTATTCTTTCCTCACACGACAGGCTTGCCATGATTTCCTATAGTATGTTGCATCTTCGCCCTACTTGCTTGAATGTCTTGCTTGCCACACACATGATGAACAATTGCTCTTTCTATTGTGTTGAGTGCCACATTATGTTCACTACACCATGTACACATTATGCTCAGATTGTCTTGCACTTACCCCATGTGTTTAGACATCTCCTATTATTTGGTGTTGTGAATGGTTCCTATGCATACCATAGACCATTTGTTGAGTGCTTTATGCATGCTTGCTATGACCTTGAGGTAGATGCTTGTTCACTTGTCCAACATATTTGCATCTCTACCTCCCATTTGCATGCTTGTTTTTGTGATGCCCTTGTCCGTGCTCAATTTATATGCTTAAATGCCATGCCACACTTCTTTATCAAACCATATGATATGCTTGATGACAACACTTGTTGGGTGAATCACCTCTTGAATGCTTGATTTTGCTCTAACGCTAACCACATTTGTTTTTCCAAGTGCTTGTTATCTTCGCTTCTTTTGAAGGAATTACAAGACGGTGCGACATTGGAGAGTGCCTATTTCAAGCTTCAAGATGAAGAACGCTTGGTGATCGTCCACTTCTACACGACAACATCATTTCTTTCCCATGGTGATTTGGACTTTGATCCGAGGTCGGATCTTTCCCTATGGGGAGGGGATGATGCGGAGCATCCTATGGACATCACCTTGTCAAGAGTCCATTTCGCAAGTGACACGTGCGAAGTCTACTTCATACATACAAAGGTGAATCATCTCCTTCACACATGTCCACTTGTACCCTTCGAGGATGGTATACTACTTGACCCCTCTCTCGAACGCATACATAGATGTGAGCGGAGCTACACATTCATCAAGGAGGAGTCCAAGCTGAAGAGAACATCTACACCATCCAAGAGGGGAGCCTGGAAGCGGAGAAGGAAGCGCCAAGAAGAAGACAGCTGCTCCGAGGCAACCCCGTGCGCACGGGCCCCTCCGACCCCGTGCCCACGGGCCTCCCAGGCTAGCGGTCCTGAAGACCCCGTGCGCACGGGTGTGTACCGTGCCCACGTGACCCCCATGTCCACGAGCCTCACGGACCCCGTGCACACGGGCTCATGCGTCAGGTCTCTGGAGACCCCGTGCGCATGGGCTCCACTTAGCTCGTGCGCACAGGCCCCCCTGAACGTTGCCGCGGGCTTTGCCCATGTAATGTCCATTTCACGCCTGCTTACCCCTTCATCTCCTAGGACCTATATGTACTTTTCTTCCTCCTCCATTTGAGGGTAGCATTGGTTTAGCTCATACTAGAGATATAGCTTTGCTCATCCACTTGATATCTGCTCCATTGGAGACCAAGGCCTCCCTAGGAGAAGATCCCCCAAGTTGATTCAAGGCCCCCTTGTGGGAAGGATCTAGCTAGATCATCAAGACCTCATCTCCTTTGGATTTGGGATGAACTTTACCATGTATCTTGTTTCCATTTGATTGTTCTTGTACCTTGTGGATCTCATGTGTTTGTGAGTCTAGTGGATGTGTGATTGGACTTGTTCTTGAGTGTTTCCTCCTTGTGTTCATATTGTTCTTGAGGGATTCCCCTCCAATTCGTGAAATATCTTCCCATAGGGTTCCACCCTACAACACACACCCCAAGGAAATTCGAAGTCAATATTTCCAATAGGTGAAGTAGGTTGAGGAGAAACTCTTTGTTATTCCGGTCGGGGTGAAGATACCCCGAACAAGCCCCACGAAGGATTATTTTCCATAGTAACAAGTGATAGTAAGTTTCAGCACACTATATAAATGTTTCCTTACCAAATTCCACTTACCAAAGGCGCTTCACTCCTTGGTAATGGCGCCAGAAAAGAGTCTTGATGACCCACAAGTGTAGGGGATCTATCGTAGTGCTTTCAATAATTAAGAGTGTCGAACCCAACGAGGAGCACAAGGAAATGACAAGCAGTTTTCAGCAAGGTTTTCTGTGCAAGCACTGAAATTATCGGTAACAAATAGTTGTGTGATAGTATAATTCGTAACGGGTAACAAGTAACAAAAGTAAACAAGGTGCAACAAGGTGGCCCAATCCTTTTTGTAGCAAAGGAAAAGCCTGGACGTACTCTTATATAAAGCAAAACGCTCCCCAGGACACATGGGAATTATTTTCAAGTTAGTTTTCATCATGCTCATATGATTCGCGTACGGTACTTTGATAATTTGATATGTGGGTGGACCGGTGCTTGGATGCTGTCCTTCCTTGGAAAAGCCTCCCACTTGTGATTAACCACTATCGCAAGCATCCACAACTACGAAAGAAGTATTAATATAAATCTAACAATAGCATGAAACATAGGAATCCAAATCAGCCCCGTACGAAGCAATGCATAAACTAGGGTTTAAGCTTCTGTCACTCTAGCAGCCCATTATCTAGTTATTACTTCCCAATGCCTTTCCCTAGGCCCAAATAATGGTGAATTGTCATTAAGTCGACGTTCACATAACACCACTAGAGGAAAGACAACATACATCTCATGAAATATCGAACAAATACCGAATTCACATGATTACTTATAACAAGACTTCTCCCATGTCCCCAGGAACAAATGTAACTACTCACAAAGCCTATTCATGTTCATGATCATAGGGGTATTGAATAGCACTAAGGATCTGAACATATGATCTTCCATCGAATAAACCAACTAGCATCAACTACAAGGAGTAATCAACACTACTAGCAACCCACACATACCAATCTGAGGTTTTTAGACAAAGATCGGATACAAGAGTTGAACTAGGGTTTGAGAGGAGATGATGCTGGTGAAGATGTTGATGGAGATTGACCCCCTCTCGATGAGATGATCGTTGGTGATGACGATGGCTTTGATTTCCCCCTCCAGGAGGGAACTATCCCCGGCAGAACGGCCTTGCTGGAGCTCTAGATTTCTTTCGCCCAGGTTCTGCCTCGAGACGGCGGTGCTTCGTCCCGAAAACCTCCTTATGATTTTTTCCAGGTGAAAACACATCATATAACAGAAGATGGGCGTCGGGGGACTGGCAGGGGCCCCACAAGGTAGGGGGCGCGCCTAGGGGGTACGGCGCGCCCCCACCCTTGTGGATGGCTAGTGGCCCCGCTCTGGTGCTTCTTTCGCCCAATATTTTTTTATATATTCCAAAAATATTATCCATGAAGTTTCAGGACTTTTGGAGTTGTGCAGAATAGGTATCTCAGATTTGCTCCTTTTCCAGTCCAGAATTCCAGCTCTCAGCATTCTCCCTCTTCATGTAAACCTTGTAAAATATGATAGAAAAGGCATAAGTATTGTAACATATTGTGTAATAACAGCCCATGGTGCAATAAATATCAATATAAAAGCATGATGCAAAATGGACGTATCAATAGGCTATTGGATGATTCTAATTCTTGGGACTGGAACCAAACAATGGTAGAATTCCACCAGAAATTTTATCATATGCACTTAGTTCATCATGATCGGAATTATAGCTATAATTTTAGGCATTGTGAAGGTAAAGTATCGCTCAAACATGGGGGGGATTAAATACTTAATTCTCATATTCTCAAATCCCCCAATCATGAGATCTATAGAGATATTTGTTCATAATTTTATGCTAGGCTTTCTCTTAAAAAAAGAAATGTTTGATTCTTCTTTTGCTGGTTCTTTCTCAAGTAGGCAAATTGAATTCAAATGGGAATTAAACACAACTCTGAAGATTGGGAGGTCGAAAAAGGTAAAGAGTCGGACATAAAGCTTAAATAAGATTGTGTTAAGTCCTTTGTGGAAATCGATGTTTTCATGAGCTTGGTGCAAAATATGGACTTGATTTTGAGATAGTAGTTACTTCTTTAAATATTTTGTTGCCTGTGTTGATCTTCTTAAGAGAAGTGGTTTAAATATCATGAACCCATTAAATATATTTGTGAAGAACCTATTATTGCTATAATTGAAATACAAGTTCATGCTACTAAACTTGTTGTGCCTACTGCTTATATTGGAAAACCTCCTTTCCATACTAGAATTAAGAAACATGCTAAGGCTACAATTGTGGTTCATAAGAGTTGCATTAAAGCATGCAATCCTTCTAACAAATTAAAGTAGAACCTTTAATTGCAATGGTTAAAGATCTCTTGGTTGATAATATTGATAGACATGTTATTTATTTGGGATAATTAGATTTATGCCCCTAGTTGTGTCCCACTCGGCTGTTGTACCCCGAATTTCCAAAAGTTGTCGGTTCTGTCCAAGTCACTTCGCTCCTCTTTTTCTTTTGGCCTTTGACCATTTGACCGTCAGTTTGAAAACTTCATAATTAATTCATACTACATCAGAAAAATGCAAATAAGATACCAAAATGTTCGGAAAAACATCACCTATATGTCAGTGTCATTTGCATTCATGACAAAAGTGTTGGAAAGTGTCCCTCTGAGTTTTAGCTCGATACCACCATGAATAGTAAAATCTAAAAAATATTAAAAAATGGTGGCAAAGAATGGTAAATGGTTGAAGTGCTTGCCAAGTTTCATCGGGAACGGCATTCGTGGATGTCGTGCTAAAAAACAATCAGCTCTCCAAAATAGATTATTTTTTTGCCACGACGTCTGTGCTCGGGTTCGTCCCTGCAGCGTCGATAAACCCAAGCGACTGAGCTCTATCTCGCAGGCCAGCTCCTGTGTACATCACCTCCAGGGGTCCTTGGTGTTAGGTATCCTCATGGGACTATTAGAGGCAGGAAAGCAAGGGCGTAGCTCGGGTTTTTAACCCTGATTTGGTGCCTAGTCGCCATTGGAGCAGCCATGTGCTTGCGACTTCGTTCTTCAGCCGGCTCGTGAGAGTCGGACATGGCGCCTTTGCTCCGGTCCATCCCTGCAGCACTGATAAACCCAAGTGACCGAGCTCTGTCTCATGGGCCAGCTCCCATGCACGTCACCTCCTGCGGTCCTTGGTGCCCTACCTTTTTGTGAGACCGTCGCGAATGGAATGGCAAGACACGATGCGATTTGTGCAACTGTGACTTGGGCGTTTCGCCGCCTCGGGTGCCACATGTCCAGCGGTTTTTCCCGTGATCATTCCATGAGGAAATTTGACACGGTGTCTGTGCTCGAGTTCAGTCCCTGCAGTGTCGCTAAATCCAAATGACTGAGCTATGTCTGACGGGCCTGACACGTACACATCACCTCATGTGGTCTTAGGTGTCCAACCTCCGCATGCGATGGCCCCGGGACAACCGCTTGACACATGTACCCTCTGTAACTAGATTCACAAGCATGCAGATACCACAAAGGTGCCCTCGCGAGGCCTCTTCGTGGGCCACCTCCTGAGGTTGCAGCAAGGTTACCCAGGCCCAGAGCCTAACGCAGCCCGGCTGCGAGTGGACAATGGGGTCCCTGAGCTTATCGCCTAGGACGCCCAATAACTTCAGTTCTGCCGTGGTTTCCAAGCATACAAACAAGACATGGTTGTACATGCCTGGAGACTCGAAAACAGAGCTCCCGCCCATGCCCTGTAGATGCCCCATGCTCAGCTCTCGCGAAACGGTCCCAATGCGAGCATGCCCACGCCCAGTAAAAGCCCCATGCTCAGCACTGGCGGAACGTTCCCAATGCGACCATGCCCATGCCCAGTGGAAGCCCAATGCTCCACGCTAGTGGAGAAGCGCATTGAGCTTGCCCCACAGGCAGCACCAACCTCTGGATGCCCGTGCCCGCTAGTTCAACCATTTGACGAAACTACTCATGGCTCTCCCATAGGCCCTGCGCGAGCGGGGGCTAAACATGGTGCCTGTGCTCGGGTCAGTCCCAGCAGCGCTGGAAAACCCAAACATCAGGCTCTGGCTTGCGGGCCTGATCCCGTGCTTGTCACCCCACCAAGTTGCTTGGTGTATAGTGATGATTGCTAGGACTACGTCGGTTTTTTCCCCAAAGTGGAAGGGATGCTGCAGTATAGCAGTGGTAGGTATTTCCCTCAGTGATGAACCAAGGTTATCGAACCAGTAGGAGAACCAAGCAACACGACGTAAATAACACCTGCACACAAATAGCAAATACTCGCAACCCGACGTGTAAAAGGGGTTGTCAATCCCTTTCGGGTAACGTACATGATAGAGTTGTAAATATTGATAGATTGAACGATAAATAAGATAAATTGCAGCAAGGTATTTTTGGGTTTTTTGGTTTAATAGATCTGAAATAAAGCAAAGTAAAATAGACCGCAAAGGCAAATAATATGAAAAAGAGACTCGGGGCCCGTAGATTTCATTAGTGGCTTCTCTCGAGAAAATAGCAAACGCTGGGAAAACAATTACTGCTGGGCAATTGATAGAACTTCAAATAATTATGATGATATCCAGGCAATGATCATTATATAGGCATCACGTCCAAGATTTGTAGACCGACTCCTGCCTTCATCTACTACTATTACTCCACACATCGACCGCTATCCAGCATGCATCTAGTGTATTAAGTTCATGGAGAGACGGAGTAATGCAATAAGAACAATGACATGATGTAGACAAGATCTACTTATGTAGAAATAGACCCCATCGTGTTATCCTTAGTAGCAACGATACATACGTGTCGGTTCCCTTTCTGTCACTGGGATCAAGCACCATAAGATCGAACCCACTACAAAGCACCTCTTCCCATTGCAAGATAACTAGATCAAATTGGCCAAACAAAACCCAAGTATTGGAGAAGAAATATGAGGCTATAAGCAAACATGCATATAAGAGATCAAAAGAAGACTCAAATAACTTTCATGGATATAAAAAGATAGATCTGATCATAAACTCAAAGTTCATTGGATCCCAACAAACACACCACAAAAGAGTTACATCATATGGATCTCCAAGAGACGATTGTATTGATAATCAAAAAAATAGAGGAAGCCATCTAGCTACAGACTACGGACCCGTAAGTCTACAAGGAACAAATCACGCATCATCGGAGAGGCATCAATGGAAGTGGTGAACCCCTCCGTGATGGTGTCTAGATTGGATCTGGTGGCTCTGGACTCTACGGCGGCTGGATTGAAACTCCGTGGACTCCCCTAGGGTTTTTGAAATATTGGGGTATTTATAGAGCAATGAGGTGGTCCGGGGGCACCCGAGGTGGGCACAACCCACCAGGGCGCTCCTGGGCCCCCAGGCGCGCCCTGGTGGGTTGTGGTCCCCTCGGAGCCCACCCCAGGTGTTGCCTTGGCCCATTGGGTGTCTTCTGTCCATAAAAAATCTTCGCAAAGTTTCGGTGCATTTGGACTCCATTTGATATTTATTTCCTGCGATGTAAAAAACATGCATAAAACATCAACTAGCACTTGGCACTATGTCAATAGGTTAGTACCAAAAAACGATATAAAATGACCATAAAATGATTGTACAACATCCAACAATGATAATATAATAGCATGGAACAATCAAAAATTATAGATACGTTGGAGACGTATCAGCATCCCCAAGTTTAATTCATGCTCGTCCTCGAGGAGGTAAATGATAAAAACAGAATTTTTGATGTGGAATGTTGCCTATCATGTCATATCATATTGTTTTCCTTATAGCATGGACATTTGGACTTTTATATGGTTCAAAGCAATAGTCTAGTTTAGACATGAGATTTAAATACTCAAACATACCAACAAGCAACCATGTCTTTCAAAATATCAATGCTAAAATAAGTTATCCCTAGCCCATCATGCTCAACCATTGATCCATTCATGAAACACACTCGCATAATAGTTACACCCAATGCTCAAGTACGATCATACTGTTTCCTAGTTGGTGCTTTATAAGAGAAGATAGAGACTCAAATTTAAAAGAAAAATTGCATAAGTAAAAGAAAGGCCCTTCGTAGAGGGAAGTAGGGATTTGTAGAGGTGCCAGAACTCAAAGCTTAAATTGAAAGATAAAAATATTTTGGGAGGTGTACTTTTCCCACCAATGAGAACGACTTGAGGTTCCCAACACTTTCCATGATAGATATATCATAGGCGGTTCCCAAACATAAACTAAAGTTTATTTCTTTTCCATCAAACTTTCACAAGCCATGGGTAGCCGAATCCACAGTTGCCTTCCATACCAACACTTTCCACGAAATTTATTATTTGATAACATAAAGTAAATTTGTTTTTCATTTTGGGACTGGGCATCCCTAATACCTTTGCCTTACTCTCGTGCAATGACAAGTGAATAAACACTCATCATGAGAATACCACATCTAGCATGGAAAATATCGGCCACCCCTCACCGCCTCGCGAGCAGTACGGGCACACAAAAGGGAAATTTATTTTGAAAATCAGAGATGGCACATACAAATTTGCTTAGAACGGCAAGGAAATACCACATATAGGTAGGTATGGTGGACTCATGTGGCAAAACCGAGATAAAGGATTTTGGATGCACAAGTAGTGATCATACTTAGTGCAAAACGAAGGCTGGCAAAAGACTAGGAATCGACCAACCATGAAACGAATAATCTCATAAGTGAGCATTGAGGATAAATAACACCGAATAATTCACCACAAGTAGGATGTAATTTCATTGCATGATTATTGACTTTCGTGCTTGCATAAGGAATCACAAACTTTAACACTAATATTCTTACTAAAGCATAATTAATCATTAACATGACTCACATATCATATCATCATGTCTCAAAACTTTCACAAGGAATCAAGTTTATTTTGTCCAATGATCTTCATGTAAGTTTTTATTATATCATGCTTGGATATCTGTCACTTTGGAACTAATTATCATGTGTTGCTTTTGATAATCTCATAGAAATATAAGTAAATATCATGAGCATAATTTTTTCCTTTCTTTCTTTCTCTCAAAATAATTTAAGTGATGCAAGAGAGAATTTCTTAAAAATGTACTAACTATTAAATAAATCTAAGTGAAGCAAGATAGTATTTCTTCGAAAATACTAAAGCACACCGTGCTCACAAAGATATAAGTGAAGCACTAGAGCAAATCCATAGCTCATAAAAATTTAAGTGAAGCATAAAGAGCTATTCTAACAAGTCAAGGAATAATTTTGGCTCTCTCAAATAGATGTGTACAACAAGTATTGATGACTCAAAAAGCAAAACAAAATAAGTGAAGACTCATATCATACAAGACGCTCCAAGAAAAACACATATCATGTGACGAATAAAAATATAATTC
This sequence comes from Secale cereale, assembly GCA_902687465.1. Taxonomy (NCBI): domain Eukaryota; kingdom Viridiplantae; phylum Streptophyta; class Magnoliopsida; order Poales; family Poaceae; genus Secale; species Secale cereale. The sequence continues at coordinate 451,782,004 of LR738710.1, read as the reverse complement.
TGAGTAATATACCGATGGTCGTTAGAAGAAAGAGGGGATGCCACTCGGGGGCATCCCCAAGCTTAGTTGCTTGGTTCTCTTTTCGATAATGGCTTGGGATGCCGGGGCATCCCCAAGCTTAGGCTCTTCTTACTCCTTATTCCTTCATCCATCGTAAGATAACCCAAAACTTGAAAACTTCAATCACACAAAATTTCAACAAAACCTTCGTGAGATCCATTAGTATACGAAAACAAATCACTACTATAAGTACTGTAGCAAACAAATTCATATTTTGTATTTGTATTATATCTACTGTATTCCAAATTTTCTATGGCATAAACTCATCAAAGAAAACCATAAAATCATCAAAACAAGCACATACCACAATAAAAACAGAATCTGTCAAAAACATAACAGTCTGTAGTAATCTGGAAGTTTCGAATACTTCTGCAACACTAAAAATCTTGAAAAAATAGGGCCACATGGGCAATTTGTATATTAATCTTCTGCAAAAAAAATCAACCCAAAGTCACTCTTCTGTTAAAAACGAGAATTTCTCTCGTGAGCGCAGAAGTTTATGTTTTTTCAGCAAGATCAAATCTACTAACACCCAACGTGTTCCTAAGGCTTTGCTTGGCACAAACCTTTATTATAACCACAAAAACACATCTAAACAGAGGTATTAAAGGGTATTTTCACAAGAACAGAAAATAAAAAAGCGAAAATTTATTTTATTCGTTGGGCCGGCTCCCAACAAGCTCTTTCTTTATAGCCATTAAGAAAGGCTTGGAATTTCAATGATGCTCACATGAAAGACAAGAATTGAAGAAAAGAGAGCATCAAAAAATTTGTGACAAGCACATTTAAGTCTAATATACTTCCTATCTATAGGAATTTTATAAGCAAATAAATTATCAAGACAAGAAATGGCTAGCATATGCAAAGGAGAGGATTAAAACATTGAAAATCTCAACATAACGAGAGGTGATTTAGTAACATGAAAATTTCTTAAAACATATTTTCCTCTCTCATAATAATTACATATAGGATCATACTCAAATTCAACAATATTTATTTTTCATGATCCACATGTGTAAAGGTCTTATAATCTTCCAAGATAGTGGGAGTAACATCAAATAAAGTCATGATCTCTCCAAACCCACTTTAAATATTATCACCAAAATATTCATCATGAGACTTAAATAAATTTTCAAGATCGTAACAAGAATCACCCTAATCATGGTCATTGCAATAACTAGAGGACATATCAAAATTAGCATCCCCAAGCTTGGGGTTTTGCATATTACTAGCATAATTGACATTAATAGAATTTATTATAACACCATTGCAATCATGCTTTTCATACAAGGAGCTATCATGAATCACTTCATAAATTTCTTCTTTTATCACTTCATCACAATTATCACATTCATGAATCTCAAGTAAAACTTCATAAAGATAACCTAGTGTGCTCAATTCACTAGCAATTCGTTCAACATAATTGGATCTTTTAAAAAGATTGGCAAGTGGAAGAGGATCCAATAACGCTTTCCTTACGATTTCCAATAAAATACCAAATTATACCAAACAACCAAGCAAAGTAACCAAGTAAGACATAAGGGCAAACGAAAACAGATCTGATGAGAAAATGACAATCGAAAAAGAGGGAGAATAAATATGGAATTTTTTTGTGAAGTGGGGGTGATGAAAATGAGAGGCAAATAGAAAATAATGTAAATTGCGAGGTGAAGAGATTTGTGATTAGGAACCTGGTATATGTTGAAGGTGCTCCCTGGCAACGGTGCCAGAAATTTCCTTTTGATGACTCCTAGGACTACGTCGGTTTTTTCCCCAAAGAGGAAGGGATGATGCAGTATGGAAGTGGTAGGTATTTCCCTCAGTGATGAAACCAAGGTTATCGAACTAGTAGGAGAACCAAGCAACACAATGTAAACAACACCTACACACAAACAACAAATACTCGCAACCCGAGGTGTAGAAGGGGTTGTCAATCCCTTTCGGGTAACGAACATGATTGAGTTGTAAATATGAATAGATTGAACGATAAATAAGATAAATTGCAGCAAGGTATTTTTGGATTTTTTGGTTTAATAGATCTGAAAATAAAAGCAAAGGAAAATAGACCACAAAGGCAAATAATATGAAAAAGAGACCCGAGGGCCGTAGATTTCACTAGTGGCTTCTCTCGAGAAAATAGCAAACGGTGGCAAAACAATTACTGTTGGGCAATTGATAGAACTTCAAATAATCATTACGATATCCACGCAATGATCATTATATAGGCATCACATCCAAGATTTGTAGTCCGACACCTGCCTGCATCTACTACTATTACTCCACACATCAACTGCTATCCAGCATGCATCTAGTGTATTAAGTTCATGGAGAAACGGAGTAATGCAATAAGAACGATGACATGATCTAGACAAGGTCTATTTATGTAGAAATAGACCTCATCGTTTTATCCTTAGTAGCAACGATACATACGTGTCGGTTCCCTTTCTGTCACTGGGATGAAGCACCTTAAGATCGAACCCACTACAAAGCACCTCTTCCCATTGCAAGATAGATAGATCAAGTTGGCCAAACAAAACCCAAATACCAGAGAAGAAAAACGAGGCTATGAGCAATAATGCATATAAGAGATCAAAAGAAGACTCAAATAACTTTCATGGATATAAAAAGATAGATCTGGTCATAAACTCAAAGTTCATCGGATCCTAACAAACACACCGCAAAAGAGTTACATCGTATGGATCTCCAAGAGACCATTGTATTGATAATCAAAAGAGAGAGAGGAAGCCATCTAGCTACTGACTATGGACCCGTAGGTCTACAAGGAACTACTCACGCATCATCGAAGAGGCACCAATGGAAGTGGTGAACCCCTCCGTGATGGTGTCTAGATTGGATCTGGTGGCTCTGGGCTCTGCGGTGGCTGGATGAAATTATGTCGACTCCCCTAGGGTTTTTGGAATATTGGGGTATTTATAGAGCAAAGAGGCGGTCCGGGGGCACCCGAGGTGGGCACAACCCACCAGGGCGCGCCTAGGCCCCCAGGCGCGCCCTCGTGCGTTGTGCTCCCCTCGGAGCTCCCCCAAGTGCTGCCTTGGCCCATTGGGTGTCTTCTAGTCCACAAAAAATCTCCGCAAAGTTTCATTGCATTTAGACTCTGTTTGATATTGATTTCCTGCGATGTAAAAAACATGCAGAAAACAACAACTGGCACTTGGCACTATGTCAATAGGTTAGTACCAAAATTGACATAAAATGACTATAAAATGATTGTAAAACATCCAAGAATGATAATATAACAACATTGAATAGTCAAAAATTATAGATACGTTGGAGACGTATCAACTAGTCTCCTCGCACGACACCTAGTTGCAAGCCGACGAGAGCATGTATGTTCTAGTGCTGACGCTTTTCACGCAGGCCGCTTGCGCATCAAGGGGGACTCCTGAGAATTGCAACTCAGGAGCCTTCACAAATTCCGAAGCCCCTCACCCCCTGGCCTTCTTCGGGCATCGCATCCCAACATCCCAGTGGCGGCTGAGGCATGCGTGGACCCGCCGACACGGAGCACAAGGGCAAGCGAGGAAAAAGCAAAGCACAGAAAGGAAATTCACGAATCACAAACAGTTATTACAAACTCCAGACCTTGGTAAATAAAACCACCGTCTAAATGCCTCCGTGAGGCGAAGTCAATTTATTGCAGGAGGATAGGTAGAGGCTTCAAGGAGCGTGGTCGTCACCGCCGCTGCCTTCGCCCGTCTCCAGCCCAACGAGCTCTTTCGCATTGCGGTAGGAGAACTTGTCGAGCAGTGTGGCCTCATGGTCCTCCATGACCTCTACCATGGCGCCGCGAGATTCCTCTGGGAGGGGTCCTATCACCCCGCCAAAATCAAAGTTGGGGTCATGAAGAAGAAGATGGTTGAAGACACAAGTGACCGCCACAAAGAAAAGGTTGCGGCACTCCTCCTCTAGGATGCCATCCACCTTCTGGACAGCGTCCTCGAGTTCTTCCGTGAGCTTAGAGAAGAGCCTTGTGTATCCAGCACCGGAGGTCACAAGAGGAGCAACGAACTCCTCTCCGCATAGGGAGTGCAGGGCTTGATGGGCCCTGAGATCAAGGGAGAAGAAGGCAACAAGGTCTGTCACCGCCTTCGTGCTGGCGTCGGACTGGATCTTCTTCTCCATAGCATCCAACGTGGCATTCACTTCAGAGGCGTGATTGGTCTGGGCTTCTTGAGCTTCGGCCACCTCACGTCGCGGCACCTCCAAGCGCCCGCGCTCTACGGCTGTTCGGCCGCCACCTTCGTCAGCCGGGAATTGCATTCCGCAAGCTTCGCCTCACGAGCTTTGAGATCCTCCTCCTGCTACTTGAGCTTCTGAGTTCATGCAACTTGTACTTCCTCAAGCGCCTTCAATCGGGATTCCGCCTCACCGCAACGCTTGGTGGCTGCCTCCGCCTCAGCGAGGACGTTGTCGCGAGCTACCCTTTCCTCGGTGGCCTCCTTCTTCCCCTCCACGGCGGTGGTCACGGCCTGGTCTCGGATCTCCTGGGAGGTCGTCTCAAGCTGGTGCCACCTTGACATGAGCTTCAGGCGCTCCCTGGTGAGGCACTTGTCGGCATCCAGAAGATCCACCCCGAGCAGGTCGAGCACGGCCCAGGCTTTGGTGAACGCTTCGCTCCTGATCAAGATATCGCGGTTCACGAGGGTGAGGGCCTGGCAAGGAGGCAGCACCACAACGTTCACTGCCATGGCGGCCGAGGAGGCGCCGGCATCCTCTGTTTGAAGCACGGGGGACTCCGGGTACTATACCGCGCTCGGCTCTGGCAGTGCACCTAAGGGGGCTACCTCGTCTATCCGCTAGGCCGTGAGCGGGCTCCACCTGAGGCCACGCTGCGGCGCGCCCCGCGTCGTCTCCGGTGGCAGGAGTGATAACAGCCGAGGAAGGCTGGGGAGCCTTCCCCTCACCCGTGGCCTGGGTCACCACAACCCCGCAAGCGACGCCCAGTCGGGGTCCGCCGTGACTCCGATGGCGTGATATGTCTCCGTCGTATCTATAATTTTTATTGTTCCATGCCAATATTATTCAACTTTTACATACTTTTGGCAACAATTTATATTGTTTATTTGGACTAACATATTGATCTAGTGCCCAGTGCCAGTTCCTGTTTGTTGCATGTTTTTGTTTTGTAGAAAATCCATATCAAATGAAGTCCAAATGCAATAAAAATTTACAAATAACTATTTTGGAATATTTGATAATTTTGGGAGGTGAAATCAACGTAAACATAGGCCCATGGCCTCCACAACCCACCAGGGCGCACCAGGGGTTGCCCGGCATGCCCAGGTGTCTTGCGCCCTCCCCATAAGTCGGTTGGGGACCTTCTTCGGGTGCAAGAAAGCTAATTTATGGGGGGGTCGTGTATTTTTTTAGTGAAATTGGAGTTACGGGTCTTTGGAAATTTAAGAAACGGTGAAGGGCGAGATCTGAGGAACGCGAAATAGTAGAGAACAGAGAGACAGATCCAATCTCGGAGGGGCTCTCGCCCCTCCGCCGCCATGGCGGCCATGGACCAGAGGGGGGAACCCTCCTCCAATCTAGGTGGAGGACAAGGAAGAAGAATAAGGAGGGGGGCTCTCCCACCCCCCTCTCTCCCGGTGGCGCCGGAGTGCCATCAGGGCTAGGATCGTGACGGCGATCTACATCAACAACCTTGCTACCGTCAACATCAATTTTCTCCCCCTCTATGCAGTGGTGTAACACCTCCTCTCCCCGCTGTAATCTCTATTTAAACATGGTGCTCAACACTATATATTATTTCCCAATGATCTATGGCTATCTTATGATGTTTGAGTTGATTTGTTTTGTCGAATGGGTTAATCGTGATCTTGCTTGGTATGATTGTATATTTTATTTTGGTGTCGTCCTATGGTGCCATCCGTCTCGCGCAAACATGAGGGGTCCCCGTTGTAGCACTACAAAAAATACACTTACGTGATGATACGTGTTTGTCATAGTAGGTCATGTTTTCTGTCATGCATGTACATCCATGACGACTTTATGATAGAATCAAGATAGTCATACATGTGCTGTCGTAGAAGTGTTCCATGACATTATCAAAATTATCATCACGGAAGTGTCCACTTCCATGACGATAAATCGCGCGTCACAGAAGTGCTTTCGTCAAGGGTGACCGACACATGGCATCCACCGTAATGGAACGCCGTTAAGCTATCGGGTCTGGTTTTGGATCCGATAACCCGTTAACAGCCCCGACAAATGGGGATTTTCCACGTGTAAAATCATCATTGGGTGGAGGGAACACGTGACGGCTCGCCGTTAGGACAGATGTCATCCACTTATTGGACCCATAGCGCCTATGATACGTCGACACGTGGCACGGCCCAACAGAGGCCCTTTCCTGTGAAAAGGTCGGCCCGTTTGACTTGATCAAAAGGTGGCGGGCCGGCCCAAGGCAAGCCTGTTAATGGCCTGTTCGAATATAGCCCATTTACAGCCCGCTAACACAGGGCCCGTTTACGGCCTATCCGAATTAGGCCTAGTAGCGTTATCTGGGCCGTCCAATATACTTCCAGCCCGTTTTAACTTCCGGTCCATGTATGGCCCGTGACGTCTTTCGGCCCATATGAGGCCCTTAGTAACCCTCGGCCCATTAACGGCCCGTGGTAAACCTGGCCCGTAATGAACAGTGCCCAACAGAAACCCATTCCTGTGAAAAGGCCGGCCAGTTTGACTTGGTCAAAAGGTGATGGGCTGGCCCACGGCAAGCCTCTTAACGGCATGTTCGCATATAGCCCATTTACAGCGCGCTAACCCAGGGCCCATTTACGACCTATCCGAATTAGGCCCAGTAGCGTCATCTGGGCCGTCCAATATAATTCCAGCCCATTTTAACTTTCGGCCCATGTATGGCCCATGACGTCTTTCGGCCTATATGAGGTCCTTAGTATCCCTCGGCCCATTAATGGCCCGTGGTAAAACTGGCCCGTATTGAAGAGTGTTTCACTTCATACCCATTAATGGCCCATTATTACGTCGGGCCATTTCCAGCCCATGTTATCTTTCGGCCTTCTCAGGGCCCATTTATTCTTGGGCTCCTTTCCAGCATTCGTTTACTTTCGGCCTGTTTGTGTCATTTTCTGCTTGTGGGCCAAATTCAGCCCGTGGTTACAGTCGGCCCATTTGTGGCCCGTTAATACGTTGGGTCGTTTTCATAGCGTCATCAAATACGGCCGATTAACGATGGTCCGTTATGGTCGGCCCGTTATGGTCGGCCCATGAACGGACGATTTCAACTCTAGCCCATTTACGGCCATAATGTGGTCTGTTATTGGCCCATGTTTGGCCAACCGATCATACGGCCCGTATAAGGCCCATTTTGTCTACGGCCCGTATAAGGCCCATTGTTTCTATGCCCCGTAGAAGGCCCATTGTTTCTATGGCCCTTAGAAGGCCCATTGTTTCTACGGCCCGTAAGAGGCCCGTGTTAACTACAGTAAATATGTAGCCCATGGTTAATGTGGCCTAGTTTTTAAAAATAGGCTCGGCCACTAGCAAACGTGGAAAAAGAACTATACTGACTACAAGAAAACAAATAAACAAGACAATAAGGAAATAAATAGGCAAGCAACTTATGCTAGGCTATCACGACTATTACACATATTACATCCACTAGGCATCAAAGTTCACCACCAGTGCAAATATAGGGAACAAAGCAGCATATAAACGCCGCAGCAAAACAAGTCCAGAACTAAAACCACTTCAGAAGAGCTCAAGAAACAATATCTTGGGTACCCATAATGCTGGCAAGATGCTTAGCAAGCTTATTAACTTTCTCTTGTTTGGCGCTTAAATCCTCCAGCACTTGATGTTGCACTAGAAAGTATGCATCTGAATTCTGCAGGGACTTCCTTAGTCCTTCGGCTTCCTGTTGCATAACATCTGATCGATGTCTTTCAACTTGAAGTTGAGACTCAAGAAGCCGAACTGATTCAGGCAGCGAGTTCGAAGAGCTGGTGCCAGCAGTAGTAGCCAGTAACTCGAACACTACATCAAGACATGACTTTGGGGTTGTCTCGGTGTCTTCAATATAGTTTTTATCAGCTTTCTTGGAAACCAACAGGGATGTCTTAGTATCTTGAACCTTATCTGCATTACTTCATGTAATGCCCCGGATGTAATACTTTCCCTTTTGGGTATATAATATATCTCCGGCTTCATCTATTTCCTTTCCGAGTTCTTTGTCTTTCGGGTTTTCGTCGTTTTGTTGTGTGAGTGTATGGCATTCATTCATATCATGTAGACATGTGCATCGCATTGCTTTTGTGTTGTCGGTTGCATCCGGTTCCACGCGTTCCTTCCCGTTGTCTGTTTCGCGTTCCGGAGCTCCCTCACGTGTCCGTGACGTCCCGTAGGCCTACTTTGGTGTTTGGGCGTGTAACGTTACCGGTGTGCCGCGAGGTTGTTGTGTGTGTTGTTGTTTTGTTGTGTGCAACCCGCCTCTCAAATCTCGTCGCGTTTGGACTCCGTTTGCTATCCCAACAGTTATTCGTGTGGGTCCAAAGTGCCTTCTCTTTGTGGCCCACAAACACCCCTCCTGCAGTCCACTACTCTCACCTAGGCCCATCTAAACTACCCCCGCGATCGGATCCGTCGGATCGCGATCGGAGGGCTCCTAACACCCCCAAATCCCCAAACCCAAAATTCTGCTATATATTAGACCCTAGTCTATTTTGGGCATCTAGCTTCTTCCTCTAGATCCCTCCCCCTCAATTTCTCAGATCCACCAGCCACTTGGCAGCTTCCTCCCGCAAAAATCGCGCCGGGGCTACAGATCGAGCCAGCCACCGCGCCGCCCTCTCGATCCCCTCCTCCGATCTGGAAGCAGCCAGGGTCAACGCCCTCTCGTCGCCAGCCGCCGAAGGCCAGGACCGCATCGCCTCGGCCCTTCCCTCGATCGTCCACATCACCCCGCGCCTGGACCACATCACCCCGCCGCCGGCCCATCTGCTCCGCGCCACTGCGGGCCCAGCTCCTCCCTCCGCCACCGCGGGCCAACCGCATTGCCTCCGCATCGCCTCCGCACCGCCTCCCTCCGGGCCGAGGCTTCCCGCCGGCCCGACGCGCCACCGTCGCCAGGCCGCCTCCCGCGCCAGCCGCCTTCGCGGGCTTCGCCATCCGCCACCCTCCAGGCCGCGCCCCGCCCCAGCGCCAGGCCGGGCCACGCACTCTCTCCACCGCGCGGGCCGCCGCGACCAGGCCGGCCCATCCCCAGCGCCCGCGCCGCCGATCCAGCTGGCTGGGCCGCCCTAGCCAGGCCGCCATTCGCCGCCGCCTTCCACCAGTCGCGCCGGATCCACCAAAGCCCCGGGCCCTTGTTTTTTTTCTGCAGATCTGAGGTTATTTCAAAAAAAAACCCTAGATCTACCTGTTCTTTTGATCTGTGATGCATATTTCAAACTGCTCTAACTTTTTGTGTGTTGCTCCGATTCGCGCAAATAGCATGTCCAGACGTTCGTGGTGAATAGCATTACGTTTTATCTTTTGGTGTCATGCATGTTAGAGATCATCTAGGTGCTTGTTTTGCTGTTGCAAGAGTGCATCGTGATATAAACTGCTGTTATGTGATGGTTTTATGTCATCTTTGCCATGTGATATCTTTTAGCTCGTTTGTCCGAATGATGCAAATGACATGTCCACGTGTACGTCTTGCCATGCTCTACATGTTGTATGTGATAGGTTGCATGATAGATTTATTCTTGCCATGTTTATCATCGTTGCAAAGTGCCATGTGGTTGTGATGTTTTTTTCACTTGTTATGAAATGCCATGTAGTTGAGCTCGTTGCTATCGTTGTGTTTATCTCCATGAAGCATGCTTGTATGTTTCGGAATCACCTTCATGTGTACTTTGATGAGGTGCTTACCACTGGCCATGTTTAGTTTCGAGGTGACTTAAACATGCTCTTTTAGATGCCATGATGAAATTGCTGTTTTAGGACTTAGTGGATTTTCAATAAGTCTGAGATCTGTAACGTTCCGATGCCATGTTTGCTTGCTGCTCTAGGACAAACCATGATAGTTTTGGAGTGGATCTTGATTGTTCCTTGTAGTATATATTGTTGTCTTTCCATTCATGTTCTCACATGTTTATTTGAGTGGCTGTAGCATGTTTATCTTTTGATCCAAAGTTTCAATAAAATTCTGCTGTCAGAATTTTATTGTCAAGTTCAATATGTCTAGGCTTATTGCTATTGACCCGTGACTCCTTTGGGGTGCACCTTTGGAATTAGTTGCTGCAGTATATGTCTAGTTTGTGTTCATGTCCTTTGCCATGTTGTTTGAGTGCTGTAGCTTAATTATTTTGTGCTCCGAAGTTGCTATGTTGCTGTAATTTTCAGCTTTCGCTCATTTCTTGTTTCGGGCATAACTTTTAGCCCGTAACTCCGATTTCAGCGAATCTTATATGAAACTTGATTGATTTTCTGTGTAGATTCATAATATGATATTGTTATCATGTTTTGAGGTGTTTTGCTTGAGTGCTATTTTACGTGCTCCGTGTGCATCCTTAGTGCATCCATCATGCATCCATCATTTTAGAGTGCGCATTGCATATTGTTGATTTGTGCTTGGTGTGATTGTTTTGTTTAGAGCCGGAAGCCGAGACCGAGTACGAGTACGAGCACGAGGTTACCAACGAGGTTGAGCACGAGGACCCTTCTTACGATCCGAACGACTTCACTTCAGGCAAGATGACCGAACCCCGATAACATTACTATCTTTGCCTATTGCTAGTAGTTCCGCTCTATAGTTTTGCCTTGATGCCCATGATCTTTTTGTCAGCCTCCTACTTGTAACCATTGCCCTGTTTAACCAACCTACCTATGCAAACCGTTGCTTGGCTAAGTACACTTCGCTCAGCCCTTCTTATAGCATTGCTAGTTGCAGGTGAAGATCGAAGATGCTTGCTTCATGTTGAAGTTTGGTTGGGTTTTATCACACTATATAAATGCTTAAAATGAAATCATCTATATATTGGCAAGGGTGGAAGGCTAAGCCTTTTGCTTGGTGATTTGTTCCACTCATGCCGTTAGGAACCGTATAAACTGGTGTTATGTTCCTTGATTATGCGTTCCTAACACGGTTGGGGTGTATGGGACCCCCTCGATAAACCGCTAAGTGCTAAGTCTTTTCCAGCAAGTCCCAACATTGGTACTATTTGCCTAATAACTAAATAACTTGCATAGAGAGGAATTAACCCGAGTTCTTAATCAACCACCCCGGGCCAGTGCTCCTCATGAGTGTTGGTCCGAAACGGGGAGTCTGCGGGGTCACCACGAGGAAACTCGAGGATTGATATAAACCTGTCGAATCGCCCATCCGGTCGTGTCCTGAAACTTAGATACGCGCGGCTACTATCAGGGTGTCGACACGCCGGGAGGATTTGCTGGATTAGCCTTACCTTAGTTCGGTATATCTTGAGAACGGGATTCTGAGAATACTCGGGTCTTCCCACTTTGGAGTTGCGACTCCGCGGATCGTGGGCTTGTAATGGGTCAAGTTGGAACACCCCTGCAGGGTTTGAACTTTCGAAAGCCGTGCCCGCGGTTATGTGGCAGATGGGAGCTTGTTAATATCCGGTTGTAGATAACTTGACACAATGTTTCTAATACACTACCAGCGTGTTCCGTGACCGTCAATTTCCGAATAGGGATTCGGGAGTTGAACACGGAGGGGTTATGTTTGTTGAGCTTGTAGCTAGGATCACTTCGTGATCACTTCTCGTTCGAGGCTTTCTCTTCTCGCTCTCACTCACGTAAGCTAGTTGCTAGTTGCTGCTGCAGACACTTACTCTTTTCTTCAGCCTTATCCTCTCCCAAGGCATAAATAGTCTTGTTACCCGGGAACGGGATTGCTGAGTCCTCTGTGGCTCACAGTTACTTCACCACACCAGATGCAGGTCCAGTTGTGAGCTATCCAGGTGATGGCACCGAGCTGGATTGGGAGTACGACGAGGAGCGTAGTCGGTACTATGTTCGATATCTGGATGATCAGTAGTGGAGACTCCTACTAGGATTCGATCCGCCTGTGGATGTTATTTAAGTTTGGTATCTTGACATTTGGATTTTGCCCTTAGAGGGTTGTGATATTCTTAATGTATGATGTTTGAGACATGTACTGTATTTGTGTGACGTGGCGAGTGTAAGCCAACTATTTATGTTTACAATCCCCTCTTTTACATGAGATGTGCAAAGATTACCAAACTTGAGATCATTCTAGGATGGACTTATGCCTTTAAGTCGTGCCTCGACACGTAGGAGGTATAACTCCATCCTGGGCATTACAAGTTGGTATTCAGAGCCTTCTCCGACCTAGGAGCCCCCACTGTTTGATCGAATCATTGACGGTCGAGTCTAGGCACACACTAAAAATATTTTGAGTCCTATATTATATCGGAGAGTAGGATTTCTTTGCTTCTCATCCCCTTTCTCTCTGGTGAGGACTCCTGACGACTACTCTTGTCTCTCCTACTTTCAAAAATTGCACCAAATTTTTTTTAGGAATCTCACGAGTATTCTGGGATTGTTTCGATGTTCTTGTGACGAGGATATTGTTCTCGATGCCTCCTGACATTAGGGGTTGTGGCAGTGTCCCGGGGAGTTGAGCTTCGGGGTATTGTCGTCACAAGCATATCGCGGCAGTACTAAATACTTAAGACGGCCGACATCGAAAATCTCTCCTATACGGCCAGTGGCAAGATAACCCCGACATCACCCAGTACTGGGGAGCTAGTTCGGGAGTATTGCCATAGCTTGTTATAGTGGATGCTTTTCGAAGGTCCGAGGTACACAGTTTCCGAGAAAGACTGGTTATGTGTTGAAGGATGGATACACCTAGATGTAGGTTTAGAGTTGATTGCGCGGTGCTTCCCGTGTATCCCCAACACCTGACTGCATAACTGGAATCTTTCAGAAATTTATAGGTGGGTTTATCCAGTAGATCGTAGGCATTCTTCCAACGAATGCAGGTTAGTGAGTTCGGGGTTCTACATTGAGTGAAGGGGTTATATGACCGATGTTCCGATCAGGAGTTGCATCTTAAAGGGTCCTTGGCTATGCTGATCCAGGGATTGCAAAAACTTTTCGTAACGCGTTCATATACTTTCAGCACAAAAATGTTAGAACAAAACTCCTCTCTTGTGTTTGTTCCCGCCTGTACCTTGTTGTTTTCTTATTTTATCCTTTTGTCCCCTATGTGGCTTCTCGTGAAGATTGATGTTATCATTTAACTGAGAATTTCATTCGTTCCTCTTGTTCGAATGATTTCATTCGTTCCTATTGTTCGAATGATTATTGTGAAGACTTCTTGCAATTCATTCCATTGATTCAGCTTATGCCTTCTGTCAATCAAATGCTGATTCGTAGTCATCTCTTTCAGGATGGCTCCGAAAAAGGTTCCCAATGCTAACCCAGAGGCGGAAGGGGTCCCAGATCGTCCTCCTTCCCCTCCTCCTCCGCCTGAGGCTTGGAGAGCGATTATGCAGACTACAGCTCAGAACACCCAGTTGTTGATGCAGATGATGCAGCAGATGCAAGCTAATCAAGCTAATCAGGGTGTTCCAGGGAACCAAGGCAACTTCTTCAACCAGCAGCACCATGCTACTCTCAACCAGTTCCTGGCCAATAATCCAAAAGCTTTCAGTTACTGTGTCGACCCTCTTGATGCTGAAGATTGGTTAACCGACATAAAGAAGCATTTTGAGTGCAGTAACGTGAAGGAAGATGATTATGTGAAGTTTGCAGCCTTCCAACTCAAAGATCAAGCAGCTGATTGGTGGCAGCAATAAAAAGACTCCAGGCCAGGTCAAGTGATCTCTTGGGAGAATTTCTGCAAGGACTTTCGCTCTCACCACATTCCAACAAGTGTCATCGAGGGTATGCGTGAGCAATTCCGCAACCTGAAGCAGGGCTCCATGACAGTCTATCAGTATAATGTCAAGTTCCAAAACCTCGCCCGCTATGCTAAGCAAGACATTCCTGATGCCAAGAGTAAAATCTACCAGTTCCGTGGAGGTCTCAAAGATGAACTTCAGCTTGCTCTCACTTTGTTTGAGCCGGATGAATTCGACAAGTTCTATAACATGGCTTTGAAACAAGAAGCAGCTCAGCTCAAGATGGAGGCTTCTAAAAAGAGAATTCGAGATGCTGTTCACTCTTCCTCATCGTCTCAGATGGTCTCGAAGCATCAGAAATTTTGGCTTCCTCCTCCTCCAGTGATTCGAGCTCCCTACAACAACTCCAACAACTCCAACAACAAGAACTCTAGTGGACGTGGTTTCTCCCACCCACCCAACTCCTACAAGCAGTCCAAGCAACAGTACCAAGCTCCAAGACCGAGTGTTCCTCCTGCCCGTCCGCTTTCTGAGGTTACTTGCTACAAGTGTGGCCAGAAGGGTCATTATTCCAACAAGTGCAACAACCCAAGGCGCCTTCCGCCTCCTCCTCCTGTCGGTACCGCTATGGTCAAGCATGATCCAAAGGCAGCAAGGGTCAATCTGATGAATGCAGCGCAAGCGGAGAATTCTTCTGATGTCATTTTGGGTAACCTTCCAGTTAACTCTTTTCCAGCTAAAGTGTTATTTGATTCGGGTTATTCATGCTCTTTCATGTCTCAACCATTTGCATCCAAGCACAATATTGCCACTTCAAATTTGCCTCAGAAGTTGCAAGTTGTTTCTCCGGGCAGGATTATGACTTCTAGTGTCTATGCTCCGGATGTTTCTATTCGCATGGGTGACTATCGATTTTTGGCTTCTCCGGTGGTTCTTGGTAATTCCGACATCGACCTCATCCTCGGAATGGATTGGCTTTCTCAGCATGATGCTCACATTGATTGTGCACAGAAGGAAGTCAAGATGACTCATCCTGATGAAGATGTGATTATCTTTGCCTCCAGGGATAACACTATCAGGCTTTTCTCTCTCAATGGTAAGGGCGAAATTAATGCCATATCTCAAATTCCGATGGTGAACGAATATCAAGACGTCTTTCCTGAAGAACTTCCAAGCATGCCTCCACACCGTCAGGTGAAATTCGTAATTGAACTCGAGCCGGGTACTGAGCCAGCATGCCGGCGTCCGTACAAGCTCTCTCCGGATGAATTGAAGGAATTGAAGAAGCAGCTTGATAAGCAGGAGAGTATAGGTCTCATCAGGCCTAGTACGTCTCCTTGGGGTTGTGGTGTCTTATTTGTCAAGAAGAAAGATGGCACGGAGCGTCTATGTGTTGATTACCGGCCATTGAACAAGAAGACAATAAAGAACAAATATCCGCTCCCCAACATCAACGAACTCTTCGAGCAGCTCAAAGGAGCTAAAGTGTTCTCTAAGCTTGACCTCCGAATGGGCTATCACCAAATTCGCATTCGTGAGGAAGACATTCCCAAGACGGCCTTCAGAACGAGCTGCGGCTCATACGAGTATACCGTCATGTCCTTCGGTCTCGCCAATGCTCCTCCTACCTTTTCGAGGATGATGCATTACATCTTCAACCCCTATACTGGCGAGTTTGTGCTTGTGTATCTGGATGATATTCTGGTGTTTTCCAAGAATGAAGAAGATCACGAAAAGCACTTACGTCTGGTTCTTGATCGACTCCGAGAGCATAAATTCTATGCCAAGTTCTCCAAGTGCGAGTTTTGGCTCGATAAGGTTTTGTACCTGGGCCACATCATCTCAGCTGACGGTATTGCGGTTAATCCCGAGAAAGTTGAAGCAATTGTCAACTGGGAAGCTCCTCGAAACGTCAAGCAGCTCTGCAGTTTTCTGGGACTTGCCAGCTATTGCAGAAGGTTCGTTGAGAACTTCTCCAAGATTGCCAAGCCTCTTTCAAACTTGCTTCAGAATAATGTCAAATACTTTTGGTCTCCAGAGTGTGAAGTGGCATTCAAAACTCTCAAAGAAAAGCTCGTCTCTGCTCCAGTTCTGACTCCTCCAGATGAATCCAAGCCCTATGAAGTATTCTGTGATGCTTCTCTTCAAGGTCTTGGTGGTGTGCTTATGCAAGATAAGAGAATTGTGGCATATACTTCTCGTCAGCTCAAGCCAAGTGAGAAGAACTATCCCACACATGATCTCGAGCTAGCAGCTGTGGTACATGCTTTGATCACGTGGAGACATCTGTTGTTGGGCAGAAAGGTCGACATCTTCACTGATCACAAGAGCTTGAAGTACATCTTCACACAGCTGCATCTGAACCTCCGTCAGACTCGTTGGGTTGAAATGATCCAAGAGTATAATCCCAGCATTGAATACACTCCTGGCAAGGCGAATGTGATTGCAGATGCTTTGAGCAGAAAGGCATATTGCAACAGCCTTCTTATCAAGCCGTACCAGCTTGAGCTTTGTGAAGCATTCAGGAAGCTCAACCTCCAAGTTGTTCCGCAGGGTTTTCTTGCAAATCTTCAAATTGCTCCTACCTTGGAAGATCAAGTCCGTGAGGCCCAACTCAGCGATACCATGGTGCAGAAAGTGAAACATGGTATTACAAAGGGCACTCCAAAATACAAGTGCTTCCGTGTTGATGAGATAGATACTTTGTTCTTCGAGGACAGACTCGTTGTTCCCAAAGGTGATCTCAGGAAGCTCATAATGGAAGAAGCTCATGATTCTCTCCTTTCCATTCATCCTGGCAGTTCCAAGATGTACCAAGACCTCAAGCAGTCGTACTGGTGGACACGCATGAAAAGGGAGATTGTCCAATTCGTGAACGAATGTGATGTGTGCAGAAGAGTCAAAGCAGAACATCAACGTCCAGCCGGTCTTCTCCAACCTCTTCCTATTCCCAAGTGGAAGTTCGACCACATTGAAATGGACTTCGTCACTGGTTTTCCTAAATCCAAGCGAGGAAATGATGCTATCTTTGTGGTGATTGACAAGCTTACTAAAGTCGCTCACTTCCTGCCAGTCAAAGAATCAATCAATGCAGCTCAATTGGCAGAGCTGTACACTTCCAGAATTGTGTCCTTACATGGCATTCCTCAAGTTATATCCTCAGACCGTGGAAGCTTGTTCACATCAAGGTTCTGGGACTCCTTTCAGTCCGCCATGGGCACTAAGATCAGGTTCAGCACTGCTTTTCACCCTCAGACTAGTGGTCAAGTCGAGCGAGTGAATCAGATTCTAGAGGACATGCTCAGAGCCTGTGTCATCTCCTTTGGCATGAAATGGGAAGACTGCCTTCCATTTGCCAAGTTCTCTTACAACAACAGCTTTCAAGCAAGTGCAGGCAAAGCTCCGTTTGAAATCCTCTATGGCAGAAAGTGTCGTACCCCTCTCAACTGGTCTGAAACCGGCGAACGTCAACTTCTTGGCAATGACTTGATCTCAGAAGCCGAAGAAATGTGCAAAGTCATACGTGAGAATCTCAAGGCCGCTCAGTCGCGTCAGCAGAGCTACTATGACGGCAAGCATCGTGATTTGGCTTTCAACATGGATGACCATGTCTATCTCCGTGTGTCTCCGATGAAAGGCACCCAAAGATTCGGTATCAAAGGAAAGCTTGCTCCTAGATACGTCGGGCCTTTCAAGATTCTTGGCAAAAGAGGCGATCTAGCCTATCAACTTGAGCTCCCTTCAAACTTCGCCAATGTTCATGATGTCTTCCATGTGTCTCAACTTCGCAAATGCTTCAAGGCACCTGAGCGCATGATTCCGTTTGAAGAGATTGATCTTCAACAAGACCTGTCCTACCGAGAGCACCCAGTTGCCATTCTCGAAGAAACCGAACGCAAGACCCGCAACAAGTCCATCAAATTTCTGAAAGTCAAGTGGTCACATCACACCGACCGAGAAGCTACCTGGGAACGAGAAGATCATCTTCGTTCCAAGTACCCTTCCTTTTTCCAGTCCTAGATCTCGGGACGAGATCTTTTTGTAGTAGAGGAGAATTTGTAATGCCCCGGATGTAATACTTTCCCTTTTGGGTATATAATATATCTCCGGCTTCATCTATTTCCTTTCCGGGTTCTTTGTCTTTCGGGTTTTCGTCGTTTTGTTGTGTGAGTGTGTGGCATTCATTCATATCATGTAGACATGTGCATCGCATTGCTTTTGTGTTATCGGTTGCATCCGGTTCCACGCTTTCCTTCCCGTTGTCCGTTTCGCGTTCCGAAGCTCCCTCACGTGTCCGTGACGTCCCGTAGGCCTACTTTGGTGTTTGGGCGTGTAACGTTACCGGTGTGCCGCGAGGTTGTTGTGTGTGTTGTTGTTTTGTTGTGTGCAACCCGCCTCTCAAATCTCGTCGCGTTTGGACTCCCTTTGCTATCCCAACAGTTATTCGTGTGGGTCCAAAGTGCCTTCTCTTTGTGGCCCAGAAACACCCCTCCTGCAGTCCAGTACTCTCTCCTAGGCCCATCTAAACTACCCCCGCGATCGGATCCGTCGGATCGCGATCGGAGGGCTCCTAACACCCCCAAATCCCCAAACCCTAAATTCTGCTATATATTAGACCCTAGTCTATTTTGGGCATCTAGCTTCTTCCTCTTGATCCCTCCCCCTCAATTTCTCAGATCCACCAGCCACTTGGCAGCTTCCTCCCGCAAAAATCGCGCCGGGGCTACAGATCGAGCCAGCCACCGCGCCGCCCTCTCGATCCCCTCCTCCGATCTGGAAGCGGCCAGGGTCAACGCCCTCTCGTCGCCAGCCGCCGAAGGCCAGGACCGCATCGCCTGGGCCCTTCCCTCGATCGTCCACCTCACCCCGCGCCTGGACCACATCATCCCGCCGCCGGCCCATCTGCTCCACGCCACTGCGGGCCCAGCTCCTCCCTTCGCCACCGCGGGCCAACCGCATCGCCTCTGCATCGCCTCCGCACCGCCTCCCTCCGGGCCGAGGCTTCCCGCCGGCCCGACGCGCCACCGTCGCCAGGCCGCCTCCCGCGCCAGCCGCCTTCGCGGGCTTCGCCATCCGCCACCCTCCAGGCCGCGCCCCGCCCCAGCGCCAGGCCAGGCCGCGCACTCTCTCCACCGCGCGGGCCGCCGCGACCAGGCCGGCCCATCCCCAGCGCCCGCGCCGCCGATCCAGCTGGCTGGGCCGCCCCAACCAGGCCGCCGTTCGCCGCCGCCTTCCACCAGTCGGGCCGGATCCACCAAAGCCCCGGGCCCTTTTTTTCTGCGGATCTGAGGTTATTTCAAACAAAAACCCAGATCTACCTGTTCTTTTGATCTGTGATGCATATTTCAAACTGCTCTAACTTTTTGTGTGTTGCTCCGATTCGCGCAAATAGCATGTCAAGACGTTCGTGGTGAATAGCACTACGTTTTATCTTTTGGTGTCATGCATGTTAGAGATCATCTAGGTGCTTGTTTTGCTGTTGCAAGAGTGCATCGTGATATAAACTGCTGTTATGTGATGGTTTTATGTCATCTTTGCCATGTGATATCTTTTAGCTCGTTTGTCCGAATGATGCAAATGACATGTCCACGTGTTCGTCTTGCCATGCTCTACATGTTGTATGTGATAGGTTGCATGATAGATTTATTCTTGCCATGTTTATCATCGTTGCAAAGTGCCATGTGGCTGTGATGTTTTTTTCACTTGTTATGAAATGCCATCTAGTTGAGCTCGTTGCTATCGTTGTGTTTATCTCCATGAAGCATGATTGTATGTTTCGGAATCACCTTCATGTGTACTTTGATGAGGTGCTTACCACTTGCCATGTTTAGTTTCGAGGTGACTTAAACATGCACTTTTAGATGTCATGATGAAATTGCTGTTTTAGGACTTAGTGGATTTTCAATAAGTCTGAGATCTGTAACGTTCCGATGCCATGTTTGCTTGCTGCTCTAGGACAAACCATGATAGTTTTGGAGTGGATCTTGATTGTTCCTTGTAGTATATATTGTTGTCTTTCCATTCATGTTCTCACATGTTTATTTGAGTGGATGTAGCATGTTTATGTTTTGCTCCAAAGTTTCAATAAAATTCTGCTGTCAGAATTTTATTGTCAAGTTCAATATGTCTAGGCTTATTGCTATTGACCCGTGACTCCTTTGGGGGTGCACCTTTGGAATTAGTTGTTGTAGTATATGTCTAGTTTGTGTTCATGTCCTTTGCCATGTTGTTTGAGTGTTGTAGCTTAATTATTTTGCGCTCCGAAGTTGCTATGTTGCTGTAATTTTCAGCTTTCGCTCATTTCTTGTTTCGGGCATAACTTTTAGCCCGTAACTCCGATTTCAGTGAATCTTATATGAAACTTGATTGATTTTATGTGTAGATTCATAATATGATATTGTTATCATGTTTTGAGGTGTTTTGCTTGAGTGCTATTTTACGTGCTCCGTGTGCATCCTTAGTGCATCCATCATGCATCCATCATTTTAGAGTGCGCATTGCATCTTGTTGATTTGTGCTTGGTGTGATTGTTTTTTTTTAGAGCCGGAAGCCGAGACCGAGTACGAGTACGAGCACGAGGTTACCAACGAGGTTGAGCACGAGGACCCTTCTTACGATCCGAACGACTTCACTTCAGGCAAGATGACCGAACCCCGATAACATTACTATCTTTGCCTATTGCTAGTAGTTCCGCTCTATAGTTTTGCCTCGATGCCCATGATCTTCTTGTCGGCCTCCTACTTGTAACCATTGCCCTGTTTAACCAACCTACCTATGCAAACCGTTGCTTGGCTAAGTACGCTTCGCTCAGCCCTTCTTATAGCATTGCTAGTTGCAGGTGAAGATCGAAGATGCTTGCTTCATGTTGAAGTTTGGTTGGGTTTTATCACACTATATAAATGCTTAAAATGAAATCATCTATATATTGGCAAGGGTGGAAGGCTAAGCCTTTTGCTTGGTGATTTGTTCCACTCATACCGTTAGGAACCGTATAAACCGGTGTTATGTTCCTTGATTATGCGTTCCTAACACGGTTGGGGTGTATGGGACCCCCTCGATAAACCGCTAAGTGCTAAGTCTTTTCCAGCAAGTCCCAAAATTGGTACTATTTGCCTAATAACTAAATAACTTGCATAGAGAGTAATTAACCCGAGTTCTTAATCAACCACCCTGGGCCAGTGCTCCTCATGAGTGTTGGTCCGAAACGGGGAGTCTGCGGGGTCACCACGAGGAAACTCGAGGATTGATATAAACCTGTAGAATCGCCCATCCGGACGTGTCCTGAGACTTAGATACGCGCGGCTACTATCAGGGTGTCGACACGCCGGGAGGATTTGCTGGATTAGCCTTACCTTAGTTCGGTATATCTTGAGCACGGGATTCCGAGAATACTCGGGTCTTCCCACTTTGGAGTTGCGACTTCGCGGATCGTGGGCTTGTAATGGGTCAAGTTGGAACACCCCTGCAGGGTTTGAACTTTCGAAAGCCGTGCCCGCGGTTATGTGGCAGATGGGAGCTTGTTAATATCCGGTTGTAGATAACTTGACACAATGTTTCTAATAAACTACCAGCGTGTGTTCCGTGACCGTCAATTTCCGAATAGGGATTCGGGAGTTGAACACGGAGGGGTTATGTTTGTTGATCTTGTAGCTAGGATCACTTTGTGATCACTTCTCGTTCGAGGCTTTCTCTTCTCGCTCTCACTCACGTAAGCTAGTTGCTAGTTGCTGCTGCAGACACTTACTCTTTTCTTCAGCCTTATCCTCTCCCAAGGCATAAATAGTCTTGTTACCCGGGAACGGGATTGCTGAGTCCTCTGTGGCTCACAGTTACTTCACCACACCAGATGCAGGTCCAGTTGTGAGCTATCCAGGTGATGGCACCGAGCTGGATTGGGAGTACGACGAGGAGCGTAGTCGGTACTATGTTCGATATCCGGATGATCAGTAGTGGAGACTCCTACTAGGATTCGATCCGCCTGTTGATGTTATTTAAGTTTGGTATCTTGACATTTGGATTTTGCCCTTAGAGGGTTGTGATATTCTTAATGTATGATGTTTGAGACATGTACTGTATTTGTGTGACGTGGCGAGTGTAAGCCAACTATTTATGTTTACAATCCCCTCTTTTACATGAGATGTGCAAAGATTACCAAACTTGAGATCATTCTAGGATGGACTTATGCCTTTAAGTCGTGCCTCGACACGTAGGAGGTATAACTCCATCCTGGGCATTACACTTCATGTACCATTGCATAATGGGGTACTCTTCTCCAATATTTTGTCCGCATTCTAAAAGAGAAACAAACAAACACATCACAGGTTTACAATGTAGTATATGAAACTCATTTTGGTAAACCAGCTCAGTAGTAAGGTGGACAGGATAACAACATGAAACAAACATATATCTATGTAGTATGGTCACTGTATGGTCTATATCATTCTAGTTTATGTTGCCAAATCAAGAAAGATACAGTTCGAATCATATATATTTAAGACAAAGCAGCTTAGACAGAATATAAATGTGGGAAACTACACAGCAATAACAACACTTGTAAGGTGCATGGCATGAGAATATAACTGTTTATTCAATTGAAACTAAAATCAACATAGAGCAAGTTACAACAGGAAACACGTTAAAGAAACAGGTTTAAAACATACCTGTTGCGCCATTGGAGTCTCAATTGCATCCTTCAAATTTGAAATTAGTTGGTATGAGTAAATACTAAATGCAGTGATGCAAGAGCAAAGTAGTATGAACCATAGCTACGGAACCTGACTTGAGAACAATTCTTCTTCTGCTTTAATCGTTGACTTGGGGTTCGGAGTGGTGGTCCTCGTGCTTTGGGCACTGCAGTTGCCTTACTAACTGCTCGTGTTTGGGTTCTGTGTGGTGGAGACGGTGTTGTGTCAACGGGAACTGGGTTACTATCTGCTGGGGTTGGGGTTAGAAGGGGTGTAGCTGGTTCTTTGTCCAACTGGGTAGGGGTACAATCTGCGTGAGTCTGGGTTATGTGTGGTGGGGCTGGTTCTTGGGCAAGTACAACCATGGTTCTATCTCCATCAACAGGTAGCACAATCTTTTCTGAAGACCATGTTTTTACTCCCACAGATACTGCCATCACCCCCTCCAATTGAAATGGCTGATAAGCAAGAAAAGTAATTGAATGTACAGACATTGTAGGATAGACAGGTGTAATGGATAGTAAGGAAGTAAATAGGGCATGAAATAATTCACATTTATGTTGTCTAACCAAACAGAATAGCGGGACATAATTTCACATATATGATGGCTAATTAAACAGGATATCATGACACAATTTCACATGTATGATGGCTAACTAATCAGGATAGAATGACATACTTCAAAATATGATGACTATGTAAACAGGATGACATGATATAACTATACGATGTGTCTATTAAAGTGGTTGGCATGCCATAAATCACATACATGCCGTTGATGGAAACATGATGGCATGATATAATTCACGGATAGAATGACATAATTCAAAATATGATGACTATGTGAACAGGATGAGCTGACATAACAATATTATGTCTTTAGAAAATGGGTTGGCATGCCATAATTCAGATACATGATGTCTATATAAACATCATGGCACGATATAATTCAAATATATGATTTATATAGTAAGGAAGTGAGCAGAGGGCAATCACATATATGATGTGTCAACTAAGGAGATGGCATTCAATATCGTGTATGATGTAAAAACTAAGCATTGCAATACAACATATGCATGATATGAGTAATATAACCCTACCAAGTTTGAGCATACACCTCAGGGGGATAATAGGACTGGTCATCTGCCTCTGAATCCTCCTCTGAAGAGCTATCTATAACCAGCAAGATATTTGCTTCACCAGGTAGCATTGTCTGCTCTAAAGACCTTGTTTTCACTCCAGATTTCTCCATCACCAATTCAATGGGCTGATGCACAGGAAGAGCAGTTGAATATACAAACATTGTCGACAAAAGCAATGCGAAATACAAAAAAGGACATCATGATATAATTCACATATATGATGCTTGGCTAAACAGCATGGCATTGCATAATTCACATATATAATGCCTTGCAACAAGATAGCATTGCATAATTCACATATATAATGTCTTGCAAAAAGATGGCATTGCATAATTCACATATATGGTAATTAGACAATAAACAGGTGGCATCCACACAAATCATGTCTAAATTAAGCAAATGACATAGCAATGCAAGATACCATACGCACGATATGAGCAACATAACCCTGCCAAGTTAGAGCATGCACCTCGGGGGGGGGGGGGATAGGACTCGTCATCTGTCTCTGAATCCTCCTCTGCGGAGTTATCTTCCTCTTGATTATGATCTAAAATGGGTGGAGGGGGCTGCCTTTGCGCCCACCATAGAGCGATGTCTGCATGAAATTTTATTGCCACGCAAGGCTCGTCTCTTTTGCTCTACATGTTCAGTTCCATTGTGTACAATAACTCACATTCATAGGAATAAAACATAGTGAGATTATGTAAGGAGTGCATGCACAAATCCAGAGTGAAGGTAGCAAACTATGGATAGACCCAAAACCAATGATAGCAGGCAGATAATAGCTTTAATGAAAAATACAGATAATGGCTCCTTTACTGTTTGTTTGCACCCAACATGAAACTCATAGTAGACACCCGAGATTAACCAAATAGTAGACAGATAGTACTAATTGCTGGCCCAATATGTACCCCACAACCATTAAAAAACTCAAGTTTCAGCATAAGTTTGGACCTGAGTCGGAGTCTAATAGGTGAACACGACGATAAAGTAGCATGTCATCATATTAAGGGATGCATAACGTAAGCAGACACGGAAGAGTGCGACCTCTCTTGCGGACCCATGTAGTCCTCAAGGTCATCTGCTCAGTTGATGATGGTAATGCAGTTGTCGTAGCTGTCGGCAGCGGGGAAGAAGATCTGAGGCGGCGAAAGACAGTCTGGAGAGTGGATCCTTGTTGTGGTGAACCCTTCCGACGTTGGAGCAGCTGAGCTGAGGTGGAACATAGCACCGCAGGAGCAGGATAAACCACACAAGGTTTTCTTTGACACATATATGTAACAGAAGTAATTGTGTAAGGGCTTGTTTGAATTTGAGGATTCTAACAATGCAGGGATAGGAAATAGACAGGAATGGGATAGGAATGCACGTGCAAAACAGAGAATTTAAAAACACAGGATTTCTGCCAATCTGGGTGTTTGGTTCACAAGAATTGGAAGATCACATGATGCAAACAAGCATGGTGACATTAAGTCAAACCACAAGAAGTGTACAACCTCTTTGGCGAAGCCATGTCGATCTCACCATGATTGGGTTGGCCAGTGAGGATGCTACGTCTGACTTGTCTGTTGGAGGAGGGGAAGAAGATCTTAGGCGTCTGGAGATGGAGCCTGAGGTACTGCCCCGCTGTGATGGTGGGTTTCGTCATTGGAGCAGCTCCGGTGAGTTGTACGACGCCGAGGCTGAAGCAGGATAAGAGAGACAACGTTAACCTAAGTGGAATTCTAATAGCATCTCCAATAGATGACGTAAAATACATAACCACAAAGTGCTAGATGTATACATCAGTCGGTCATCTCTGAACTTAACTGCCGAAACTGAATTTAACTGTCGAAACTGAACTTAGCTGTCAAAACTGAACTTAACTGTCGAAACTGAATTTTGCTGTCGAAACTGAATTTAAGTGTCGAAACTGAACTTAACTGTCGAAACTGAATTTTGCTGTCGAAACTGAATTTTACTGTCGAAACTGAACGCACTAGAGGTGAGGCTACACGTTGGTCGACTGACTTTTTCATCTCTGGTCAGTCAATTTTGCAGCCGTTGGATACGAAATCAAGGGCCTCCAGTTCATCTTCAACCTCCACCCCCTGAGCCGCCAGCCACCACCGGCCAAACAGCCGCCCCCGCCGCCCACGACCGGCGGTGCTCCGCCCCGCCCGCCCCGAAAACACTCCCCACCGCCGGTCCGCCACTGCC
>LR738710.1:451659115-451755814 GCA_902687465.1 Secale cereale | reverse complement strand
CTGAAAATCGACTGACCCAAAAGTCGATTCAGTCAACTGAAGTGTAGCTAAATCGGAGCAGCATCGCAAGTAAGAGCGAGAGCGAGAGTAGCAACGCAAGCAAGAGCAAGAGCAAGAGAAGTCCAGGTAGGGGACCGAGAGCAAGAGCAGAGCAGCAGCGCGAGCGAGAGCTAAAGCAGCAGCAGCTCCTACCGATGTGGACGTCGTCGCCGAGGGAACGACGCCGTGGAGGAAGTTGCCGGCGATGCCGCGTGGATGGAGCCGCACCGTCTCGGCTCAAGACTGAGCACCGGCAGCACCGTGAGATCGAATCAAGAAGAAAATGCGGCGATTAATGTAGAACCTCTTTGGTGGCGCCGATTAGGCCGCAGCTTCATCCGAGGAAATGGTGATGATGATGCTCTTCCGGTGGTGCAGGTGAAGACGGCAATGCGGGAATGGAGGTGGCGTGAAAGACGAGGGGAACGTCGGGGCAGCTCCTTGGAGGTGGAGGACGGGGTGGCTGAACTAGCGGGACGACCAGATCGACGACGGATCCTCATCCGGTACGGTGGATGAGGGACGTTGAGGTGTTGCTGTGGACGACGTCATCGGGGAAGAGGCTCCGGCTGGGTGATGGACGGAGGAGGGTGTGGGGCTTCACGGGTTTTGCCGGCCTCGGTGTACGAATGGGTGGGCGGATGGGATGGGAGTGGGGAACCATGGCTTAAGGACGCGCTTGTCCGAAATGTGGGGTAAGTTACGAAAGTACCCCCACCGATTTGAGGCGGTTCTTTCGGTTCAGGGGTATCACGGGCATTTCGCGTGTCAGGATTTCACAGGAGGTGGGAGTGTTTGCGCGCGTTGAAATTTTGGAATAGCAAGGCGTGGGTTGAGATGGAGGGAGTTGTTAGAGCACAAGGAGACAAAGATATATCTTAAATATTTCGGTCTAACAAGGCGCGGGTTGAAATTTCTGGACAAGCCTAACGTGTACTGTGCCAAATCAATTCGCACTACAAATGTCATTCAAAACTTTGAATTCATGTTATGTTCTATTAACATATTTCGCTACGTGTATAATGCATGCAACCTAGTACTCAAATGAACGTTTTAGTGCATTCCAAATGTATATACTACCGCTTCAATATGAACTAAATTTGAATTCGTTTCTCCATTTGAATAAGATCTACAATAAGGATTGTTGTGAAGTCAAAGCATTTGAATTCGTTTCTCTGTTTTAATAAGATCTACAATCGTCATTATTGTCAAGTTAAACCATCGTTTGTGTATTATCTTCACAGCACACCACATGATTAGTCTCGAGTTACATATGAACTATGTGTACTATATGAACTCGAACTCGATTTTTTGAATCCACTTTATGTTGATTTCAAATCATAGTATATTTCAAGCTCTAGCTAGATCTTCACAAACTAAACCATGTCTCATATGTATAATGTGTTTATCAATTTATGTATGGTGCCCCGCCCCCTACGCCTACAAGTATTTAGATGTGAGTTGCAAACACCACACATTACCATAAATTCAAATAAAATATGAGAATGTTCGATATATAGTATTGTTTAGATTGTTCGATATTTAGTTGTAAGCTGCAAACGCCACACATTATCACAAATTCAAATAACATGTGATATTGTTCGATGTATAGTATGGTTTAGATTGTTCGACATTTAGCTGTGGGTTGCCAACGCCATGCATTATCACATTATGGTATAACATGTGCAAAACCACAATACGCGTATCACCGCTGTATTCATGCATGCATATGTTTAAAACACTATGATCTCCCATTCAAATATATGAATCCACTTTCATATCAAATTATGATCTTTGTTAGTCTCTTACATCCGCACAATCCTCTAACCTTTGTAGCTATCACTAACTTTCTCTCGTGCATGCACATGCCCTCCTCGCCCTCCCCCTCCCTCAGCATTCTATCCATCGCGCACATTCATTTTATTTTCTTTAGGTCGTTCTCCCACAGTATCCACAACTCCTTTCCGACACACACCGATCGATAAACCTCTCCAGCAATGTCTACCTACAACATACACATGCACCTTCAATCTACTCCTTTATGTGTCCTTCCCTCGTGTCC
This sequence comes from Secale cereale, assembly GCA_902687465.1. Classification (NCBI taxonomy): domain Eukaryota; kingdom Viridiplantae; phylum Streptophyta; class Magnoliopsida; order Poales; family Poaceae; genus Secale; species Secale cereale. Next base: position 451,753,713 of record LR738710.1, on the reverse strand, counting down.
TTTGTGATAGGTACTTGGTATATGACTTTTGTGTAAGCCTCCCCAAGATCGGCGCCAGAAATTCTTCTTGCTACTTCTTGAGCTTGCGTTGTATTCCCTCGAAGAGGAAAGGGTGATGTAGCACAGTAGCGTACGTATTTCCCTCAGTTTTTGAGAACCAAGGTATCAATCCAGTAGGAGACCACGCGCAAGTCCCTCGCACCTGCACAAACAAATAAGAACTTCGCAGCGAACGCGATAAGGGGTTGTCAATCCCTTTACGGCCACTTACAAAAGTGAGATCTGATAGAGATGATAGTTTGATATTTTTGGTATTTTTGGATATAAGAATAGAAAGTAAAAACAGAAAAGTAAAGAAGATTGTAGACTGATATGTTGAGAATAGACATGGGGGCCATGGTTTTCTCTAGTGGCTTCTCTCATGATAGCGATATTCTACGGCGGGTAAACAAATTACTGTCGAGCAATTGATAGAAAAGCGAATACTTATGAGACTATCTAGGCATGATCATTATATATAGGTATCACGTCTGAGACAAGTAGACCGAAATGATTCTGCATCTACTACTATTACTCCACACATCGACCGCTATCCAGCATGCATCTAGAGTATTAAGTTCATAAGAACAGAGTAACGCCTTAAGCAAGATGACATGATGTAGAGGGATAAACTCAAACATAGTGATATAAACCCCATCTTTTTATCCTCGATGGCAACAATACAATACGTGCCTTGCTGCCCCTACTGTCACTGGGTAAGGACACCACAAGATTGAACCCAAAGCCAAGCACTTCTCGCATTGCAAGAACTATAGATCTAATAGGACAAACCAAACCAATAATTCGAAGAGACTTGCAAGGATATTATAATCATACATAAAGAGTTCAGAAAAGAACCAAATATTTCTCATAGATAATCTTGATCATAAACCCACAATTCATCAGATCTCGACAAACACATCGCAAAAAGAGATTACATCGAATAGATCTCCTCGAAGACCGAGGAGAACTTGGTATTGAGATCCGAAGAGAGAGAAGAAGCCATCTAGATACTAGCTATGGACCCGAAGGTCTGTGGTAAACTACTCACAACTCATGGTGAGGCGATGATGATGATGTAGAAGCACTCCGTGGTAGATCCCCCATCCGGCGGAGCTCCGGAACAGGCCCCGAGATGGGATCTCACGGGAACAGAAGGTTGTAGCGGTGGAACTAGGGTTTTTCTGTTGTTCTGGTGGTTTCGGGGTACGTAGATATATATAGGAAGAAGGAGGGCACCGGGGGCCAGATGTGGGGCCCACGAGGCAGGGGGCACACCCCCACCCTCGTGGACGCCACGTGTGCCCTATTCCGCGTTTCTCAAGTCTCCCGTGCGTATTTTGCTCCAAAAATATCTCTCCCGAAGTTTCATTCCGTTTGGACTCCGTTTGATATTCCTTTTCTATAAAACCCTGAAATAGGCAAAAAAAAACAGCAATCTGGACTGGGCCTTTGGGTTAATAGGTTAGTCCCAAAAATAATATAAAAGTGTATAACAAAGCCCATTAAACATCCAAAACATCGTAAATAATAGCATGGAACAATCAAATATTATAGATACGTTGGAGACGTATCTGCGCCCGCTAAAGCTGCGGCCGAGTGTTGACGCTACTTCGGAGCAGGGGTAACCTTCGCCACGGTGGCTACCTTATTCCTCTTCTCCGTGTCGCTACCTCGGGTTCGGCATCGCGGGAGGTCAGCATGAGCATACTGAACACGGGCGCGAGGAGTAGGAAGGGGCACTTACTCGTCCGATGCGGTCCACTTCCTCTTCTTCTTGTCCACGGAGACCGACATGGTCCCGCCCCCACTCCACGTCGTTCCGTCGCCTCCTTTGGGACCCTCGGGGTAACCCGTGGAATGCCTCGCCACGTTGCCACTTGTGGGCAGGGCATGAGGCGCCCCCGAGGGGCCAATATCGATGGAGGCTCGACCGTTGTCTTGTTTCCGCCCTGCAAGGCATTCTGACGAGGTGTGGCGATGCCGCAGGCAGAGGCTCGTTGGACGCATGTCATCTTCAAGGCTCAGGTAGAGCTGGCAGTGCGACGATGAATGCGACGTTGGAGGTGACGGCCTCTCGAGGCCGTCCTTCGTCGTTTCCTCCGAATCCTCCAAGTCCTCGTCGTTGTCACTATCGTCGGAAGACAACGCCATGGGCAAGCTGGTGGGGTCATGCGGATCAAGAACCCACTCGTCGAAGGTGGGTATGGTCGGGACCAACTCATCCCTGTCTTCGCGGCTATACAGCGGGACTACAACTTTGGGAAGGTCCCTGGGGATGAAGCTGAGTAGGGTCAATAGGGCCCCTCCAGCTCCTCGATTGTCAGGACGGCAACTTGCAGCCTCATTGCGCCCCCCGCACCATCATACTCCCATAGGGGCTACGAGTGCGCCTTGAGAAGTGCGAGTCGCTGTGTCAGGAACTCCTTCACGATCGCCGCCCCTGTCAGCTTCATCTTTGCGTGCGCAATTATCCTCCTCGGGACGGGCTTGGCTCGAGGTTCAGCAAGCTTTTTGTGGGCCCACCCACGGGCTTGCTCGGGCTGCACCACCCGAGTCGTCAAGAGCTGTTCGGAGCCATGAGCATCCATGAAGACCCAGCGCAGCAGATAGCCTTCCACCTTCTTCCTGGCTCTCAGGAGGGAGTTTCCATTGTGTACATCAACAAAGGAGACGCACGCGAACTGCTGGTTCCGAGCCGTGAACCGCAAGCTGAAGAAGTGACGGAAGAGCGCCACCGAGGGCCTCATGCCCATGAAGGCCTCACAGTAGAAGGCTAAGATGGCAAGGAGGACAATGGAGTTGGGCTGAAGGTGTAGGGTGTGGATTTGGTAATGCGCGAGGATGGCATAGAAAATCTCGAAGAAGGATGGAACCAGCCCGGCGAAACTGTTGGCGAATGTACTATTTCATAAAATTTCCTACAATCACGCAAGATCTATCTACTATAAGCATAGCAACGAGAGGGGAGAGTGTGTCTACGTACCCTCGTAGACCAAAAGCGGAAGCATCTAGTTACGCGGTTGATGTAGTCGAACGTCTTCGCGATCCAACTGATCCAAGCACCGAACGTACAACACCTCCGCGTTCAGCACACGTTCAGCTCGATGACGTCCCACGAGCTCTTGATCCAGTTGAGCTTCACGGGAGAGTTTCGTCAGCACGACGGCATGGTAACGGTGATGATGAAGCTACCGGCGCAGGGCTTCGCCTAAGCACTGCAATGATATGACCGAGGTGTGTATCTGTGGGGAGGGCACCGCACTCAGATAAAATCAACTGGTGTGTCTATGGGGTGCCCCCTCCCCATGTATATAAAGGAGGGAGTGGAGGAGGAGGCAGCCAAGGAGGAGGGGCGTGCCATAGGGAGTCCTACTCCCACTGGGAGTAGGATTCCTTCTCTTTCCCTAGTTGGAGTCGGAGAGGAAGGAAGGAAGAGAGGGAGAAAAAGGAAAGGGGGCCGGCCCCCTAGTCCAATTTGGTTTGGGCTAGGGGGGTCGCGCGCCCCAAGCTAGCCGCGCCTCCTCTTCTTCCACTTGGGCCATGAGGCCCAACAACCCCCCGGGGGGTTCCGGTAGCCCCCTGGTACTCCCATATTTATACGATAACCCCTGGAACTCATCCGGTGTCCGAATATAACCTTCCAATATATGAATCTTTATGTCTCGGACATTTCGAGATTCCTCGTCATGCCTGTGATCACATCCGGGACTCCGAACTACCTTCGGTATATCAAAACACATAAGCTCATAATACCGATCGTCATCGAACGTTAAGCGTGCGGACCCTACGTGTTCGAGAACTATGTAGACATGATCGAGACTCGTCTCCGGTCAATAACCAATAACGGAACCTGGATGCTCATATTGGTTCCTACATACTCTACGAAGATCTTTATCGGTCAAACCGCATTACAACATACGTTGTTCCCTTTGTCATCGGTATGTTACTTGCCCGAGATTCGATCATTGGTATCATCATACCTAGTGCAATCGCATTACCGGCAAGTCTCTTTACTCGTTCGGTAATACATCATCTCGTGACTAACTTATTAGTCATTTGCTTGCAAGGCTTATTGTGATGTGTATTCCCGAGAGGGCCCAGAGATACCTCTCCGACACTCGGAGTGACAAATCATATTCTCGATCTATGCCAATACCACAAACACCTTCGGAGACACCTATAGAGCATCTTTATAATCACCCAGTTACGTTGTGATGTTTGATAGCACCCAAGGTGTTCCTCTGGTATTCGGGAGTTGCATAATCTCATAATCGTAGGAACATGTATAAGTCATGAAGAAAGCAATAACAGTAAAACTAAACGATCAAGTGCTAAGCTAACGAAATGGGTCAAGTCAATCACATCATTATCTAATGATGTGATCTCGTTCATCAAATGAAAACTCATGTCTATGGTTAGGAAACTTAACCATCTTTGATTAACGAGCTAGTCAAGTAGAGGCATACTAGTGACACTCTGTTTGTCTATGTATTCACACATGTACTAAGTTTCTGGTTAATACAATTCTAGCATGAATAATAAACATTTATCATGATATAAGGAAATAAATAATGACTTTATTATTGCCTCTAGGGCATATTTCCTTCAGAAATGGCGATGGTGGAAGATGGGGTAGACAGATTCTCCCAGGTCGCCCCGCGCCTGGCCAGATCTGGGTCACCCCCATTCGTTCTTGTCGTCGGCCACCAGTGGAAGCATTGTGCTCAGGTCCTTCCCCTCGGTGATGGAGGAATCCAAGAGCACATGCCCGGCGGAGGATTAGCATGTGGTCGGAGCTATGGGCTTTGCCTTCTCGGCGGGCGCCGTTCTCAAGTCGCCGGTAGAGGCGAGGAAGGGGAAAGGCTGTGCTCGGTGTGCATCTGGGGAGGCCTCGCATGCGAGAGGAGAATCGCAGCAGGGCAAGTAAAATGCAAGACAAGGAGGCAATGATGGCCCCGCGCAGCGCCCGCTAGGCTTTATGTCAGCCGGGGTAGTTTCCGAGGCGTCGTGGGGAAGTGGGGCGTACATCGCCCCATCGTGCGCGACAAGTCGCTCCTGGCCGGCTAGGGGTTAGGGCCCGCGCGGTTTCGCCCCTCGAACTAGCGGATCATGCATGCCATGGGCCCGGGGGCTACTGTCGGGGCTCTGCGACTAGGGGTACCCAGGCACGTCTGCCAGCATCCCAAGGCATAGCGCGTATCGCAGGCCCAGTACGGCCCATCTTCAAGGCTTTTAAAAGCAAGACCCTCACGAGGCATACCACTCCGAGGACCTCCAAAGGCCATCTCACGGAGCGGGACCCCGAGGCCAGCTCCTAAGGGACCCCCTCGCGGGCAGATACTCCGAGGTCACCAGTCCAACCTCGCACTGCATGTGGGTGACGCAAGCCACGACGAGCGTCGCCAGGACTGGCGCCAGCGGGCACGGACAGTGAAGCTTTCCTCTTTGGTGCAAAAGGGACAAGGCCATCGCTTGGGTTCCCAAGGCAACCCCAAAGGCTTCCTCTTCGGTGCAACAAGACCAGGACGGCGGGCTCGTCAAGACGGAGGTCATTTCCGAGACCAGCTATGCGTCATCGACTGAAGCACTGTAGGTGAAGACCACCTTTTGTCAGGATAAGATGTACCTCATGTTCCCATTCAAATTGGCCATTGTGGCAACCCTTCCCGCCTGGTATTTTCTGGGCAAGAGGATCAAGGCATGTATAAGTATAGGTAGTGCTCTACCATAGAGAGGATCGGCCTTTGGATACATTCACGGATCTTCCCGAGGCCACTCTTGTACTCATACTTATCCTCCCTCGCAAGGCAATCCAACCAGAAAGCAGGAGGAGGGTTTTACACCGCAAGGTGGCCCGAACCTGGGTAAACTGTTGTGTTCTTCATCCTCCTTCCTCAGCCGGACTGCGTAGGAGTTTGACCGTGTGGTTGGGAGTAGCTGACAGGGCGAGGTGAGAAGTAGAGAGCGCGCCCCAGAGGTCGAACCTTCCTTGGGTCCGCGGAACTCCAATTCCGACAAAGGAAAAGTCAATTGAAACAATGGAGAAAGAGGTAACATCTTTTGTAAAACTTTGTGTTAAAGTAGCTGACACAGGAAAACTAGTGGTACTCTGCACCTTTGCTAGTACGAATTTTTTTTTGGGCTTTGTGATACGGGCTCCTCCATCAATGTAATACCTTATACTCTCTATGCAAAACATCATGATGAAATCTATTTTTGTGACCTGCAGCTTATAGACATGGAGGTAAAACTAGTTGATGGAACTCTGAGGAAATATTATGGCATAATACTTGTTGTCTACATCTTCTTACAAACCTTTACTTACCCCGTAGACTTTGTTGTCATGGAAATTCTTGAAGATGATTTTTGCCGTATTATTTTTGGAGGACCTTTTCTTAACACTGCAGGTGCAAAAATTGATTTTAAATGGGAAGTTTTCTCTCTCAGGTTTGGGAAGAGGTAAGAGAATTTCATTTTCAAGATTAAATAACCGCCCAAACCAAGAGAGCATGATAACAACGAAGAGAAAACTATTGCGCCATTGGCTGCGATTTATTTTGGGACCCCCAGAAGATAAACTGGAGAGAGGTTTAACCGATTATGAATAGAGCCCTAAAGACCCAGCTAAATTGAAATTGATCAACATCTAAATGAAGCACCAATACAAGATCATGTTGCTAATGAACATTATGAATTACCAAACAAGAAAGGAGATGAGGAACTTCCACCATCCAAATTAAAACCTTTACCTAAGGAACTAAGGTATGAATTTTTAGATGAAACAAATAAATATCCTGTGATTATCAGTGCTAATCCTAAAGATGAAGAAAAAGATAAATTAATGAAAACTCGAAAGAAGCACTGGAATGCCTTCGGGTATTCCATGGATGATGTAAAGGGTATAAGTCCTTCCATATGCATACACCGTATATATATGGAGGAAGGGGCTGAACCAGTACACTGATACCTAAGGAAATTCAATCCTAAAATGAAGGAAGTCGTAAGGAAGGATGTAGTCCGCCTACTCGATGCAGGTATTATATACCCGGTGTTTAAAAGTATGTGGGTAAGTCTGGTTCATTGTGTACCCAAAAAATAGAGTTACTGTAGTACCTAATAAGAATAATGAACTAATCCCCTCTAGAACAATAGTTCGGTATAACATCTCCATTGGTTTCAGGAAACTTAATGAGGAGATGCGCAAGGACCATTGTCCTCTACCATTATTGATCAAATGTTGGAGATATTAGCAAAGCCTACCCACTTTTGCTACCTAGACGATTATTCGGGATCCTCACAAATAGCAGTGCACCTCAAGGACCAAGAGAAAATTACCTTCACTTGCCCTTTGGTATGTACTCTTATCGTCGTATGTTGTTTGGCTTTTGTAATGCACCAGGTACCTTTCAGAGATGTATGAACGCTATATTTTCCAAATAAAGAAGAGATCATGAAATTTTAATGGCCGACTTTTCTGTCTATGGGACTTCTTTTAATGATTGCCTTTACAACCTTGACAAAGTTTTGCAGAGTGTGAAGACATCAATCTATTTTTTAATTGGGAGAAGTTCCATTTCATGGTTAATGAAGGTATTGTATTGGGACATAAAATATCCGGAAAGGTATTGAGGTGGATAAAGAGAAAATAGCTGCCATAGAGAAGCTCCCTTACCCTCGAGAAATAAGAGAAATAAGGATCTTTTTTGGATATGCTAGTTTTTATAGACATTTCATTGAAAATTTCTCTAGTATTTGATAACCCTTGACTAACCTGTTATGGAAAGGTGTTACATTCATGTTCAACGATGAAGTACTGAACCGACATTCATCGGTTTGGAGGAACCGTTCCTCAAACTCAGAGTGAGAGAAGAGAAAGATATTGATTTACTTGAATACACTAACTCTTTGCATCCTAGTAAACTTTAGTGATCATCTTCAGCACTATGCCCTAGGAGAGAGAAGAAACCTGGCACGACAACGTATCTGAAAACAAAGGATGGTCAAGGCGAGACCTAACTGCTCGGAACTCACGCAAGTTCTTTAAAAGGTATTGAGTTTTGCATTTGAAAATATTGTTTTCTTTTTTGATTAAGTTTCCTCCATTTTTCCTAGTCGTATGACGTGTCGTGGTTGACTCTGTACAAGTTGGTGATATGGTCCATGGATCAAACAACCATTCATGCGACCAAGGCAAGACACTGGCCGAGCCAGGGGTCTTCCTTAGTATTCCGTGGAATACCAATGATTTTGGCAGAAAAATATTATATATGTATGTGAAAGAACATGCGGTGCCCCCATGTTTTGTTTTGGTAATTGATGACAATCTCTATGGACTAATAGTTGCCTTGAGTTATATTTGAAGGTTTTGTCCTTAGGCTTTTCTTGGAGTCCATTTGTTGGTTTCAAGGAGAGTTTGTGATGACCAAGGTGCTATTAAGGAATTATCCAAAGATTGGTCTTGTGAGTGTTGAGCTTATTGTAAGCATGTCTTGAAGAATAAGAGTGTGTGATCATTCATGTTTACCTTCAAGACATCATCCAAATGAAGAGAGTTGGAAAGATTCAAGGTTGATCAAGACTAAGTCAAAGAGTGTATCAAGTTGATCAACACACAAAGCATAGAAGATTTATCGAGAGGGATCAAGCGATCACATGGTATGGTAAGCATTGTCAATTATGCTTTGTGTACTAACCCATGGTCTTCGTGAGAGTTCTTTGCGGGGTTAGGTTGCAGTGTGCAAGTTCAAGTAGGATCATCACGAAGAGATCATATGCTTGAAGCTTGCCGTCCAATTGTGGTATCAATGGACTTGTGAAGATGTGCCGAAGAGTGGCTCACCCATAGTGGTGTATGGGGGAGCAATCTACTAGTCTTCATCGAGGTAACACAATCAAGAAAGATGGTCCAGCTTGAGGGAGTCAAGATCGTCATCATCAAGCTCAAGTGGACAATGTGCAAGGCAAAGGTTTGCCCTTGATAGGTTTTCTATTTTACCGGTCTCATCGTAGTTGTGGGAGACCGGGTTATCGGATCGATTACCATATTGTCAAGGGGGGTTCTCGATGAGTAGCTTGATCATATCGTTCGTAGAGAGCTCAAACCATTGCATCCTTGCATCATCGTTATTGGTTCTTGTTTGGTTCTTCTCCTTGTGAGATTTGGAGCTTATGGTCATTTTCATGACAAGCTCGAGTTCATCGAAAACAGAGTTCACATGCATCTTCTATGATGCTTTCGATGTTGGTGTTTTTGTCGGTTCTCTTTTTGAGTCTTAGAGCTTATGGTCATCTTGATGACAAGCTCGAATTCATCGAAAACGGAGTTCACATGCATCTTCTATGATGTTTTCGGTGTTGGAGTTTTTACCAGTCTTAATTGAGAAAGGGTTCTCACCATTTTATTTTGGATATTTTCTCAATTGCTTTTTCTTGATATTTGTATCAAGATTGTGTTTGATCTTGTCCTTAGCTTTCCAACAAACTTGATTTCGTCGAATTCGGAGTTCGTATGCGAAAGTTGTGGCTGTTTTGATCTTACCTGTTTTTCATAGAGAGGTTGTACCGCCCCATAGAGAGGTTGTACAGGTTGACCGGTACAACCGGTGTTTGGTGCAGTAGTACCGGTCCAGATTTGGTCTGAAGGTTGTACTGGCGATGTACCGCTCTACCACCGGAATAGTTTCTGTTTTGGAGCGGTTCTTGGGCGGTTGTTGACCGGTCGTACCGGTTAGTTTAGTTTAACCGGTACTACCGGTTCCCCGGGCTGTTGTACCGCTTAGTGCTTTTTCCTACAGGTTGGTTTTTCCTCTGCCTTGACCGGTTGTACCGGTTCATGCACCGGTTGTACCGGTCCTACAGTTTTCTGCACATAACGGGCAGATTCGTGGGGACCTATAAAAGGGGATCTTCTTCCCCATTGGACCTTATCTCTTAAGCTCGTGTTCTTCCCCCATTGTTGACCTTCTTCGAGCTTGCTATCTCTCAATCCCTCCATGGATTCTTGCTAGTTTTTGGGGGGGAAGAGAGAGGAGATCTAGATCCACATTTCCACCAATCACTTTCTCCTCTAGGTGAGGGGAACCCCTTGGATCTAGATCTTGGAGTTCTTGGTGTTCTCCTTCTTGTTCTTCCTCTCATTTCCCTCCCTAGCATTAGTTGCTTCGGTGGGATTTGGGAGAGAAGGACTTGGGCACTACGTGTGCCCTTGCCATTGCATTTGGTGCATCGGTTTGAGTTCTCCACGGTGATACGTGGAAGTTACAAGTTGAGAAGCTTATTACTCTTGGGTGCTTGGTACCCTTGAGCTTGTTCCTCTTGGGTGCTAGGGTGCGGTAGACGGTTGTGGTCACCTCGAAGCCATATTCCATTGTGGTGAAGCTTCGTGGTGTCGTTGGGGAGATAGCCCCAACCTTGTGGTGTTCGGAGCTCAATCATTGTGGTGCAAAGCTCCGGGAAAGCGTCGGGATCTCCAATTAGGTTGTGGAGATCGCCCCGAGCATTTTGTACGGGTTCGGTGACCGCCCCCAAGGGTTACCATTTGTACGGGTTCGGTGACCTCCCTCAAGGGTCCCTTAGTGGAATCACGTCATCTTGCATTGTGCGAGGGCGTGAGGAGATTACGGTGTCCCTAGTGGCTTCTTGGGGAGCATTGTGCCTCCACACCGCTCCAAACGGAGATTAGCATCCGCAGGGGTGTGAACTTCGGGATACATCGTCGTCTCCGCGTTCCTCGGTTATCTCTTACCCGAGCCCTTTACTTATGCTCTATACTTTGTGATAGCCATATTGTTTCTTGTCATATATCTTGTTATCACCTAGTTGATTATCTTGCTTAGTTAGCATAAGTTGTTGGTGCCCATAGGTGAGCCTAGTTGTTGTAGGTTTTGTGCTTGACAAATTAACCGCTAGGTTTATTCCGCATTTGTTCAAGCCTAAACCGTCATTATTTTAAAGCGCCTATTCACCCCCCTCTAGGCGACATCCACGATCTTTCAATTGGTATAAGAGCCTCGTCTCTCTTTATAGGGCTTAACCGCCTAGATAGTAAGGATGTCGACTAGGGGCTTAGGATTTTCTGACACTCTTAGTTTCGATGGCACAATTTTTGATGTTTGGGTAATTCACATGCTTAATCTCTTTAGGGTCATGGACCCAAATTTACAGTGAGTTGTAGATATGGGTTTTTCTCCTCCAAAGGATCCCCAAAGATTATCTTTAGAGAATGAGAAAAACTCTTATCTCAATGCTCAAGCTTCTAATGTGCTTTCTGATGCTTTGAGCAATGTAGTTATATTTCAACTCATGACGTTCCGGGATGCTCATGAGTTGTGGACAAAGCTTCAAGATAAATATGGCGTGTCCAAGAATTGTGGGAATGATTGTTCTCCCTCCACCTTCGACCGTGTTGTCTTTTCAACTTCTTCTACTTCACCTACATGTGGTTTGCCACAAGGTAATGATATGGTGAGTAGTGTTGGTCATTGCAATGATGATAGTATGCTTATTGTGGATGATCCTTCATCACTATCTTATTGCAATGCATCTTCTTTGGACTTTAACACTTCGAGCACCCTACATGTTTCACATGCTTGTGTTGATAGTTCTTGCATATCATGTAGAAATTGCTTGACTAAAACTCATGATGATATGCTTGCTATATCTTGTTGCCATGATAAAAATGCATCTATTTCCTCGAATTGTTATGCTAACAATGTAGAGGAAACCCAACACCCCATGGAACAAGATGTAGTCTTGAATGGTGCTTCATTGGATCCTACATCATCATCTGTTGCATTTTGCCTTATGGCTAAGGCTTCAAAGGTATCTCCCACTTTGAATCCCAATATATCTTGTGATGATAGTGATGATGACAATGATGATGATGTTGATAATGATGAAGAGAATGATAATGTTGCCTCCTTAAAAATTAAGGGGGAAATGATTTTTAAAGCTCTTCATAAGAATAAAATTGCTCGTTCCAACTTCATGGAAATCATGTCTATTGCCATTGAGGGCATGAAATATATAGAGGAGTTGGAATCTCATCTAGAGGAGCATGAGGTCACCATTGAGAAAATGGAAGGTCATGAGCGTGATTACGCTAATGAGATCGCAAACCTCTCGCAAGCTCTTGAACTTGAACAAACCACCAAGGAATCTCTTGATGAGACTTTTGCTCTAAAACTATCTAGAATAAAGGAATCCCTTGATAGATCTCTCGAGGTGGCTAATGATTTTGAAACTAGAAATGAGAAGCTTGAAGTTGTGCATGCTAAACTCCTTGAGGATTTTGAGCACCTCGAAAATGGCTCAAGGGTCATTAAGAGTGAGCTCATCAAAGTCACCGAGTCTCATGCTCAACTTAAAGCTTCATATTCTAAAGAGCTTGCCAAGTTGCCTTCTCCTCTTGCTATTATTGATGATTCTTGTGCTACTAACTCTATTTCTAGTGAAGCATCCATTTAGAAGGAGAATATTGAGCTACGGGGTCAACTTGAGTTGCTATCTAGCAATTATGGGAGATTGGAAGAAAGTCATGTAAAGCTCACAAGCTCTCATGATGATCTTCTAGTATCCCATAATGTGCTAAAGATAGCTCATGAGGCTATGATTATCAAGGTAACATCTAGTGAGTCTCATGTGGTCGCTAGCACTACTTCTAGTCAAAATGTTATATTGCCATGTGCTAGTCCTCGTAATTCATCTATGCATAACGTTGGTACATCTTGTGATGAATTGCTTTCCTTGCCTTGTTGCTCTAACAATGAGGCCTATACTTTCTCTAGTACTTGTGTTGATACGAACCATGTAGAGGAAATCAAAGAGCTCAAGGCCCAAGTCTCTTCCTTGAAGAAATACTTGGAAAAGTGTCATGAAGGGAAGTCCACACTCAACAATATCTTGAGTGTGCAAAAATCCCCCAATGACAAAGGTGGACTTGGATTCAACTCCAATAAGAAGAAGAAGTCCAAGAGCAACAAGAAGAAGGTCCAAGAACAACTCAAGAATTCGGCCAAGATTATTTGCTTCAAGTGCAAAATTGAAGGGCATCATGTTAGATCTTGCCCATTGAAGAAGAAGGCCATTAGTGACAAGCAACAAGGGAAGAGGCCACAAGTTCAATCTCGTGCTCAACCGCAAGTTAGAGAAAGGCCGCTTCCCAAGAAGACTCATGGTAATGCTTCTCATTTTGAGAAATCAAATGAGAAGAAAGTGAAGAGTAGATGTTGCTACTTATGTCGTGAGAAGGGTCACCTTGCTTCTTCATGCACTAGTGGTAACTTACCCAACCCAATTATTATTGATGATATCTATTCTCTTGGGAAGGATAAGGTTGGCAATGTGTTTGCCAAGTTTCTTGGGACTCAAAGTGGTGTCAAGAAAAGAACCATTTGGGTGGCCAAGCCTTTTGTGACTAACCTCTTAGGACCCAACTTGGTTGGGGACCAACTAGCTCAAACTTGATTAATATGTGTAATTGGAGGGCATCGGAGACTTGGCTACATTATGAAGAATTAAGGGGTCTTCATCATTCATATTGTCTCAAGCCAAGTTATTCGGATTATCAAGTTTCTATCTTACATCCAATGTTCCTCCTTGCGGTAACTCGTGCTTAAATTGTTTACATTGAAAGTTACTTGCCCCTTTGCATGTTTTGGTTTTGTTCCTTGCATGTGTTTATATATGTTGTGCGTCCAATTTGCGTATCTTGAGAAATCAAGTATGTGTATATTGGTATGCACATCATGTATGTGTGTGGTGCGTTGAGTCTTTGTGCATCTTGTTTGTATCTTAGTTGGCTCTTGTGGGAGATTAATGGAACATCCCATTTTGGGGGAGTGATGTGCTTTGTGCACCTCACAATCCTATAAATGTGTGTACATGAGGAATATCATCTAGTTTTGATATTACAAGATTATCTAGTCTCTATGTGGTATGTCTTCTCATGAGAAATTCAAATTCTAAATGTTTCATTAATTATCTCTTGTTGGTTCTCTTTTGCATCTTGTTAAGTTTTTCATTGGTATCACATTATGGGGGAGTAATATGCTATGTGTATATTACAAGCCTAGGAAATGTGTAAATTTGAGATATTGTCACCTAGTGTTTATATTATAAATTATGTTGTTCCTAGGTGACATGTTAGCTCTACAAGTTGCAAATTTGTTTGTGTGTTTGGTGTGAAGATTATGTTGGATATCTTTGCAATCTACCATCAGGAATTATCCCCAAATACTTCTTGTCTCTTGACAATGGGTAATCATTTATGTGGTAGAAATTATTGATCATCTTTACCTTGGTTTTTGCTTTCATTTGTCTTATTTCTTGCCAAGATTGTGTCAACTCCCATTGCCTTCCGTGCCACTTGTGGACATTGTTGTTTTCTTGATCGTGTCTAGTGTTTTCGAGATATAGTGAAAGTGGTGATCCCATCTTGTGCATTTTGTATTAAAATGCAAATTCTCTATGATGCACAACCCTTGGGGGAGCTATCCTATTTTCTATGAAACACTCATCTTGTGATCCATTTCAAGTGTGTGTTTGTGGAAGGCAAGCCGTTTCTTTTTAGTACTTTGTGCCATCATGAAACTTTTTAGAGATCTTGGTTTGTTTGGAACCATCCTCTCTTTTGGGAGTTTGATATCTTTCTTTTTGAGTGTGTCAATGGATATCTCATTCCTTGATGTATCCTTTAACGATATTTTCCAAGTGATGATTTATCCATTTGGTATCCTATTTTCGCTTGGTATTTCTTTTTCATTTTGTTTTGTTTCTTGATAGTCTTGAGCGTGCATATTTACTACATGTATTTTCTTTGGCATGCTTTCTCTCTTTGACCCAATATATAGGGGAAACTCCACCAAGTCTCAAATTGATGAGATGTGCATGAATTTCATTTCCATATCTATATGCACATATTTATGTGGAGTTTGTCCTATGTATTGTTGGTGTTTCTAACTATTTGGTCCCAATGAGTTTGGGTACCACTTTGTTTGTGTTGTTGTTATAGGAAAAATTTGGAGATGCATTGGATGCTCGGCTCACTCACAAGGAAGGTGTTGTCACCATGTGCATATTGGAGTCAAGCTAGGATGATCAATGAACTACTATCTACCTTCAATTGGTATCGACTACATCCTTCCAATGATATCTCGGTAACAAGTATCTATTCATGCTTTCCTCTCTTGCATTCAACCTTGTGTAGGTTGCATCTTGGCATGATATTCATTTCATATCTTGTGATTCTTGTTTACTTTCTCAAAGCATCCCAACGATGATCTCTTGTTGCTAGTTGTGATGTCTTTGATGGATGTGTGATTGGACTTCATTTATACACAATAATACCATATCTAGCCAAGTGCTATGCTTTCAAGCAAATATCTTATTGGTATATTTATGACTTCCTTGTGGATATCTTGTTCCTTCGTGTTATAAATATTTCGAGTGTACATCCTTCTTTGTAGATATTGATTTCGTCTACCTAGAACCTTATACACTTGAGAGAAGTTACATCTCTAGTTGATATCCTTTCTTTCACGTCCATCTTGTCTTTCTTATGTTATTTCTTTGGTGGCTCCGTGAAAGCTTTTGCCTTGAGTGTGTGTCCTCTATCGTTGCATCTTAATGCACTCTTGTGTGGTAAAGATTATTTTCCTCTTGCTTATATTTACGAGGAATTGGTATCCCTCGTCTTGATGAGCCGCTCATCGTCTATCTTCACCATGGGTTGTCACAAGCATAGGTTCTCTATTTGCTTATTAGTAAGCTTGTGAACCCATTTTCCAGTTGAGTGTGTGGGAATAACAGGTCTTGCATCGTGTGCCTCATTCTTTCAAGACTATGTTGATGCTTAATGCTCATCCTAATTTTAGTCTTCTCAAGTGCTTCGCCATGACTCACACACATCATTTTGGTTGAGCCCATTCTTAAGTTGCCTCTTTTACATGTTGCTCAACCATGTGCTTGTTGCAAGCTCTAGGCTTTGTTTCCTATATGCTCACTTGCACTGGATGTGAGTTTCTATTGATTTTGGGGGAGCTATGATCCTATCTTGTGCACTTTGTATCCAATACAAATATTCTTATTTGTGCAAAAATCACTGGGAGCTTCTCCTAGTTTCTTTAGAACACTCCTCTGCTCATATCATAATATCATTTATTCTTGTGGCTCATAGGATCCTTGGTCTAGTTGGTTCAGTTGATATCCTTTGATTGATTGCTTCAATTGGTATATTTTGACTGCTTCATTGCTTGTGTCTCTCTTTGTTATGTCTTTGTGGCATATCATTCTTTAGCAATCTTTGTGCCTCAATATAGTTTGTGTTCCTCCAAGTATTTACCTTTGGGTATGTGTATTGCGTTCCACTCTCTTCTTGAGAAATACACATTTTATGGAGGACCACAATTTATATTGGCCTTCTTAGATTTTTGCCCATTTTAGCAACCGATGCCAATGGGGGAGAAGTTTCAGAGAGTTTTTTGGAGAAGTTTAGAGAGTTATCTCCTCTTGCTTTGGTTTTGTTCCTTAGCATTTGCATCTCATTCGCATGCACTTGGTTGTTGCATTGCATGGTGATGCATAATTCCTTATATAAACTCTCTTGAAAGTGATTGTCATCAATTACCAAAATGTGGGAGATTGAAAGAACATGCGGTGCCCCCATGTTTGGTTTTGGTAATTGATGAAAAACTCTATGGACTAATAGTTGCCTTGAGTTATATTTGAAGGTTTTGTCCATATGCTTTTCTTGGAGTCCATTTGTTGGTTTCAAGGAGAGTTTGTGATGACCAAGGTGCTCTTAAGGAATTATCCAAAGATTGGTCTTGTGAGTGTTGAGCTTATTGTAAGCATGTCTTGAAGAAGAAGAGTGTGTGATCATTCATGTTTACCTTCAAGACATCATCCAAATGAAGAGAGTTGGAAAGATTCAAGGTTGATCAAGACTAAGTCAAAGAGTGAATCAAGTTGATCAACACACAAAGCATAGAAGATGTATCCAGAGGGATCAAGCGATCCCATGGTATGGTAAGCATTGTCAATTATGCTTTGTGTACTAACCCATGGTCTTCGTGAGAGTTCTTTGCGGGGTTAGGTTGCAGTGTGCAAGTTCAAGTAGGATCATCACGAAGAGATCATATGCTTGAAGCTTGCCATCCAATTGTGGTAGCAATGGATTTGTGAAGATGTGCCGAAGAGTGGCTCACCCATAGTGGTGTATGGGGGAGCAATCTACTAGTCTTCACTGAGCCAACACAATCAAGAAAGATGGTCCAGCTTGAGGGAGTCAAGATCGTCATCATCAAGCTCAAGTGGACAATGTGCAAGGCAAAGGTTTGCCCTTGATAGGTTTTCTATTTTACCGGTCTCATGGTAGTTGTGGGAGACCGGGTTATAGGATCGATTACCGTACTGTCAAGGGGGGCTCTCGATGAGTAGCTTGATCATATCGTCCGTAGAGAGCTCAAACCATTGCATCCTTGCATCATCGTTATTGGTTCTTGTTTGGTTCTTCTCCTTGTGAGATTTGGAGCTTATGGTCATTTTCATGACAAGCTCGAATTCATCAAAAACAGAGTTCACATGCATCTTCTATGATGTTTTCGATGTTGGTGTTTTTGTCGGTTCTCTTTGTGAGTCTTAGAGCTTATGGTCATCTTGATGACAAGCTCGAATTCATCGAAAACGGAGTTCACATGCATCTTCTATGATGTTTTCGGTGTTGGAGTTTTTACCAGTCTTAATTGAGAAAGGGTTCTCACCATTTTATTTTGGATATTTTCTCAATTGCTTTTTCTTGATATTTCTATCAAGATTATGTTTACTCTTGTCCTTAGCTTTTCAACAAACTTGATTTCGTCGAATTCAGAGTTCGTATGCGAAAGTTGTGGCTGTTTTGATCTTACATGTTTTTTATAGAGAGGTTGTACCGCCCCATAGAGAGGTTGTACAGGTTGACCGGTACAACCGGTGTTTGGAGTAGTAGTACCGGTCCAGATTTGGTCTGATGGTTGTACCGGCGATGTACCGCTCTACCACCGGAATAGTTTCTGTTTTGGAGCGATTCCTGGGCGGTTGTTGACCGGTTGTACCGGTTAGTTTAGTTTAACCGGTACTACCGGTCCCCAGGCTGTTGTACCGCTTAGTGCTATTTCCTACAGGTTGGTTTTTCCTCTGCCTTGACCGGTTGTACCGGTTCGTGCACTGGTTGTACCGGTCCTACATTTTTCTGCACATAACGGGCAGACTCGTGGGGACCTATATAAGGGGATATTCTTCCCCATTGGACCTTATCTCTTGAGCTTGTGTTCTTCCCCCATTGTTGACCTTCTTCGAGCCTGTTATCTCTCAATCCCTCCATGGATTCTTGCTAGTTTTGGGGGGGAAGAGAGAGGAGATCTAGATCCACATTTCCACCAATCACTTTCTCCTCTAGGTGAGGGGAACCCCTTGGATCTAGATCTTGGAGTTCTTGGTGTTCTCCTTCTTGTTCTTCCTCTCATTTCCCTCCCTAGCATTAGTTGCTTCGATGGGATTTGGGAGAGAAGGACTTGGGCACTCCGTGTGCCCTAGCCATTGCATTTGGTGCATCGGTTGAGTTCTCCACGGTGATATGTGGAAGTTACAAGTTGAGAAGCTTATTACTCTTGGGTGCTTGGTGTTGGGGAACGTAGCAGAATTCAAAAATTGTCTACGCTTTCACCAAGATCCAACCAAGGTGACATCTAGCAACGAGCAAGTAAGAGTGCATCTACATAACGTTATGTAGATCGCGTGTGGAAGCTTTCGAAGAAGCATGGATGAAGTAGTCGTACTCTTCACGTTCTTCGTCACCGATGATCTAGCGCCGAACGGACGGCACCTCCGCGTTCAACACACGTCCGGTACAGCAACGTCACCTCCTTCTTGATCCAACAAGGGGGGAGGAGAAGTCGTCTGAGATCCAGCAGCACAACGGCGTGGTGGTGGATGTAGTGGAGATTGCAGCAGGGCTTCGTCGGGCGCCCTGCGTTTGAGGAGACGGAGTTGTGACGGGAGGGGGAGAGGCGCCAGGGCAAG
This sequence comes from Secale cereale, assembly GCA_902687465.1. NCBI lineage: Eukaryota > Viridiplantae > Streptophyta > Magnoliopsida > Poales > Poaceae > Secale > Secale cereale. The sequence continues at coordinate 451,734,615 of LR738710.1, read as the reverse complement.
GGTGCGGCTGCCCTCTCCCCCCCCCACATATATATAGGGGGCCAGAGGGGCGCGCCAGCCCCTGCAGATCCAATCTGCAAGGGGGGGCGGCGGCCAGGGGGGAGTCCTTGCCCCCCAAGGCAAGTGGGGCGCCCCCTCCCCCCTAGGGTTTCAACCCTAGGCGCATGGGGAGGAGGGCCCAAGTGGTGCGCCAGCCCATTAGGGCTGGACACTCCCCCCTTGCGGCCTAGGGGCCCCACCGGGATGGGTGGCCCCACCCGGTGGACCCCCGGGGCCCCTCCGGTGGTCCCGGGACACTCCCGGTGACCCCCGGAGATCACCCGATGGCCGAAACCTGACTTCCTATATATCAATCTTTACCTCCGGACCATACCGGAACTCCTCGTGACGTCCGGGATCTCATCCGGGACTCCGAACAACTTTCGGGTTTCCACGTGCATGTATCTCTACGACCCTAGCATTACCGAACCTTAAGTGTGTAGACCCTACGGGTTCGGGAGACACGTAGACATGACCGAGACCACTCTCTGGTCAATAACCAACAGCGGGATCTGGATACCCATGTTGGTTCCCACGTGTTCCTCGATGATCTTCATCGGATGAACCACCGTGTCAAGGATTCACTCAATCCCGTATGTCATTCCCTTTGTCCATCGGTACGGTACTTACCCGAGATTCGATTGTCGGTATTCCCGATACCTTGTTCAATCTCGTCATGGCAAGTCTCTTTACACGATCCGTAATCCATCATCCCGTGACTAACTACTTAGTCACATTGAGCTCATTATGATGATGTCTTACCGAGTGGGCCCAGAGGTACCTCTCCATCATACGGAGTGACAATATCCCAGTCTCGGTTCGTACCAACTCAACAGACACTTTCGGTGATACCTGATGCGTACCTTTATAGCCACCCAGTTACGTTGTGACGTTTGGCACACCCAAAGTATTCCTACGGCATCCGGGAGTTGTACAACCTCATGGTCTAAGGAATAAATACTTGACACCGAAAAGCTTATGCATTACGAACTATACGATCTCGTGCTATGCTCAGGATTGGGTAATGTCCATCACATCATTCTCCTAATGATGTGATCCCGTTATCACTGACATCCCATGTCCATGGTCAGGAAACCGTGACCATCTGTTGATCAACGAGCTGGTAACTAGAGGCCTACCAGGGACTCATTTTGGTCTATGTATTCACACATGTATCGTTGTTTTCGTACAATACAATTCAAGCATGAATAACAGACGATTATCATGAACAAGGAAATATAATAATAATACTTTTATTATTGCCTCTAGGGCATATTTCCAACAGTCTCCCAGTTGCACTAGAGTCAATAATCTAGTTACATTGTGATGAATCGAACACCCATAGAGTTCTGGTGTTGATCATGTTTTGCTCGTGGAAGAGGTTTAATCAACGGATCTGCAACATTCAGATCCGTATGCACTTTACAAATATCTATATCTCCATCTTGAACATAATTCCGGATGGAGTTGAAACGGCGCTTGATGTGCTTGGTCTTCTTGTGAAACCTGGGCTCCTTGGTAATTGCAATAGCACCAGTGTTGTCACAGAAGAGAGTCATCGGGCTTGACGCGCTTGGAATGACTCCTAGGTCGGTGATGAACTCCTTCATCCAGACTCCTTCCTGTGCTGCTTCAGAAGCAGCTATGTACTCCGCTTCACATGTAGATGCTGCCACGACGCTCTGCTTGCAACTGCACCAGCTGACTGCCCCTCCATTCAAAATATACATGTATCCGGTTTGAGACTTAGAGTCATCCAGATCTGTGTCGAAGCTAGCATCGACGTAACCCTTTACGACGAGCTCTTCGTCACCTCCATAAACGAGAAACATATCCTTAGTCCTTTTCAGGTACTTCAGGATGTTCTTGACCGCTGTCCAGTGTTCCGTACCGGGATCACTTTGGTACCTCCCTACCAAACTTATGGCAAGGTTCACATCAGGTCTGGTACACAGCATGGCATACATGATAGAACCTATGGCCGAGGCATAGGGAATGGCACTCATCTTTTCTCTATCTTCTGCCGTGGTCGGCGACTGAGCCTTGCTCAATCTCATACCTTGTAAAACAGGCAAGAATCCCTTCTTGGACTGATCCATATTGAACTTTTTCAATATCTTGTCAAGGTATGTACTTTGTGAAAGACCAATGAGGCGTCTTGATCTATCTCTATAGATTTTGATGCCTAGTATGTAAGCAGCTTCTCCAAGGTCCTTCATTGAAAAACTTTTATTCAAGTAGGCCTTTACATTTTCCAAGAATTCTATATCATTTCCCATCAGCAATATGTCATCCACATATAATATGAGAAATGCCACAGAGCTCCCACTCACTTTCTTGTAAATACAGGCTTCTCCATAAGTCTGTATAAATCCAAACGCTTTGATCACATCATTAAAGCGAATATTCCAACTCTGAGATGCTCGCACCAGCCCGTAAATCGAGCGCTGGAGCTTGCATACCTTGTTAGCGTTCTCTGGATCGACAAAACCTTCCGGTTGCATCATATACAACTCTTCCTTGAGGAAGCCATTAAGGAATGTTGTTTTGATGTCCATTTGTCATATCTCATAATCATAGAATGCGGCAATAGCTAACATGATTCTGACTGACTTCAGCATTGCTACGGGAGAGAAAGTCTCGTCGTAGTCAATCCCTTGAACTTGTCGATAACCCTTAGCGACAAGCCGAGCCTTATAGATGGTCACATTACCATCCGCGTCTGTCTTCTTCTTAAATATCCATTTGTTTTCTATGGCGTGCCTATCATCAGGCAAGTCCACCAAAGTCCATACTTTGTTTTCATACATGGATTCTATCTCGGATTTCATGGCTCCAAGCCATTTAATGGAATCCGGGCCCGCCATCGCTTCTTCATAGTTCGAAGGTTCACCGTTGTCTAACAACATGATTTCCAGGACAGGGTTGCCGTACCACTCTGGTGCGGAACGTGCCCTTGTGGACCTTCGAAGTTCAGTAGTAACTTGATCTGTTTCTTCATGATCATCATCATTAACTTCCTCCCTTGTCGGTGCAGGCACCTCCGGAACAATTTCCTGCGCTGCGCTACTTTCTGGTCCAGGAGGGGTGACTGTCACCTCATCAAGTTCTACTTTCCTCCCACTCACTTCTTTCGAGAGAAACTCTTTCTCCAGAAAGCATACATTCTTGGCAACAAAGACTTTGCCTTCGGATCTGTGGTAGAAGGTGTACCCAATTGTTTCCTTTGGGTATCCGATGAAGACGCATTTCTCCGATTTGGGTTCGAGCTTTTCAGGTTGAAGTTTCTTGACATAAGCATCGCAACCCCAAACTTTTAGAAACGACAGCTTCGGTTTCTTGCCAAACCAAAGTTCATACGGAGTCGTCTCAACGGATTTCGACGGAGCCCTATTTAAAGTGAATGCGGCAGTCTCTAAAGCATAACCCCAAAAATATAGCGGTAAATCGGTGAGGGACATCATAGATCGCACCATGTCCAACAGAGTATGATTTCGACGTTCAGACACACCGTTACGTTGAGGTGTTCCGGGCGGTGTCAATTGTGAAACAATTCCACAGCTCCTAAGGTGTGTGCCAAATTCATGACTTAAATATTCACCCCCCACGATCCGATCGTAAGAACTTTATTTTTCTGTCACGTTGATTCTCAACCTCATTCTGAAATTCCTTGAACTTTTCAAAGGTCTCAGACTTGTGTTTCATCAAATAGATATACCCGTATCTACTCAAGTCATCCGTGAGGGTGAGAACATAACGATAGCCTCCGCGAGCCTCAACACTCATTGGACCGCACACATCGGTGTGTATGATTTCCAACAAGTTGGTTGCTCGCTCCATTGTTCCGGAGAACGGAGTCTTGGTCATCTTGCCCAAGAGGCATGGTTCGCACGTGTCAAATGATTCATAATCAAGAGACTCTAGAAGTCCATCTGAATGGAGCTTCTTCATACGTTTGACACCAATATGACCAAGGCGGAAATGCCACAAGTATGTGGGACTATCATTATCAACTTTACATCTTTTGGCATCTACACTATGAACATGTGTATCATCACGTTCGAGATTCATCAAAAATAAACCATTGACCAGCGGGGCATGACCATAAAACATATCTCTCAAATAAATAGAACAACCATTATTCTCCGATTTGAAAGAGTAGCCATCTCGCATAAGACGAGATCCAGAAACAATGTTCATGCTCAAAGCTGGTACTAAATAACAATTATTGAGGTTTAAAACTAATCCCGAGGGTAGATGTAGAGGCAGCGTGCCGACGGCGATCACATCGACCTTGGAACCATTCCCGACACGCATCGTCACCTCATCCTTCGCCAGTCTCCGTTTATTCCGCAGCTCCTGTTTTGAGTTACAAATGTGAGCAACTGCACCGGTATCAAATACCCAGGAGCTACTACGAGTGCTGGTAAGGTACACATCAATAACATGTATATCACATATACCTTTGACGTTGCCGGCCTTCTTGTCTGCTAAGTATTTGGGGCAGTTCCGCTTCCAGTGACCCGTTCCCTTGCAATAAAAGCACTCTGTCTCAGGCTTGGGTCCATACTTTGGCTTCTTCCCGGCAACCGGCTTGCCGGGCGCGACAACTCCCTTGCCGTCCTTCTTGAAGTTCTTCTTACCCTTGCCTTTCTTGAACTTAGTGGTTTTATTGACCATCAACACTTGATGTTCTTTCTTGATGTCCACCTCCGCTGATTTCAGCATCGAATACACCTCGGGAATGGACTTCTCCATCCCCTGCATATTGAAGTTCAACACGAAGCTCTTGAAGCTTGGTGGGAGCGACTGGAGGATTCTGTCAACGACCGCTTCATCCGGGAGATTCATTCCCAGCTGAGACAAGCGGTTGTGCAATCCAGAAATCTTGAGGATGTGCTCACTGATAGAACTGTTTTCCTCCATCTTACAGCTATAGAATGCGTCGGAGACATCATATCTCTCGACTCGGGCATGAGCTTGGAAAACCATTTTCAGCTCTTCGAACATCTCATATGCTCCGTGGTGCTCAAAACGTTTTTGGAGCCCCGACTCTAAGCTGTAAAGCATGCCGCACTGAACCAGGGAGTAATCATCACTGCGCGACTGCCAGACATTCAAAACGTCTTGGGCCGCATCGGGAGCAGGTGCATCACCTAGCAGTGCTTCTAGGACATATGATCTCTTGGCAGCTATGAGGATAATCCTCAGGTTACGGACCCAATCCGTATAGTTGCTACCATCGTCTTTCAGCTTGGTTTTCTCTAGGAACGCGTTGAAGTTGAGGGAAACTGGAGCGTGGGCCATTTGATCTACAAGAGATATTGTAAAGAATTTAGACTAAGTTCATGATAATTAAGTTCATCTTAATCAGATTTTAATGAACTCCCACTCAGAATGACATCTCTCTAGTCATCTAAGTGATACACGATCCGAATCGACTAGCCCGTGTCCGATCATCACGTGAGACGGACTAGCCATCAACGGTGAACATCTTCATGTTGATCGTATCTTCTATACGACTCGTGTTCGACCTTTCGGTCTTCCGTGTTCCGAGGCCATGTCTGTACATGCTAGGCTCGTCAAGTGAACCCTAAGTGTATCGCGTGTGTAAATCTGGCTTACACCCGTTGTATGCGAACGTTAGAACCTATCACACCCGATCATCACGTGGTGCTTCAGAGCAATGAACTTTAGCAACGGCGCACAGTTAAGGGGGAACACAATTCTTGAAATTTTTAGTGAGAGATCATCTTATTTACTACCGTCGTTCTAAGTAAACAAGATGCATAAACATGATAAACATCACATGCAATCAATTAAAGTGACATGATATGGCCAATATCATCTTGCTCCTTGGATCTCCATCTTCGGGGGACCATGATCATCTTGTCACCGGCTCAACACCATGATCTTCATCATCATGATCTTCATCATCGTGTCTTGAAGAATTCGTCACGCCAACTATTACTTCTACTACTATAGCTAACGTTTAGCAATGAAGTAAAGTAATTACATGGCGTTATTCAGTGACACGCAGGTCATACAATAATTAAGACAACTCCTATGGCTCCTGCCGGTTGTCAAGTTCATCGACATGCAAGTCGTGATTCCATATTACAAAAACATGATCAATCTCATACATCACATATATCATTCATCACATCTTCGTTTTGGCCATACCACGTCACATAGCACATGCTGCAAAAACAAGTTAGACGACCTCTAATTGTTGTTGCAAGTTTTACGTGGCTTCTATAGGATTTCTAGCAAGAACGTTTCTTACCTACGCCAAAACCACAACGTGATTTGTCAATTTCTATTTACCCTTCATAAGGACCCTTTTCATCGAATCCGATCCGACTAAAGTAGGAGAGACAGACACCCGCCAGCCACCTTATGCATCTAGTGCATGTCTGTCGGTGGAACCAGTCTCACGTAAGCGTACGTGTAAAGTCGGTCCGGGCCGCCTCATCCCACAATACCGCCGAATCAAGATTGACTAGTAACGGCAAGAAAGTTGAACAAACTCAAACGCCCACAACTACTTTGTGTTCTACTCGTGCAAGATGCTACGCATAAGACCTAGCTCAGATGCCACTGTTGGGGAACGTAGCAGAATTCAAAAAAATTCTACGCTTTCACCAAGATCCAACTAAGGAGACATCTAGCAACGAGCAAGTAAGAGTGCATCTACATACCGTTATGTAGATCGCGTGTGGAAGCTTTCGAAGAAGCGTGGATGAAGTAGTCGTACTCTTCACGTTCTTCGTCACCGATGATCTAGCGCCGAACGGACGGCACCTCCGCGTTCAACACACGTCCGGTACAGCAACGTCACCTCCTTATTGATCCAGCAAGGGGGGAGGAGAAGTTGTCAGAGATCCAGTAGCACAACGGCATGGTGGTGGATGTAGTGGAGATTGCAGCAGGGCTTCGCCGGGCGCCCTGCGTTTGAGGAGACGGAGTTGTGACGGGAGGGGGAGAGGCGCCAGGGCAAGGGTGCGGCTGCCCTCTCCCCGACCCCCACATATATATAGGGGGCCAGGGGGGTGCGCCAGCCCCTGCAGATCCAATCTGCAAGGGGTCGGCGGCCAGGGCGGAGTCCTTGCCCCCCAAGGCAAGTGGGGCGCCCCCTCCCCCCTATGGTTTCAACCCTAGGCGCATGGGGAGGAGGGCCCAAGTGGTGCGCCAGCCCATTAGGGCTGGACACTTCCCCCTTGCGGCCTAGGGGCCCCACCGGGATGGGTGGCCCCACCCGGTGGACCCTCAGGGCCCCTCCGGTGGTCCCGGGACACTCCCGGTGACCCCCGGAGATCACCCGATGGCCGAAACCTGACTTCCTATATATCAATCTTTACCTCCGGACCATACCGGAACTCCTCGTGACGTCCGGGATCTCATCCGGGACTCCAAACAACTTTCGGGTTTCCACGTGCATGTATCTCTACGACCCTAGCGTTACCGAACCTTAAGTGTGTAGACCCTACGGGTTCGGGAGACACGTAGACATGACCGAGACCACTCTCTGGTCAATAACCAACAGCGGGATCTGGATACCCATGTTGGTTCCCACGTGTTCCTCGATGATCTTCATCGGATGAACCACCGTGTCAAGGATTCACTCAATCTCGTATGTCATTCCCTTTGTCCATCGGTACGGTACTTACCCGAGATTCGATTGTCGGTATTCCCGATACCTTGTTCAATCTCGTCATGGCAAGTCTCTTTACTCGATCCGTAATCCATCATCCCGTGACTAACTACTTAGTCACATTGAGCTCATTATGATGATGTCTTACCGAGTGGGCCCAGAGGTACCTCTCCATCATACGGAGTGACAATATCCCAGTCTCGGTTCGTACCAACTCAACAGACACTTTCGGTGATACCTGATGCGTACCTTTATAGCCACCCAGTTACGTTGTGACGTTTGGCACACCCAAAGTATTCCTACGGCATCCGGGAGTTGTACAACCTCATGGTCTAAGGAATAAATACTTGACACCGAAAAGCTTATGCATTACGAACTATACGATCTCGTGCTATGCTCAGGATTGGGTAATGTCCATCACATCATTCTCCTAATGATGTGATCCCGTTATCACTGACATCCCATGTCCATGGTCAGGAAACCGTGACCATCTGTTGATCAACGAGCTGGTAACTAGAGGCCTACCAGGGACTCATTTTGGTCTATGTATTCACACATGTATCGCTGTTTTCGTACAATACAATTCAAGCATGAATAACAGACGATTATCATGAACAAGGAAATATAATAATAATACTTTTATTATTGCCTCTAGGGCATATTTCCAACAGTCTCCCACTTGCACTAGAGTCAATAATCTAGTTACATTGTGATGAATCGAACACCCATAGAGTTCTGGTGTTGATCATGTTTTGCTCGTGGAAGAGGTTTAATCAACGGATCTGCAACATTCAGATCCGTATGCACTTTACAAATATCTATATCTCCATCTTGAACATAATTCCGGATGGAGTTGAAACGGCGCTTGATGTGCTTGGTCTTCTTGTGAAACCTGGGCTCCTTGGTAATTGCAATAGCACCAGTGTTGTCACAGAAGAGAGTCATCGGGCTTGACGCGCTTGGAATGACTCCTAGGTCGGTGATGAACTCCTTCATCCAGACTCCTTCCTGTGCTGCTTTAGAAGCAGCTATGTACTCCGCTTCACATGTAGATGCTGCCACGACGCTCTGCTTGCAACTGCACCAGCTGACTGCCCCTCCATTCAAAATATACATGTATCCGGTTTGAGACTTAGAGTCATCCAGATCTGTGTCGAAGCTAGCATCGACGTAACCCTTTACGACGAGCTCTTCGTCACCTCCATAAACGAGAAACATATCCTTAGTCCTTTTCAGGTACTTCAGGATGTTCTTGACCGCTGTCCAGTGTTCCGTACCGGGATCACTTTGGTACCTCCCTACCAAACTTATGGCAAGGTTCACATCAGGTCTGGTACACAGCATGGCATACATGATAGAACCTATGGCCGAGGCATAGGGAATGGCACTCATCTTTTCTCTATCTTCTGCCGTGGTCGGCGACTGAGCCTTGCTCAATCTCATACCTTGTAAAACAGGCAAGAATTCCTTCTTGGACTGATCCATATTGAACTTTTTCAATATCTTGTCAAGGTATGTACTTTGTGAAAGACCAATGAGGCGTCTTGATCTATCTCTATAGATTTTGATGCCTAGTATGTAAGCAGCTTCTCCAAGGTCCTTCATTGAAAAACTTTTATTCAAGTAGGCCTTTACATTTTCCAAGAATTCTATATCATTTCCCATCAGCAATATGTCATCCACATATAATATGAGAAATGCCACAGAGCTCCCACTCACTTTCTTGTAAATACAGGCTTCTCCATAAGTCTGTATAAATCCAAACGCTTTGATCACATCATTAAAGCGAATATTCCAACTTTGAGATGCTGGCACCAGCCCGTAAATCGAGCGCTGGAGCTTGCATACCTTGTTAGCGTTCTCTGGATCGACAAAACCTTCCGGTTGCATCATATACAACTCTTCCTTGAGGAAGCCATTAAGGAATGTTGTTTTGACGTCCATTTGTCATATCTCATAATCATAGAATGCGGCAATAGCTAACATGATTCTGACTGACTTCAGCATTGCTACGGGAGAGAAAGTCTCGTCGTAGTCAATCCCTTGAACTTGTCGATAACCCTTAGCGACAAGCCGAGCCTTATAGATGGTCACATTACCATCCGCGTCTGTCTTCTTCTTAAATATCCATTTGTTTTCTATGGCGTGCCTATCATCAGGCAAGTCCACCAAAGTCCATACTTTGTTTTCATACATGGATTCTATCTCGGATTTCATGGCTCCAAGCCATTTAATGGAATCCGGGCCCGCCATCGCTTCTTCATAGTTCGAAGGTTCACCGTTGTCTAACAACATGATTTCCAGGACAGGGTTGCCGTACCACTCTGGTGCGGAACGTGCCCTTGTGGACCTTCGAAGTTCAGTAGTAACTTGATCTGTTTCTTCATGATCATCATCATTAACTTCCTCCCTTGTCGGTGCAGGCACCTCCGGAACAATTTCCTGCGCTGCGCTACTTTCTGGTCCAGGAGGGGTGACTGTCACCTCATCAAGTTCTACTTTCCTCCCACTCACTTCTTTCGAGAGAAACTTTTTCTCCAGAAAGCATCCATTCTTGGCAACAAAGACTTTGCCTTCGGATCTGTGGTAGAAGGTGTACCCAATTGTTTCCTTTGGGTATCCGATGAAGACGCATTTCTCCGATTTGGGTTCGAGCTTTTCAGGTTGAAGTTTCTTGACATAAGCATCGCAACCCCAAACTTTTAGAAACGACAGCTTCGGTTTCTTGCCAAACCAAAGTTCATACGGAGTCGTCTCAACGGATTTCGACGGAGCCCTATTTAAAGTGAATGCGGCAGTCTCTAAAGCATAACCCCAAAAAGATAGCGGTAAATCGGTGAGGGACATCATAGATCGCACCATGTCCAACAGAGTACGATTTCGACGTTCAGACACACCGTTACGTTGAGGTGTTCCGGGCGGTGTCAATTGTGAAACAATTCCACAGCTCCTAAGGTGTGTGCCAAATTCATGACTTAAATATTCACCCCCCACGATCCGATCGTAAGAACTTTATTTTTCTGTCACGTTGATTCTCAACCTCATTCTGAAATTCCTTGAACTTTTCAAAGGTCTCAGACTTGTGTTTCATCAAATAGATATACCCGTATCTACTCAAGTCATCCGTGAGGGTGAGAACATAACGATAGCCTCCGCGAGCCTCAACACTCATTGGACCGCACACATCGGTATGTATGATTTCCAACAAGTTGGTTGCTCGCTCCATTGTTCCGGAGAAAGGAGTCTTGGTCATCTTGCCCAAGAGGCATGGTTCGCACGTGTCAAATGATTCATAATCAAGAGACTCTAGAAGTCCATCTGAATGGAGCTTCTTCATACGTTTGACACCAATATGACCAAGGCGGAAATGCCACAAGTATGTGGGACTATCATTATCAACTTTACATCTTTTGGCATCTACACTATGAACATGTGTATCATCACGTTCGAGATTCATCAAAAATAAACCATTGACCAGCGGGGCATGACCATAAAACATATCTCTCAAATAAATAGAACAACCATTATTCTCCGATTTGAAAGAGTAGCCATCTCGCATAAGACGAGATCCAGAAACAATGTTCATGCTCAAAGCTGGTACTAAATAACAATTATTGAGGTTTAAAACTAATCCCGAGGGTAGATGTAGAGGCAGCGTGCCGACGGCGATCACATCGACCTTGGAACCATTCCCGACGCGCATCGTCACCTCATCCTTCGCCAGTCTCCGTTTATTCCGCAGCTCCTGTTTTGAGTTACAAATGTGAGCAACTGCACCGGTATCAAATACCCAGGAGCTACTACAAGTGCTGGTAAGGTACACATCAATAACATGTATATCACATATACCTTTGACGTTGCCGGCCTTCTTGTCTGCTAAGTATTTGCGGCAGTTCCGCTTCCAGTGACTCGTTCCCTTGCAATAAAAGCACTTTGTCTCAGGCTTGGGTCCATACTTTGGCTTCTTCCTGGCAACCGGCTTGCCGGGCGCGACAACTCCCTTGCCGTCCTTCTTGAAGTTCTTCTTACCCTTGCCTTTCTTGAACTTAGTGGTTTTATTGACCATCAACACTTGATGTTCTTTCTTGATGTCCACCTCCGCTGATTTCAGCATCGAATACACCTCGGGAATGGACTTCTCCATCCCCTGCATATTGAAGTTCAACACAAAGCTCTTGAAGCTTGGTGGGAGCGACTGGAGGATTCTGTCAACGACCGCTTCATCTGGGAGATTCATTCCCAGCTGAGACAAGCGGTTGTGCAATCCAGAAATCTTGAGGATGTGCTCACTGATAGAACTGTTTTCCTCCATCTTACAGCTGTAGAATGCGTCGGAGACATCATATCTCTCGACTCGGGCATGAGCTTGGAAAACCATTTTCAGCTCTTCGAACATCTCATATGCTCCGTGGTGCTCAAAACGTTTTTGGAGCCCCGACTCTAAGCTGTAAAGCATGCCGCACTGAACCAGGGAGTAATCATCACTACGCGACTGCCAGACATTCAAAACGTCTTGGGCCGCATCGGGAGCAGGTGCATCACCTAGCGGTGCTTCTAGGACATATGATCTCTTGGCAGCTATGAGGATAATCCTCAGGTTACGGACCCAATCCGTATAGTTGCTACCATCGTCTTTCAGCTTGGTTTTCTCTAGGAACGCGTTGAAGTTGAGGGAAACTGGAGCGTGGGCCATTTGATCTACAAGAGATATTGTAAAGAATTTAGACTAAGTTCATGATAATTAAGTTCATCTTAATCAGATTTTAATGAACTCCCACTCAGAATGACATCTCTCTAGTCATCTAAGTGATACACGATCCGAATCGACTAGCCCGTGTCCGATCATCACGTGAGACGGACTAGCCATCAACGGTGAACATCTTCATGTTGATCGTATCTTCTATACGACTCGTGTTCGACCTTTCGGTCTTCTGTGTTCCGACGCCATGTCTGTACATGCTAGGCTCGTCAAGTGAACCCTAAGTGTATCGCATGTGTAAATCTGGCTTACACCCGTTGTATGCGAACGTCAGAACCTATCACACCCGATCATCACGGGGTGCTTCGGAGCAACGAAATTTAGCAACGGCGCACAGTTAAGGGGGAACACAATTCTTGAAATTTTTAGTGAGAGATCATCTTATTTACTACCGTCGTTCTAAGTAAACAAGATGCATAAACATGATAAACATCACATGCAATCAATTAAAGTGACATGATATGGACAATATCATCTTGCTCCTTGGATGCCCATCTTCGGGGCACCATGATCATCTTGTCACCGGCTCGACACCATGATCTTCATCATCGTGTCTTGAAGAAGTCGTCACGCCAACTATTACTTCTACTACTATAGCTAACGTTTAGCAATGAAGTAAAGTAATTACATGGCGTTATTCAGTGACACGCAGGTCATACAATAATTAAGACAACTCCTATGGCTCCTGCCGGTTGTCAAGTTCATCGACATGCAAGTCGTGATTCCATATTACAAAAACATGATCAATCTCATACATCACATATATCATTCATCACATCTTCGTTTTGGCCATACCACGTCACATAGCACATGCTGCAAAAACAAGTTAGACGACCTCTAATTGTTGTTGCAAGTTTTACGTGGCTTCTATAGGATTTCTAGCAAGAACGTTTCTTACCTACGCCAAAACCACAACGTGATTTGTCAATTTCTATTTACCCTTCATAAGGACCCTTTTCATCGAATCCGATCCGACTAAAGTAGGAGAGACAGACACCTGCCAGCCACCTTATGCATCTAGTGCATGTCTGTCGGTGGAACCAGTCTCACGTAAGCGTACGTGTAAAGTCGGTCCGGGCCGCCTCATCCCACAATACCGCCGAATCAAGATTGACTAGTAACGGCAAGAAAGTTGAACAAACTCAAACGCCCACAACTACTTTGTGTTCTACTCGTGCAAGATGCTACGCATAAGACCTAGCTCAGATGCCACTGTTGGGGAACGTAGCAGAATTCAAAAAATTTCTACGCTTTCACCAAGATCCAACTAAGGAGACATCTAGCAACGAGCAAGTAAGAGTGCATCTACATACCGTTATGTAGATCGCGTGTGGAAGCTTTCGAAGAAGCGTGGATGAAGTAGTCGTACTCTTCACGTTCTTCGTCACCGATGATCTAGCGCCGAACGGACGGCACCTCCGCGTTCAACACATGTCCGGTACAGCAACGTCACCTCCTTATTGATCCAGCAAGGGGGGAGGAGAAGTTGTCAGAGATCCAGTAGCACAACGGCGTGGTGGTGGATGCAGTGGAGATTGCAGCAGGGCTTCGCCGGGCGCCCTGCGTTTGAGGAGACGGAGTTGTGACGGGAGGGGGAGAGGCGCCAGGGCAAGGGTGCGGCTGCCCTCTCCCCCCCCCACATATATATAGGGGGCCAGGGGGCGCGCCAGCCCCTGCAGATCCAATCTGCAAGGGGGGCGGCGGCCAGGGGGGAGTCCTTGCCCCCCAAGGCAAGTGGGGCGCCCCCTCCCCCTAGGGTTTCAACCCTAGGCGCATGGGGAGGAGGGCCCAAGTGGTGCGCCAGCCCATTAGGGCTGGACACTTCCCCCTTGCGGCCTAGGGGCCCCACCGGGATGGGTGGCCCCACCCGGTGGACCCTCGGGGCCCCTCCGGTGGTCCCGGGACACTCCCGGTGACCCCCGGAGATCACCCGATGGCCGAAACCTGACTTCCTATATATCAATCTTTACCTCCGGACCATGCCAGAACTCCTCGTGACGTCCGGGATCTCATCCGGGACTCCGAACAACTTTCGGGTTTCCACGTGCATGTATCTCTATGACCCTAGCGTTACCGAACCTTAAGTGTGTAGACCCTACGGGTTCGGGAGACACGTAGACATGACCGAGACCACTCTCTGGTCAATAACCAACAGCGGGATCTGGATATCCATGTTGGTTCCCACGTGTTCCTTGATGATCTTCATCGGATGAATCACCGTGTCAAGGATTCACTCAATCCCGTATGTCATTCCCTTTGTCCATCGGTACGGTACTTACCCGAGATTCGATCGTCGGTATTCCCGATACCTTGTTCAATCTCGTCATGGCAAGTCTCTTTACTCGATCCGTAATCCATCATCCCGTGACTAACTACTTAGTCACATTGAGCTCATTATGATGATGTCTTACCGAGTGGGCCCAGAGGTACCTCTCCGTCATACGAAGTGACAATATCCCAGTCTCGGTTCGTACCAACTCAACAGACACTTTCGGTGATACCCGATGCGTACCTTTATAGCCACCCAGTTACGTTGTGACGTTTGGCACACCCAAAGTATTCCTACGGCATCCGGGAGTTGTACAACCTCATGGTCTAAGGAATAAATACTTGACACCGAAAAGCTTATGCATTACGAACTATACGATCTCGTGCTATGCTCAGGATTGGGTCTTGTCCATCACATCATTCTCCTAATGATGTGATCCCGTTATCACTGACATCCCATGTCCATGGTCAGGAAACCGTGACCATCTATTGATCAACGAGCTGGTAACTAGAGGCCTACCAGGGACTCATTTTGGTCTATGTATTCACACATGTATCGCTGTTTCCGTACAATACAATTCAAGCATGAATAATAGACGATTATCATGAACAAGGAAATATAATAATAATACTTTTATTATTGCCTCTAGGGCATATTTCCAACACTTGGTACCCTTGAGCTTGTTCCTCTTGGGTGCTTGGGTGCCCTAGACGGTTGTGGTCACCTCGAAGCCATATTCCATTGTGGTGAAGCTTCGTGGTGTCGTTGGGGAGATAGCCCCAACCTTGTGGTGTTCGGAGCTCAATCTTTGTGGTGCAAAGCTCCGGGCAAGCGTCGGGGTCTCCAATTAGGTTGTGGAGATCGCCCCGAGCATTTTGTACGGGTTCGGTGACCGCCCCCAAGGGTTGCCATTTGTACGGGTTTGGTGACCGCCCTCAATGGTCCCTTAGTGGAATCACGGCATCTTGCATTGTGCGAGGGCGTGAGGAGATTACGGTGGCCCTAGTGGCTTCTTGGGGAGCATTGTGCCTCCACACCGCTCCAAACGGAGATTAGCATCCGCAGGGGTGTGAACTTCGGGATACATCGTCGTCTCCGCGTTCCTCGGTTATCTCTTACCCGAGCCCTTTACTTATGCTCTATACTTTGTGATAGCCATATTGTTTCTTGTCATATATCTTGCTATCATCTAGTCGATTATCTTGCTTAGTTAGCATAAGTTGTTGGTGCACATAGGTGAGCCTAGTTGTTGTAGGTTTTGTGCTTGACAAATTAACCGCTAGGTTTATTCCGCATTTGTTCAAGCCTAAACCGTAATTATTTTAAAGCGTCTATTCACCCCCCCCCTCTAGGCGACATCCACAATCTTTCAGTATGTATTGTATATACAATATACACACCGGTCCAGTCATAGCCAACAAGTTGAAGATGTATGCAATCCACTGCATGTATACCTTCCTGGCCTGCTCCCCTAATTGCATTTAAGTAGTCGTCGTGTCAGCGACCTACTAAGAGCATTTGTAGCAGACCCTTTATATCACGCCGAATTGCAAAATAACCATTAGTTTACAGTTTTGCTCAGAAAAAGCGGCTCGACACACACCTTAAATGCCCTCCACCTTTAATATTTTTTGAGGGGCATGATAAATTGTCCCCCGCCCCGACCCGTCGGTGCCCTGTATAGTGGGAAAGCAGTTGGTGGGAGGGACATTTCAGCCCCCGCGTGTTACCTTTGCCTATTGCGCAACCACCCCACCCCGGATCCGCCGCGCCCAGCCGCTGCCAGCCCGGATCAACCGCCGCCAATTTGCCACCTCCTCGTATCCATCGGTGAGTCTTTTTCTACCCCTTAAAGTTTGATTTAGCGAACTATTTATGTTCATACGAGCTCCGTTGCGATTTGTAGATGGATTTGGGCCCTTGCAAGGACACTTTGCTCGAGGATTGTCTTCGTCCAACGACTCGGACATAGAGACCATGCCTGAGAACAATCGGCAACAGATGGTGGTGGTGGTCCTCGCCATGAAGGAGCTCGAGGATACGAATAGAAGGAGACGGCGAGGATCGACCGTCCATTGTCTTTGCATGCCTCATAACCGCCATCTTGGGAACATGATGCTCATGCAAGACTACTTCGCGGCATCACATATGTATCTGCCGCACCTCTTCCAGGGAAGGTATCGAATGCGCCGATCACTCTTCGTAAAAATAGTAGAAGATTGTTAGGACAATTCTCGTTTTTTTACCCAAAGGAGAAACCCCGCGGGCTACTGCTAACATTAAAAGGGTATACTTTTTCTCAATAAAATATGTTCAGAATCAACTAAGGAACAAAATGAGTTATATTTTTATTTCCTTTGTTGTTTTGTAATCTTTCTTAACTGTTAGAGACAGATACTGCCACAACGATATTTTTCTACTAATATCGATATAGGTCATTGAATCATTGATGTGTTGCTAGCTTATTGCACACAAAAAATCCTATCTTATATTTCTATTGCAAGGAATACCAAGGAGAAATTCCTGGCTCCGCCATTGAGGCACGGTCATATGAAAGGCCATTGATCGCTCTGTCACCTAGACTAACATTTGTGTCTTTGTGTAACTATATATATGGACTAAGTTTCTTTACTCACATCTTCAATATACCTCGTATACACATTGATTATACCTCTTTATCATTCTCAATATACTTCTTTAATATTCTAGGATACCTAAAATGGTTGTGTTTCTCCTCAAGTGGCAACAACCATCTTCCTATATATATAAGGCGTGCGAGCACTGATGTTTATTACCACATGTATGATGTTTATTGCATGCATGTGTGAGTAGTTCCCTTAGTTTTTGGGGATACGGATGAACCCTAGCGTGTAATAGATTGTTTGGTATTAGGATTTAATACCCTCTTAAACATTTTTACGTTGATAGCCTTCTTGATGTTGGAGGACGTCGACCATCCAATATATGCCAATTAAGGACCGAAGGTTATTATCGTTGGTGGACCGGCTAGTTACGGAAGTAGGTGATTGACAGACCCGACCACCCTTTTCTCCAGACCAATGCAACAGGGGATAAAACAAAGACCACTTATAGGCTACTTACACATGGACCTTATTTCACTTAATCATCATCAGATTACTGGAGTGGAGAAGGACGTTGGTGGCGTATGTGATATGGGGTTGTCGAGTGTATGCACGTATTTGTACCAGCTTTGGCCACAAATAGAAATATGCAAAGTGACTTATGAATCCGACGTAGCATTGTGTTTAGGCAGCACTCTAGAAGCACACTAATGCGGAATTGGGACTCCCTGGGAATGCCTTAATCTTATTGGTTTCAATGCCTTAATCTTGGACCGCCTATGCAGGGTATGTTCACGCCATCGGTTCCCAACCCCACCGGCGAAGCTTATGAGGTGAATCCAAGTGTTCTTGAATTATTGCATAGTAGGTAATTTAAGGGTGAGGAAGATGATGATGCTTACCAATATTTCCATTTTGTGACATATGTAGGACATTAAAATTAAATGATTTTGGCCCAAATGATATGAAACTGATGTTATTTGCTTACACTGTGGTTGATGCAAGGCATTCTCTTCAGGACTGCCGGAGTCTAGGCTTGGGGAGTCCATACGTCCATTTTGCGTCATGATTTCCTACATTTATTTATTGTATTTTGAAGCTATATTCCATATTATGATGCAATTATAATGCCTTTTCTATCTTAAATTGCAAGATATATCAAAAGAGAGAGATTAACGGTAGTTGAACTTCTGACGTGAAAAGCTACAACAGAGATAGAATTCTCCGGAACTCAAAATACCGTGAAAATTTATAGAGATTTATTTTGGAATATATAAAACATAGTGGAAGAAAGAAGTACGAGAGAAAATCCTCGGTGGGCCCATAAGCCAGGGGTGCGTGCCCTACCCTGGGCGCGCCATCGTGGCTTGTGGGGACCACAGAGTATCACTATTGAAGTCCTTCTCCTATAGGAATCCATTTACACTGGAAAAATCGAGAGAAGACTTTCGGGGCAAACCACCACCATCTCGAGGTGAAACCAGAGGCAAAACTCTTTTGCTCTCCGACGGAGCCATTCCTTCGAGAGGGAAAAGTCAAAGCCATCATCATCATAAATATTACTCTCATCTTGGGAGGCCTCATCTTCATCAACATCTTCACGGACACCATCTCATCTCCAAACTCTAGTTCATCTCTTATGCTCAATCTTTGTATCGTACCTCGGATTGTTACCTAGGGATGCTAGTAGTGTTGATTACATCTCAGACTTGACGCTAGTTGGTTTACTTGGCGAAAGATTCATACGTTCAGACTGTTAATCGCACATTTATACCTACTGAACATATTCAATACTATGAGTCGTGAGTAGTTATATTTGTTCTTGAGGACATGGGAGAAGTCTTGTTATTAAAAATCATGTGAAGTTGATCGTCGCTCAATGTTTTGATGATATATTGCAGGTTCTTCATCTAGTGGTATTGTGTGAACGTCGACCACATGACACTTCACCTTCTTTGGGCCCCAGGAAAGGCATTGTGGAACTAGTTTGTAGTTGATGGGTTGCGAGAGTGATTGAAGCCTAAACCTCATCTATGATTTGTTTCGCCAGGGGCTGTTTTGGATCCATATGTTTAATGTTATTGTTAGATTTATCTTAATTACTTACCTTGTATTTGTAGATCCTTGTATGGAGAGTATAATCAAATGTAGGTGTTTGTTCAAGTAAGAATAGAACCTTACCTCCGGTACATCGACATAACAATGCAGTGAATGTAAGTTGATGAATCGTGGTGAAACTAACTAGACATATCCCCGTGTGTCCTCAAGGGCGTTTTAATCAATAAAATAAGTTCCACCGACTTATCTTTAGCAAAGTTAAGGATTGGGCCACTTGATGCACCTTCTTACTTTAGTTACTTGTTACTTGATACCAGTTATCTTGCTATCAAATTATCTATCAAAACTATCTTATAACACTTGCAGAGAATACCTTGTTGAAAGCCAGTTATCGATTCATTTTGGTCCTTGATGGGTTCGACACTCTTACTTATCGAAAGGATTACGATTCATCCCCTATACTTGTGGGTCATCAATATTAAGGATGTCAATGGGTAGGGTATGGAGCGGGTAGAGCAATACCATATCCATACGTGTTTAGTGAATGGGTACAAAATTCTACCCATACCTATACCCGTGGGTATGAAACTCTAACCGTATCCATACCCGACGGGTACGCATACCCATTGGGTACCCAACGGGTAGATCAAACAATACACAAGTTATTCTCAATTTTACATTTATTTATAGCACATTTAACAAAAAAATCATTGATCTCCACTCTATAATAGATAGATGAGTACATGACAATTATCTCAATTCAAATTAACAATTGGTGACAACTTTAACATAGGTTCATAAGCTCATGAGACAACTTTAACATAGGTACACTTGTGAATCATCGGTAAGGTTCACATGTCAGTATAAATAGGTAGGATATGTGTATAACCATGGGTAAAAGGTTGTACCTGTGCCCTACCCATGACTTAACGGGTAGGGTATGGGTACTACCCGTGGGTATAAAATTGTGCCCATACCCTGCCCATGCGGGTAAGGTATCCGTGGGTACCCATACCCATGGGTAAAATTGCCATCCTTAATCAATATTCACGAAGTAGGCAACATCCTTGCCCTTACAAACACCTTGATTCACTCCACAAACATAGGAGGCTTCCAAGTGACACCTAACCAATCTAGGAGACACCACTCTCCAAAAGGTAATGGATCTTTTTGTTGATGATGAACTCCTTGCTCTTGTGCTTCACAAGATAGTATGCTCAACTCTCGAACACTCTCTCTCTCACACACATATTTATCTATGTGGTAGGAGAGGCATTCGGGTAGAAAGCAACTTCGGGAGGCTAGAGATCAAAGTTCTATGGTTGGATCTCAGCACAAGAATATGTGGTTCTCTATTAGTAAATGGATATGGGAAGTGTAAGCTTCGATCTGATTGCTCTCTGAGAGTTAGTCTATGGGTGCGGGTATTTATAGCCATACAAAATACAATCATTACGCACCTCTATGCACACTTCAGTGGGATCGGGTGAAAACACTCGGTGAGACCGACATGGGTAAAAGGTTTGAACTTTAGGCTTTTCGTTGAGATCCGATGAAACCTCTTTGGTGGGACCGAGGTAAGTGAATTAACAACAATAGTCCGTGCATACCGTTGTGCATGAATGGCTATGTGAAATGCACAGCCGGGCTTATCATGCCCTCATGCGACCGGGCACAACAAGTTGTGCGAAAGGACGCGCATCCGGGCTTGGCCCGCCCACCCACGATCGGGTGTAGCTTGGTCTACTCGAACGCGTAGGGACAGACCTGCTTGGCTGCGGAAGAGCTTGACTGGGCCCTGGCATCGCTAGTTCTGACTGGCTGCCGTGAGATGGGATCTGTAAGGTCGGTTGCCCTATTCGGTGCGCCCATAAAAGTACCTCATGTGCTAGCCCGATTGGCAGCGGTGACGGAGCCAATGGTATTCCTGGAAATTCCATGGAATATCAATGATTTGGCCAAAAACAAATAGGATATAAATATCCATTATCCAGCCGAGGGAATATGTCACACAACAGGCCAAGACCCGAAGTCCAGCCCACGCACGCAACCCTCAATTCCTTAGTCCAGCAGGATGGATACCCCTCTCTCTAGTAGACTTCTCTTCTCCCCTGTTCGACCTAGTTGTTGCAGCCGGCCGCGACTACCACAATAGCCACCAACACATTAGCACCTCCAGGAGTCCAGCCCTCCACTAGTCTCATTCTCTAAGTTGCTCCGCTCTCGGTCTCGTGCTCGGCGCCTGGTGAGGTAATTTTCTGCACTAATTTAGAACGAATCCACTCCACCGGTGCTACATGCATGTTTATTTACTCTGATTTAGCAAATATTAGCACTAATTTAGAACGAATCCACTCCACCGGTTGCTACATGCCTGTTTATTTACTCTTATTTAGCATATATTAGCATTACACTTGTGTAAATAGAAGCTAATCTGCTAGATGCTATATATTTTAAGTGAATAAATCCTAATCTGCTAGCTAGATGGTAAGCATGCTACTGCCCCTGATTTTTATCTTGTGTTCTTGTAATGCTGATGAAGAACAAGGGTGTTAGCTTATTTGCAGTGCGGGAAAAGGCTTCAAAAGCAGCTCCTTTTGTTAAGGTTAGAGATATTATCACAATGATATTTTGCTACCATTACTGATATATGACCTTTGACCGGCTGCCGTGAGATGGGATGTTCTATCTACTCTCTCTATAGTGATTTAAATGCTTTTATATTTGTGTATAGAGAAAGTAGTATACATTTACATTGCATGGCAAAAATAATACTCCCTTTGTTCACTTTTATTTACGTTTAGGATAGTAGAAATTGAATTGATTTAGATGTTGTCTTAAATGTCTACATGATCTTACAAAAGTGAACGAAGGAAGTAATTAAAATCAACATCGACACCAAATTCCTGGCTCCGCCTCAGGGCCGTAGGACTAATACGACAACGAAATGTTGCAAAATATCTCCACGAGAAATATCTCTTGCATGCGTCGACCTCGGTCGACAATCGATTGTGGTACCGTGAAACATCCCAGCTAACAGCTTTGTCCGTCGGCTATGCTGCTCCACCAGCATTACTTGGTTGATCCGTCCTACTGCTACCTATCTGATTCCATCCAGAACATAAACAGTGGTACGTGCACCAGGATATTTCATTTCCCCAATAATTGCAAGCTCGCACCCGGGCCGGGCCGCCAACCATGAATAAGTGAGATGAATGAACGAATGTTTTCATGACCAGCTAAAAACAAAGACAGAAACAAAAAAACTGCCCTAAAAAAGCTAAAAAAATAGACTAGCTATTTTTCTCCGCTCTAGAGTAACATTGACATGCATTTTTAGGATATTGTTCTTGCGAAATTGGGAGGGTTGCCAAACTCGTATTAGATTTTGTATTTGTTGTAAAAATGAAACCCGCGTTGCAGAAAATCTCATACTGGCAATCCGAAGAATATTGCCTCGCCAGATATGCATAAACTAGCAATCAAAGTTGGTACGTCGATTATCATTCGTTCCATGGATGTCGATGAACTTAGCAGATACTGATGACAGATAATATTAATAATTTAAGCTAGCTAAGATAAGCCAGGAGGAGATCCTTGGCCCGGTCGACGAACCGAGCGACAGGATCCAGCAGAAGAACGCTCACGGAAGCTGCAAACCTATCTCGAAAAACTGGCAACGACGATCATACACAAGCGACTGATTGATCGGTCAAAAAGATTGAAAAATCAAAAGTCTTTCCTCATCCTATTTTTTTTCCCTTGCTCCTTCCGTCAGCGCCGCCGCAGATTCGTCCAGCCTCCAATGGCCTATGGCCTGTGGAGGTGCGGAGGATCTCGGCCCCGCACCGGCGGGAGGAGCCCCGTTCTCGTTTTTGTCAGGTTGAACGTCTTAGTTGGGGTTGTTCGGCGGCGGCGAAGTGCGAATAGCTTTTTCGAAGGATGTGTGGAGGCATATCTTCGTCGGATCTCACGGGATTCGGTCGGTGCTGGTCTTCGTTGGATATATTTGGATCCAGTTTTTGTTCGTCTTTGTTCGTGTGGTTCCAGATTTGATCTTTCTAATCTACAACTCTCTTCATCGACGATGGTTGCTACTCTGGTGTGCTGGTTCTTTGGGACCTTGGCACGATGACTTTCCCCCGACTGTCTACTACAACAAAATTTGCCCGTCTCCGGTGATGAAGATGCGATGATTGCGGCGCGCTTTCGGCTCGCTCCAGTGCTTGTAGTCATCGCTAGATGGTTCATAGACCTGGTTGTCATTTTTATTATCTCTTATATTTTCTGTACTGTCATGTCATGATTGATGGATAGATTGAAATTTTGTCTCGAAAAAGAATTGAAAAATCAGGCGGTTCTGACCAGGAGGTAGCTCAATTTTTTTCATTGTTATTAAGCCGGATTAGGTGGCAATAATACGTGGGTGCATTTGCGTGCGAGTACAGAGTCCAAGCCAGCCCGACCGAAACAAAAATGCATGCACGGCCAAGCCACATTATTGTAGGGGGTGCGGGGCGGGTCGGACCCAGATGGACTCACATCACGTCGCGCGAGTCCGCCCCCACGAAACGCACCCTGCGCCAACGAGAAGAAACGAGACGCAGAGCCATGTGACGACAGGACCACCCATACTGTCGTGTGTCCTCCCACCTCCCAGGGTCCTCTACTCACCTACGTGGCCAAAGCGCAGGCGAGGCTTGGCTTGGCTTTTCTCCAGTGCAACGTGGGCCAGCGAGAGCTTGGAGGCTTGTGGAGTGCATGCATGGAGCCACGTACCACGTCTAGAATCTAAAAAGAACTTACGACGTCGAGAAATGCAGCGGACTGCGGACGTATGTAGCCATTGGTGTGTCCTGGCACCTACCGAGTATTTTCGTGCTATTGTTTGTTTTTAGGTTTCTGCGTGGCTAGTCCGTGGTCCTTGTGGTTTGGTACTTTTTTCTTTTCGAAAAGAAAGAACAGTGATTTGGTCCTTGTGGTTGCATTGGTTGCTCGGATTGAAACAGTGATTTGTCATTGTGCAATGTGCATGCAGTGCGTCTGTGCGTGTCCAAGTATCAATTGCTATCGTCTTATCGGCACATGCTTTTCAGCCTACTTCATTCTTTGGACTTGCTAGGTTAAGTGTACTGCGTTAGGACATTTTCAACACGGGCTCGCGACTTGAACATCACATTCGTAGGACATTTTCAACACGGGCTCGCGACTTGAACATCACATTCGTCCGTGGACGGAGGAACCAGTTGACGGATATTGACGTAGAAGCTAACCAAAGCTATCTGCGTACATTTTAAATACTAGTATTTGAACTAACCAGAGGAAATTTTAATCAAACAAGCTAAAAGTCATTAAAGTTCGGTCATAATTTACATAAACAACAGATATTTGTACCATTTTACCGAAAACTAAAGAAAAACTACAGCTTGTACCGAACGACCATCTCGTACGCGTGGCCGCCCTACCTGGCTGCACCACCGTCACCGTCCGTGCCGTCGTCGTTGCCCCTCTACCAGCAGTAGAGCGCCGGTCCACCATGGAAGCCTTGTCCGGCCCCTGCATACCGCTTTGCTTCCTCTTGCGCAGTGTGGAGGGTTGCTGCGGACAATGCCGCCCACCCTCATGGAGCCCTAGCGGCGGCTTTGCCCCTGCCGACGTTGGCGGAATAGTCTCTAAGTGAGCACTCCTCACCGATCTTGGCGAGCTCGCCCTTAAGGCAGCGACGGCGAGGTCTAGGTCGTTGCCAAGTCATTCATGCGCCGTGTCCGACTTGGCAAACGTGAAGTGGTGGGTGACGTTGCGCCACTCACACCACACATGTTGCATCGCCGCTCGCTCCTCCTCGGACACGACGCCCCTTGAGCCCGAGGGACAACCACCATCGATGCCTCCGAGGTAGTGGAGGATGCAGTCTCGTGCCTCGATGATCATAGGCGGCAGCTTGTCCTTGATGAACTGCCTGCGGCGGTTACGACAGGGCAGGGACATAGGCCCGTCAATACGGGTGTAGTAGCCGTCGAAAGTGCAATCATGTCCTTGCATCATATTTTGATGTTGATGATAATATACATGTTGGGGACTAATTATGTTTGTCAACTAAATCTTAGGTTTTAGTCCCCGCGTGACAATGTGTGTGGATCACAGACAAATGGAATGGACATGACTCAAGAAAGAAGAAACAGAAAGTTTATGAGTTACGCGTTTGTTTATTCTTGAGTATAGGGATCTCACACGATTAAGAGGGATATGTAGTGGCGCGCTACATCGACGCCTCAGTGTAGTGGAAAATGAGTAAGGGTCTTTGCATTTGACTCGACGAGTGCGAAGGGTAAGGAAGCTATCTGAACCTAGGAGGGTCCCTTAAGTAGCTGGAACGTAGGGTCCCTGACGGGTAAGCTTCGGGAGATGGTTGATACAACAGGGAGGAAAAGTATTGATATCGTTTGCGCCCAAGGATCCAAATGGAGGGGACAGAGGGCGAAGGAGATGGAGGGTACCGGCTTCAAGCTATGGTACACGGGAACAACTACAAATAGAAATGGTGTAGTCATCTTGCTCAACAAGAGCCTCGGGTATGGATTGGTAGACGTCAAGAGACATGGGGATCAGATTATCCTGGTCAAGCTGGTAGTTGGGGACTTAGTTCTAAATGTTATTGGTGTGTATGCCCCGCAAGCAGTAGCGGACCTAGCCCACTAGACCAGCGTGGGCCAGCCGTGTTATTGTACATGTACATTTCTAAATTTCTTTTTTGTTTTTAGCCTTTTTCTATGGTATAAATACTATTTTCAAATATCAGGGTGGGCAATGGCCCACCTTGGACACCCTCTACTTCCGTCACTACCAACAAGTAGGCCACAATGAGAACACCAAGAGGGAGTTCTAGAAAGGCGTGGAGGACATGGTTAGGAATGTACCGATTGGCGAGAAGCTCTTCATAGGAGGAGACCTCAATGGCCACGTGGGTACCCTAACACAGATTTTGGGGGGGGGGGAGGGGAGGGTGCATGGGGCTTTGGTTATGGCCTCGGGAATCAAGAAGGAGAAGATGTCTTAAGCTCTGCTCTAGCCTACGACATGATCGTAGCTAACACCCTCTTTCAAAAGAGAGAATCAAATCTAGTGACTTTTAGTAGTGGTCAACATTCTAGCCAGATTGATTTCATCCTCTCGAGATGAGAAGACATGCATGTGTGCCTACATTGTAAGGTGATACCTGGAGAGAGTGTTGTCCCTCAGCATAAGCTGGTGATAGCTGACTTCCGCTTTCATTTGTGTTCAGCAGGATAAGCGTGCCAAAGTAACTAGAACGGAGTGGTAGAAGCTCAAGAGGGAGGGAGCTCAGGCGTTCAAGGAGAAGGTTATTAAGGAGGGCCCTTGGGTGGAAGGATGTGATGCAAATAATATGTGGCTGAAGATGACGACTTGCATTCATAAGATGCCCTTAGGAAAGTTTGTAGTGTCCATGGGAAGTAAAAGAGAAGCTAAAGATACCTGGTGGTCGAATGATGATGTCCAGAAGGCTATTAAGGGGAACAAATATTATTTTAGATGCCTCTACCTATATAGGAGTGCAGACAACATAGAGAAGTACAAGATGGCAAAGAAGGCATCAAAGCGACTGATAACCCACAAGTATAAGGGATCAACTGTAGACTCTTTCGATAGGTAAGAGTATCGAACCCAACTAGGAGCTAAAGGTAGAATTAATATTCCCTTCAAATTATATCGACCACCGATACAACTCAACGCACATTTAACGTTTACTTTACCTAGAACAAGTATGAAACTATAAGTACTTTGTAGGTTTAACGCTAAACTACTTTGCAAGAATAATACTAGGAGTACTTTACGAGATAATATAAGTTACTTGTTTAGTAGAAAGTTTTTGTAACACAAGAGAAGGATTTGTCCCTAGGCCATCGATAACTAGACCAGAAGTCGAGGATCGTGGCGTGTGGCCCTGGGATCTGAGAAGGACTCTTCCTGGCGTTCCAAACCGACTTTGGCGAGGCCCTCTCCCCAAGTTACGACCTCTAGGCTCAACATATAAATAGAGGAGCAGGGCTATCCCCTAGAACACAAGTTTTGAAGCCTCCTCTAGTTCTTCAAGTTCTAGTTGGTCCTAGTTGACTAATTAGAGCTAGGCTAACCTTCTAGTTCCTCCTCCGCTCTAAATCTGTTGTGCTTGGCAAAGCCCGGCGGAAATAGTTTCATCACCACCGTCACCACGCCGTCGTGCTGCTGGAACTCATTTACTACTTCGCCCTTCTTGCTGGATCGAGAAGGTGAGGATGACATCGAGCTGAACATGTGCTGAACACGGAGGTGTCGTACGTTTGGTGCTTGATCAGAACGGATCGTGAAGGTGTATGACTACATCAACCACGTTGATAAACGCTTCCGCCTAGCGATCTATAAGGGTAAGTAGATGCTCTCCCCCTCTCGTAGCTATGCATCTCCATGGATAGACCTTGCGTGTGCGTAGAATTTTTTTGTTTTCCATGCAACGTTCCCCAACAGAGGCATCATGAGCCAGGTCTATGCGTGGATGATATGCACGAGTAGAACAAAAATGAGTTGTGGGCGGTGATGTTCATATTGCTTACCACCAATGTCTTATTTTTATTCGGCGGTATTGTGGGATGAAGCGGCTCGGACCAACCTTACATGTCCATGTACATGAGACCGGTTCCACAGACTAACATGCCACTTGTTTTGCATAAAGGTGGCTGGCGGGTGTCTGTTTCTCCCACTTTAGTTGAATTTGATTTGACTACGGCGGTCCTTGCAGAAGGTTAAATAGCAACTTGATAATCACCGTTGTAGTTTTGCGTAGGTAAGAACGGCTCTTGCTAGTTTCCCGTAGTAGCCACATAAAACTTGCAACAACAAAGTAGATGACGTCTAACTTGTTTTTGCAGGGTATGTTGTGATGTGATATGGTGAGGACGTGGTATGATATATGTTGATGTATGAGATGATCATGTTTTGTAATAAGTTCACGACTTGCACCTCGATGAGTATGACAACCGGCAGGAGTCTTAAGGTTGTCCTTAATTTATTTTATGACATGTCTGTCAATCACTAAGCGCCATGTAATTGCTTTAATTTATCGCTATACGTTAGCAATAGTTGTAGAAGCAATAGTTGGCGAGACGACCCCGACGCAATGATGGAGATCAGGGTGTCGCGCCGGTGACAATGGATATCATGCCATTGATTTGGAGATGGAGATCAAAAGCACAAGATGATGATGGACATATCATGTCACATATTTTGATTGCATGTGGTGTTTATCCATTATGCATCTTATTTTGCTTAGTACGACGATAGCATTATAAGACGATCCCTTCACTTAATTTCAAGATAAAAGTGTTCTCCCCGAGTATGCACCATTGCTAAAGTTCATCGTTTCAAAGCACCTTGTGATTATCGGGTGTGATAGACTCTACGTTCACATATGGGTGTAAGCCAGTTTTGCACATGCAGAATATTTGGGTTAAACTTGACAAGCCTAGCATGTACAGACATGGTCTCAGAATACCGAAGATCGAAAGGTCAAACATGATTCATATAGTAGATATGATCAACATGAAGATGTTCACCATTGAAGAGGACCCCATCTCACGTGATGACCGGACATGGGTTAGTTGATTTGGATCATGTATCACTTAGACAGCTTGAGGGATGTTGATTTAAGTGGGAGTTCTTTCGTAATTTGATTAATTTAACCAAAATTTATCATGAACTTAGTTCTAATAGTCTTTGCAAATCTATGTTGTATATCAATGGCCCATGCCACCGTTCCCTTGAATTTTAATGCGTTCCTTGAGAAAGCTAAGTTAAAAAATGATTGTAGCAACTACACTGACTGGGTCCGTAACTTGAGGATTATCTTCATTGCTACCCAAAAGAATTATGTCCTTGATGCATCGCTAGGTGACACTCCTGCTGTAGGAGCTGATGCAGACGTTATGAACGTCTAGCAAGCTTGATCTGATGACTACTCGATAGTTTAGTGTGCAATACTTTATGGCTTGGAACCGGGACTTCAAAAGTGTTTTGAACGGCACGGAGCATATGAGATGTTCCAAGAGCGAAAGTTGATATTTCAAGATAATGCCCATGTTGATAGATATGAAGTCTCCAACAAGTTCTTTAGATGTAAGATGGAGGAGAATAGTTCTATCAGTGAACACATACTCAGAATGTCTGGGTACCACAACCACTTAACTCGGCTAGGAATTGATCTTCTAGTTGAGAGTGTTATTGATATAGTTCTTCAGTCACTGCCACTAAGCTACAAAGGCTTCGTGATGAACTATAATATGCAAGGGATGACGAAAACGATTCTCGAGCTCTTCACGATGCTGAAGTCGTCGGAGGTAGAAATCAAGAAAGCGCATCAAGTGTTGATGGTTAACAAGACCACCAATTTCAAGAAAAAGGGCAAGGGAAAGAAAGGGAACTTCAATAAGATAGGCAAGCAAGTTTCCGCTCCCATGAAGAAGCCTAAAGCTAGACCCAAACCTGAAACTGAGTGCTTCTACTACAAGGGAAATGGTCACTAGAAGCGGAACTGCCCCAAGTACTTGGCAGATAAGAAGGATGGCAAAGTGAACAAAGGTATATTTGATATACATGTTATTGATATGTTCCTTACTAGTGCTCGTAGTAGGACCTGGGTATTTGATACTGGTTCGGTTGCTCATATTTTACACTGGTACAATGAGGTGTGATGTCGCTTGAAGCTACGTCGTTTTTTCCCCAAAGAGGAAGGGGTGATGTAGCATAGAGGCGGTCGGTATTTCCCTCAGATGTGAAACAAAGATTATCGAACAAATAGGAGAACCAAGCAACACAACATAAACAACACCTGCACACAAATAACAACACCTCGCAACCCAACGTCTTAAAGGGGTTGTCAATCCCTTTCAGGTAACGAACATGAGATAAATATTGGTAGATTGGTTGATGAATAAGATAAATTGCAGCAAGGTTTTTTTGGGTTTTGGTTTAGTAGATCTAAAAATAAAAGCAAAGGCAAATAGACCGCAAAGGCAAATATATGAGAAAGAAGACCCGGGGCCGTAGGTTTCACTAGTGGCTTCTCTCGAGAAAAATTAGCAACGGTGGGTAAACAAATTACTGTTGGGAAATTGATAGAACTTCAAATAATCATGACGATATCCAGGCAATGATCATTAGATAGGCATCACATCCAGGATTAGTAGACCGACTCCTGCCTGCATCTACTACTATTACTCCACATATCGACCGCTATCCAGCATGCATCTAGTGTATTAAGTTCATGGAAAAATGGAGTAATGCATTAAGAACAATGACATGATGTAGACAAGATCCGTATATCTATGGCGTTAGATATGAATCTCGTCTTTTTATCCTTAGTGGCAACTATACATACGTGTAGGTTCCCCTTCTGTCACTGGGATCAATCACCATAAGATCAAACCCACTATCGGGCACCTCTTCCCATTGCAAGATAAATAGATCAAGTTGGACAAATAAAACCCAATACTAGAGAAGAAATACGAGGCTATAAGAAACCATGCATATAAGAGATCAAAGAACTCAAATAACTTTCATGGATATAAAAAGATGGGTCTGATCATAAACTCAAAGTTCATTGGATCCCAACAAACACACCGCAAAAAGAGTTACATCATATGGATCTCCAAGAGACCATTGTATTGAGAATCAAAAGAGAGAGAGGAAGCCATCTAGCTACTAACTACGGACCCGTAGGTCTATAAAGAACTACTCACGCATCATTGGAGAGGTACCAATGGATGTGGTGAACCCCTCCGTGATGGTGTCTAGATTGGATCTGGTGTTTCTGAACTCTGCGGTGGCTGGATGAATATTTTGTCGACTCCCCTAGGGTTTTGGCAATATTGGGGTATTTATAGAGCAAAGAGGCGGTCCGGGGGGCACCCGAGGTGGGTTGTCCCCTCCTCGGGACTCCCCCCCAGGTGCCACCGGGGCCCATAGTGTTCCTTCTGGCCCAAAAAAATCTCCAAAAAGTTTCGCGGTGTCTGGGCTCCGCTTGATATTGATTTCCTGCGATGTAAAAAACATGCAGAAAACAACAACTGGCACTTGGCACTATGTCAATAGGTTAGTACCAAAAATGATATAAAATGATTGTAAAACGACCAAGAATGATAATATAATAGCATGGAACAATCAAAAGATATAGATACGTTGAAGGCGTATCAAGGTGCTATACAAACGGTTGTTAACCCCTTTCTTTGATGGCATTTTAAACCCTCGCCAAGTGAGTGTGGGCGATAGGGGTGTCCTTCCCACACTACCCAGAAACCGTCGGGGATAGGGAGTAGTAATGCATACGTTTTGCATAACTAAGCATATGCGTTACCGTCATGTATCCCAAACGCTTTCTGATATATCGCATATCCCAAATGCTCCATCCTTGCTACTCATCTGTGCTTGCATTGCCATCGCAGTCGGTATTCCGCCGTGCTGCATTTACGATGTGCGCCACATCACAGACGTTTCACGATTATGGAACATGTATGATAAGAAAACAATCACACACATTTACTTTTCCTCGACTGTATGCGATTTGACGACATCATAAACAATCCATAATTGCAAAAGGTGTGTGATAAGGTGACTTTCGCAAACATTTAATAATAAAGAACTGTGTGCGATGATGCTGTTAATCTCACATGTTTTTTCTTGGATGATCGTGTGTGTAGCAGAGATTCATCACACACGTAGTGGATCTGAGAAACGTGTCTAATCTCCACGTTGATCACAAACATTTTTCTTTCCCAAACTATGTGCAGTGTACCGGCCTGCAGAACCTAATTTATCGCTAATTTAACCCCTGCATTTAAAAATCACATATTTTGAATTCGAAAGTAGGCAATCACTTATTTCATATCAAACCATGTTTATTACAAATATAGGTTCAAGCACGAATGCATAACTCGATGCACAGGTACATATACTAAAGAACTGCGGAAGCACCAACTAAAGAATGATGAACCACAGCTGTACTAAAGACTGTAAAGTGTAAAGAGAGAGGTGAAAGACATTCTGGTTGCTCGAGAAGGTGAATCCGAATGCCCATATTGTGCCCTCCTCCATGTGTAATGCACGCACGACTTTAGGCCAACCCCTTGTGATGTCTTCCCACCCATCCTTCATTGTCTTCATTAGGACTTCTCGATGCTCTGTAGTCTTGATAAAATACTTTAACCTTCATTGCGTGTCCACCAATAATGTACTTTGCGAGAAAATCCTGAGTAAACTGCTTTGGGAAACCCTGCAAATAAAAAAGATTCAGACATTGTTGCGAAACAACTCATTTTGTGCAGTAAAAAGAGAAGGCTACAGAGTTTGTACGTACCATCCTACAACTCACTATTGTGTTGGATAGAGCGTAAACAAATAATTTGATTGCCACCATTCATATCTTTGTCCTAATAATCCTTATGAATTTCCTCACTTGATGATGGTTCATGAATATCTCATTGCCCCATACGGAAAAAGGGTCGATGCATGGATCTTTGCCAAGGACATATGTACCTACAAGCAACATGTCATTATTAGAAGCTAAAAAGTGTCGAGGCCTCGATCTATATGCACTACACTATGGAACAATGAAGGAGGGGGGTTAAAAGCCGAGGGATGAAACTAATCTCGGCAAAAAAATGTTGGTCACTCCCATTGTTGTCCTGCATAAGTAGTGGAAAGGCATGATGAGTACATCAACCTTAACATGAAACAAATATAGACAAGGTAAACAACATCATCTCCAAATCATAGCTTGAATTTGTTGCTTTCAGCATGCTGTTAAACTGGATATAAAATGGAAGGGAATGTTATCTACAACATGCTTAACAGCCACCAAATATTGCAATTCAAACTGGTATTGTTGAAAATGAATAGAACGTAGCTCATGCTTAAACATCACACTAGATAAATGTGTAAAACTAAAATAAATGGCATGTGTTAACTACACCAAGTATAACTGGATCCAAATATAGCCGTTCAAACTGGTATTGATGAAATCGAGATGCAAGTTGCCACTTGCACATGATGAACATCACATTGTGAATGACTGAAATAAACACGGCATAAATGATCAGTATAACAACCAATATAGCCATTCAAAACTGGACAGGTGTTCACTCCAACCAACCTAACAAGCAAATACAGATAAACAAGGCATATATATGCTTGAAAACTATACAAATGCTCACTTCAACCAACCTAACAAGCAAATACAGATAAACAAGGCATCCGCTTGGTAACTCGACAAATGCTCACCGCAACCAACCTAACAACCAAATACAGATAAACAAGGCATCTACTCACTATAAACAACCAATATAGCCATTCGTGAAACTGAAGTGGACATTTCATACTTAAACATCACATAGCCCTATTGAACATTACATTTTTGCATAACTGAAATAATTAAACACGACACAGTTAAAATACCACATGGCATTAGCTACTACAACAAATGGTGTGTGTTGTCTAGATAAAAAAAGTAAGATTTGCTTATAGGATGTTGCCTCACTTGTCATGGACGGGATCCTTCCCGTTGGAAGAGCACAGACCCATGGTGCACTCTCTGATGTTGCGGATGGGCTGTTTCACATTGAAAGAACCTTTGTGGGTGCCCTCCTTGTGGTCATGGTCGATGAGATCTGACCTGGCAATTGAGGATCCGAAGCTGCCGCCGTAGAACATGTCCTTCAGAAATGACAAAATGGGTTAGATGACATACAAGGATCGCAAATCCTTGACCGCGTGGTAGAGGAGATCAGCGGCAGGGCTTTCAAAGAGCTCGATGATGGTTGAACCAGAGGGGCTGGGGATGGACCACTTAACCTGTGACATGGCCCGCGTGAAGCCGCCGATGTCGACGAGCTTGATGTCGTAGCCAGCGTTCCCGAGGTAGAGTAGTACAGTAGCCCGCTAGCGTGAAGCCTTTAGCATGGCAACATAGTTAAGGTCCTCGCAACCTTCCATGGCGAGGTGTTGCTCTGGGATCGACAGGTCGGGACGAACAACGGCCACCTGGCGAATGTCTGCCGGAGAGGCCATGATAAACCTCTTTTTGGCCGAACGCTCATTGGATTCCCCGGGATACGTGATCGGGCTTAGGCTGCGACTCTCTGGAGCACGAGATGTAGATCTGGCGGGGAGGGACACCGCAAGTCTCATCTAAAAACTCAGGGGGGGGCGACGATATGGGAATCAATTGGTAAATTGAACTCTATTGTCTAAGCTAGGAGGCACGGGCATACATGCAGGGGTTGGCGGCGTCGGCGCCGACGACAAGCTAGGGTTTGAGGGGGAGGGGGTTACTGTGGAGGGGGGCGGGGTGGTGTTTGTGGTTATGCAATGGCTACTAATTTTTTGGTAATGGTGGGTGGAGATGGTGGTGGACGAGGGAGGGTGATGGTTCAAATGCCTCGGCTACTGGAAATTTACTATATGGTCGGTGGTGGAGGAGTGGGGATGACGGTTGAAATACCGCGGCTACTAAAATTTGTGTAAAGGAATTGATGCGGGGACGGAGCACCCAAGCTCGTACATGGTCCAATAAGAACATTTGTGTATGATACTAAGGAAAAGCATCGGAACCGCCGATTCTTACATCGCTCAAGGTGGGTAGTTTGTTTTTTGATTTCTATCTAGTTTGCACAGGTGGTGATTTTACAGGGGACTAGCATCGCACACAGTTAAACCACTCCTCCACCCTTGCTCGCGCTTGTGCAGTCATGGTGGTTTCACAGCACACTAGCATCACACACGGTTAAGCGAGTGCCTCCACCCTTGCTCGCGCTTGCGCAGTCATGGTGATTCACAGCACACTTGCATCGCACACGGTTAAGTTAGTACACCCGTGTCCGCTGAGCTTCATCCGAGTCTTCGAAGCAAAAAAATGTGAGAGAGGGTCAGAAGACAACCACACCAGCATGTGACCCAAATATATATGAATGAAAAAGGCAGTGTGTGATGTTCAAATTTCTAATACACAACTTTGACCGTGTGGACACATGATTGGGCGCATTGTCGAAGATCGATGAGAGGGGCCAAAAGTCAAGAACCATGTGGAAGTGGCCAAATATATGTAGGAATATAGGGTGTGATGTTTAAATACACAATGCACAACTTTGGTGGCACCTGCCTCGCAAACCGGAAAGTCCCTCTTGGACATATCTATCTTTACCTAATAATAAAGCACAGATTGAATCTGTCGGGTTCACCCTCATGACACTTTTACAGAAAAGTCCATGTGTTTTTCTATACTCAACCCGCAGTCCAAATCAATGCGGTAAGTGTAAAAAAAGCTTCGTATTTTATTTCGTCCGTCGTGCTTTTCTTTCTTCGTGGTAATCATTGTCGTAGGCCAGGCACATCGCTGCATCGCCGCGGAACCGCCGTCGCTGCCCAAACCTCACCTCCAGCGGCCTTTGCCCCTCCCACATCAATTCGACCCCCACCCATCCATATATCTCTCTCTCTCTCGCGACCCCTCTCTATCTTCCTGGACACATCTCCTCTGCCACAGATGACGGCAGATTCCAGCGTTCTCCGGCAAATTCCGCCACCGCACAGCACCGGGTCGAGCTCGCCTCGCTCCACTAGGTCTTTTACCCCAACGGGATTCGCCGCTCCCGGCCACCAGCGATGACTTTAAGCTCCCGGCTAGAGTTCATCCCCTCTCCTATCTCTTCCCCCTTTCTATCTCTAATATTTGGTTTGATCCGACATGTTCGATGTGCAGGGCAAGGATTGTATGTTTGAGGAAGGAGGGGTCGACCTTGCCTTGCTGCATCTCGGGACGCACCACCGGTGAGTTCACCCCCTCCTCTCTCTGTTCTTGTTCGTGGCCAATGAGGCATTGCTCTTGGTTATGATTTACCACTGTTTGGGCTCAATTGGCTACTGCTTGAGGTCAACTTTATTGATACTGTTAAGTATTGATTGTTCCTTGAATTGAACAGCAAGGTTAACCACAAATTTGTTAGTTGAATTGATGCCTGACTGAACTGCAGTTGTTAGTTCAATTTTTCAATCTTGAATTTAGGGAGTTGCTACTGAAAGATGAAAAAATTGGTACTATTTGAGGTCCATGTGCCTCCCATGCTCATCAACTTGCTACTATTTGAGCTCAATTTTTTGGTATGGTTTATGTGTTAATTTATTCGTGCTCTGTTGCATCCCACCCTCCCCTCCTGTGACGGCAGCCAACGCTTGCATCGGAGGACCTGCTGCTGTGCTTCCTTCTTTCATTTTTTGCTACATGTTGCATGTGTTTGAGACATCGACAAGCAGCGACGCCGGTTGAGCTAGCTGCTGGGGACGCCTCTCTCTCAATTATCTCTATCTCCATCTCTATCATGATATTTAGAAGCCATCTATTAATCCGTCAATGCCTAATTACAAAATCTCGTCTCGCTCGATCCCCCATCCCTCTCTAGAGTTGCGGGATGCGCCGCAGGCCCGCAGCCAGCACGGTCCCAACGGCCGCCGCGAGTCTCCCCGGTCGACGTCGTCGTCCGTCTGTGCTAGGCCTAAAGCCATTAGCGTCCAGCGTGGCATCATTGGTCTTGCTGTTGGCGGTACGTACATGTCGTTTGTGCTGCTGGCTCTCAAGCCTGACAGACAGTTGTAGCTCCTCAACCGATCTCTGTCGAAAGTCCCAAAGCGAAGATTGATATGGCTGGAAACTTACATTGCTAAAAGTTTATTTCTCACTAATAGATGCATTTTTCTCCAGCTATTTTGTAGGGGCTAGCTACATGCAGTCTGTCTCCATGTTCGGGAATTTGACATACGTGATGGAGATTTAATGCATAAAGTCGATGAATAATTAGCTACTTTAGGAAAATCACAAAACAATGAGCCAAATATAGGTCCGTTGTGCAGATGAAACATCTACACATATATCATGGTTTTCCTCCTAGCTCCAGCCTATGTGCTCGACAGGGCACTGCTTGCATTTAAGGCTCATTGACATCTCACACGTATGATAATTTTAGGTACTTTGTTATTGATCTACTTCTATCTTCCTACACTTTTTTTCATATATCCTTCTATTCTGGGCCATGATAAATAAGCACTCAATAAAGCTATTCCGGCATACTCTGGTTGCCACCTTGCTTGGGTCATCATATAGACATGAGTAATTAATGGTTTAATTATATCTAATTTGTTCTGACAATTTTTCAAATGTAATTTGATTAAGGACCTGAAACATCACCACAGTTTGACAACAGAACTAGAGTGGTCTCCTATGCGTAATTTGATGTCTTAATTTCCTAAACATGACATTGCAGATGGACAATGCTTTGGCGGGCATATTGGAGTTGGCTTTGCTAATTAACAAAGGAAGTGGCATGGGTTAAGGATTTGAGGTGCTAATCTGGCGAATTGTGTTACCATTGTATGCTTCTCAATGTCAGCCCACAAGGAGTTTGTTGATCCTCTTGCCTAATATGACAAATTCTACATCTGAAAAAATGATCAACTCGATGGTCTCACAATTATAGGGTAACATTTTCATATCTTCTGATAAACTTTGTTGATTTTTTAGTTCTTTATCCTATTTGTAAGCATCTCAATTTTGGTAACAGAGATTGGTTCTACAAAACATAGCAAGCCACCTGACATTCGTGTCTCATAGTTGTTTTTCATTTTTTTTATTCATCATACTATTTTGAACTATGTACCTCTTTTAAATTAGAAAGTTATTATTCATTTAACA
Source organism: Secale cereale (assembly GCA_902687465.1). Classification (NCBI taxonomy): domain Eukaryota; kingdom Viridiplantae; phylum Streptophyta; class Magnoliopsida; order Poales; family Poaceae; genus Secale; species Secale cereale. The sequence goes on along the minus strand of LR738710.1, from coordinate 451,696,470 downwards.
TTTGATATGGATGAAACCTCATATATTTTTAGCATTCTGTGACATCATGATTTGTAGGTGATTCAGTTTTTTTATTTAAAGCTGTGACTCATTTTGTAAATAAAAAAGTTGAACGGAACATATGGAGATGTTGCACATACAAAAGCTTTATTTCTTAAATTTCACCCGTCCGCCCTCCTCCCCTTTTGCTTCCTTCCTGCATAGGCGGCCACTTTGAATGAAAATATTGAAGCACCAAGTTGATGGGTTTGCTATTGTCACATTCTTCAGTTCAAGGAGCTTCGTGTAGGAATCGCTCCAAAATCAGCCGGAATCCGCCATGTCTACATTTCTCTGACTCAAAAGGAAGCTCCTGCAGGTGCAGAACCTCTGAGATTTTTTTACAGCAAGCACTTTGGATTGTCAATACGCATTTCTAAGTTATGTATTGCAAATGATTGAGTGGAATTCAACTTTGCTGTAGACCTGAATGTTGTTCTTGCTGTAACATCTTGTAGTTTCTGATGCTTCATAGTGTAATTTTGGGTCGGTGGGCTTGGTGTTGCAGGTGTACATGATGCTGAGCTTACAGGGCAGGGAGTACACGGTACTAACTGACTACGAGGACGAGGAGGTGGGCGAACGGAGGGCGCCAAGGTGGACCCAAGTCCGGTCAGCGTTTAAGGAGGCACATACCAACCTATTAAACACTAACAGTCATGTCGCACTTTAAGGTATGTGTTTAGTAACATTGATACTGTCTTAGGTTGATGATGCCTGTAGTTTTGTTTGATGTTTTTGGCCCATCCCACGAGAAACATTACTGCTAGCATTTGACAGATTATTACTATGTTCATGAATGTTTTAACACATTAATGATTATCTGCTACTGCTACACTCCATCACTTCTATTTTTTCGGTATGTTTTTCCAAGAAAATTAACTGGTTCTCCTAACTATTCTATTCGTGCAGATTGGGCATTGTTATCTACACTAGATACGTATGAATAACATTGTCTTGGTTTGATAGAATTTGAATATGGCAGTTCATGTTTCTTTTTCTTTTTTGCTTACACAAATTTATAGCAATATTATGATCTGTGATACAACAGGCTACCATTAAACCATTTTCTTTACTATTTTAACATAGCAAATGTACCATTCTGCTGGTAATAATCTCCAGATTATGATTACATTAACATTCAGCATATACTCATCTTCCTCTGCATGCACATACCTTCAACTACTTGAAGCTACATATGGCTTCCAGAGAGGATAATTGTAAGTTCCTTCGCCCAGTGGCAAAGAGGATAGCAGCGGCAGGAAGCCTCCGAAGCCTTTGGACTGGCGCGACATGAATCCTGAAGGTTTTTAGTATAGTGGCAAAGAGGAAGTCTTTTTAATTCAGATACGGTTGCTCCTAGCTCCACTCCGCTTCCCATTCCATTTAATTTATGTACACCCAGAATTTCTCTCCAGATGCAACACACGGGCATATGTCCTAGTAATGACAGAATGTCGTAGCTACCTAGCTAGGGTGCTTGCCCCACCTCCCACTTCGTGTCGGTGGGACGGATGCACACACTGATACTTTGGTCATACACACATACATGCATGTCGCCATGACCTACCATAAGACGGACCAGTTAATCTATCGCTTGGTCAAATGACCACTGTTGTTGTCGATCAAAAATGGATATAATATATATACACCGCTTGGGCCAATAGATTGGACCATCGTCAAAAATCGCACGAGAGGGGCCCCAAAACCAGCACCGCCTGCATGCAGCCCAAAGGGATGTACGTTGGAAGGGACGGTGTATTTTCGATATCAAATAATGTACAATTTAGATGTGGAACATATCTCGATATAGACAACCACCATGGAAGCCATGTAATTAAGGACAACATATGTAGGACATGGTGTCGGTCCAACCCACCAATCCGAGCGTGTGTGGGAGGGAATCCTAAGAACGCATGAGCTCGAACATGTGCAGGTGATCGGCCCTAACACGAACTAGGAGGAATCCATTATTCATGGCCAAACACCCCTCATTATCTGTCAAAGGGATGATATATATAGACCCAGGGACCCATAGATATGTGTATCATGTGACAAAAAACCAAACAAGGGAGATGTGATCGATCAGAAGACCCTCTATACCCTGCAACCGGCCCAAAAATATGCATGGGTGGTGTCTGATGTGTTGAAATCCCCAATGCACAAATTCGATGGGGCACCAACTAAAGAAAATATGCCCTAGAGGCAATAATAAAGTTGTTATTTATATTTCCTTATAGCATGATAAATGTTTATTATTCATGCTAGAATTGTATTAACAGGAAACTTAGTACATGTGTGAATACATAGACAAACAGAATGTCCCTAGTATGCCTCTACTTGACTAGCTCCTTGATCAAAGATGGTTATGTTTCCTAACCATAAACATGTGTTGTCATTTGATGAACGGGATCACATCATTAGGAGAATGATGTGATGGACAAGACCCATTTGTTAGCTTAGCAATATGATCATTTAGTTTTTCTACTATTGCTTTCTTCATGACTTATACATGTTCCTATGACTATGAGATTATGCAACTCCCGAATACCGGAGGAACACCTTTTGTGCTATCAAATGTCACAACGTAACTGGGTGATTATAAAGATGCTCTACAGGTGTCTCCGAAGGTGTTTGTGGTGTTGGCATAGATCGAGAATAGGATTTGTCACTCCGAGTTTTGGAGAGGTATCTCTGGGCCCTTCTCGGTAATGCACATTATAATAAGCCGTGCAAGCAACCGACTAATGAGTTAGTCACGAGATGATGTATTACAGAACGAGTAAAGAGACTTGCCGGTGACGAGATTGAACTAGGTATGATGATACGGACGATCGAATCTCGGGCAAGTAACATAACGATGACAAAGGGAACAACGTATGTTGTTATGCGGTATCTTCGTAGAATATGTGGGAGACAATATGAACATAGAGGTTCCGCTATTGGTTATTGACCAGAGATGAGTCTCAGTCATGTCTACATAGTTCTCGAACCCGTAGGGTCCGGACGCTTAACGTTCGATGACGATTGGTATTATGAGTTTATATGTTTGATGTACCGAAGGTAGTTCGGAGCACCAGATGTGATCACGAACATGACGAGGAGTCTCGAAATGGACGAGACATAAAGATTGATATATTGGAAGGTTATATTCGGACACTGGAAGAGTTCCGGGGGTCACCGGATAAATACCGGACTACCGGGAGGGGTTACCGGGACCCCGTGGGGGTATATGGGCCTTGATGGGCCTTAGGGAGAGAGAGAGAGGGCTGGCTAGGGCTGGGCCGCGCGCCCCCAAGCCTAGTCTGAATTGGACTAAGGGGGAGGGGCGGCGCCCCTCCTTTCCTTCTCCTCCTCTCCCTTCCTTCCCCCTCTCCTACTCCTACTAGGAAAAGGAGGAGTCCTACTCCTAGTGGGAGTAGGACTCCCCCTCTTGGCGCGACCTCTCCTTGGCCGCCTCCTCCTCCCTCCCTCCTTTATATACGTGGGGAGTGGGCACCCCATAGACACACAAGTTGATTTGCAAGCCGTGTGCGATGCCCCTCTCCATAGTTACACACCTCGGTCATATCGTTGCAGTGCTTAGGCGAAGCCCTGCCTCAGTAACTTCATCATCACCGTCACCACGTCGTCGTGCTGATGAAAACTCTCCCACGACGCTCAAATGGATCAAGAGTTCGTGGGACGTCATCGAGCTGAACGTGCGCTGAACGCGGAGGTGCCATACGTTCGGTACTTGGATCGGTTGGACCGCGAAGACGTTCGACTACATCAACCGCGTCACTAGACGCTTCCGCTTTCGGTCTACGAGGGTACGTGCACACACTCTCCCGCTCGTTGCTATACTTCTCCTAGATAGATCTTGCGTGATCGTAGGATTTTTTTTGAAATACTACATTCCCCAACACCAACTACATTACAAACCGAACACCATACCAGACCCCAAACCAGGTTCAAGACGTATGATATCGGTTCCCCAACTTCGAGGCAGGGGGGTAGGGGGTCATCCAACGCATGTGCTCAAACTTGATCTGGTCTAACATGGGACACAGAGCAATTAATAGGAAACCGTCATGGTCCAACCCTTCACGTACGTTGGGTCAAAGGGATAGATTGTGTGCCCCCGCCCTCGTTATCGGTCAAGGATGATATATATAGACCTCATGGATCCCACATATATGTGTGTCGTCTATAAACTGCACAAGGAAGACATGCTCGATCAGAACACCCCATATACTATGCATGATGGCCGAAATTTTTTATGGCTGGTGTGTGATTTTTTCAAATCGAGAATGCACAACTTCGATGGGGCAGAAACTACACTAGTAACATTACAAACCGAACAACGTACCCCCAACCAGGTTAAAGACGTACGATGTCGGTTCCGCAACTTCAAGGCGGGTGCGGGTGTCATCCAATGCATGTGCTCAAACTTGATTTGCTCTAACATGGAAGACATATCAAGAGGAAATCATCATGGTCATACCGGGGGGAGGGGGCGTCCAACGCATGTGCTCAAACTTGATTTTCTCTAACATGGCACATAGAGAAGAGAGGAAACCGTCATGGTCAAACCCTTCTTGTACTGATCATAGTGCTTTAATAAGCTTGAGATATGCAACTTCCCACCGGGTCACCCATCCTCAGGCTACTCCACACCCAGCACACTTAACTTCTAGGTTCTATTTGACTAGGTTAGCGGATGGGAAGCCGATGCTTGCTAATAAAACTTGCTTCCTTGCCTTTAAGGCGTTTCACGCTGGTTACCATATGGTACCTACTCCCTACTATCACACACGTTTGTGCTTTTAGAAACTGTGTGCAATCTTTACATGGCCGGTGTGTCGCCACCTAGCCTTTTATGTGCACTGACACTGGCAGTGGGAAAACGATGGGAGAAGAGGCGGTAAACCGATGAGAGGAGTGATACGTCCAAAACGTATCTATAATTTCTGCTTGCTCCATGCCTCTTTTGGGTGATATTGCTATGATATTTATACACTTTCATACACTTTTGATCATATTTGGACTAACCTATTAACTCAGTGCACCCCAGTGCCAGTTTCTGTTTTCTGCTGTTTTTGTATTTCAGGTTTTCCCATTACGTAAACTGCCAGAAAAATCCCGGACAAATTATATAAAAAGTCAGCGTTCCTGAAGCTTCCATGCGGCCAAAGTAGGGCCGGAGGGGGGCTAGAGGGGCTCCAGGCGCCCTGCCCAAGCGGCCCCACCCCTGGCCGCTTGGCCAGGCCGCCTGGGCCCCCCGTAGCTCCCCTGGTGACCCCCTTTGGCATATATTTAACACCCGTCGAGGAAACCCTGATTCCAGACCCTTTTTCTCCAGACGCAATCCCGATCTCCGCCGCCATCGCCATCAAGCTTCGGGGGACCAGAATTCCTGTGTCGGCACCCTGCCGGGACGGGGAAGTGCCCCCGGATTCATCTCCATCGACGTTGCTTCCTCCCTCCATGATGCGGGAGTAGTTCCTCCTCGGGGCTGAGGTTCTTACCAGTAGCTATGTGGTCAATTCTCTCTCCCATGATGTGATCTTCGTTGTGATCATAGGCTATATTAATCTAGGGTGATCCCATGATATTTCCCCTTCCTCTATGTATTGGATTGATGTACTCACTTGTCTTTATCTAGTATAATCCCCGAGACCAAGGTGACAGCGGTCTATTGGACATGGATTAGAAAAATATTTTCATGAGTGATTTCCTCTCTTGCGTGTTGATTGAAGATTGAGAGTCTCTTGGTGCTTGTCTTTGACTATCCTTTAAATATGTTGTGGTGATTGTGGGACTCTCTTTGGATGGCCGTGGTGACATTGGGAAATCCTTAGATTGAGAACTACGAACTTTGAGGTGTGCTTTTGCAGCCCTACATAATTCTTGTCCTCTTTTGACCACGAAGGAATGACCTCCGGGTGCGTCTCCATTGCATGTTTTATGGGAAATATCATGTGATTCGATTATGTTAATGTTGTTGGGAGTTGCCACTAGTGAAAGTATGAACCCTAGGCCTTGTTTCCACCATTGCAATACCATTTGTGCTCACGTTTACCACTTGTTTGCTTGCTGCACTTTTTATTACAGATTTATATTACTTTGTTTTGCCATCCATATCACTTGCCATTTAACATCTCTTCGCCGAACTAGTGCACCTATACATCTGACAAGTGTATTAGGTGTGTTGGGGACACAAGAGACTTCTTGTATTTTAGTTGCAGGGTTGCTTGAGAGAGACCATCTTCAACCTCTACTTCCCTGAGTTCGATAAACCTTAGGTCATCCACTTGAGGGAAATTGCTGCTGTCCTACAAACCTCTGCGCTTGGAGGCCCAACATAGTCTACAAGAGTAGAAGCGTGTGTAGACATCAAGCTATTTCTGGCGCCGTTGCCGGGGAGGTGAGTGCTTGAAGGTATATCTTTAGATCTTGCAATTAAATCTTTTTGTTTCTTGTTTTTATTTCACTAGTTATGCTTATGGACAACCTTGCTATTGGATCGTTGCTTGCGGGAAGACGCCCCACACCTGTGGTGGTTGCTCCTCCCCCTACTGAAATTGTGCCCTATAAAATACCAGCTGGTATTATCGATTATGTTTTGGCCAGTTGTTACGCAGGAGACAGACATCCCGGTGAACACTTGCTATATCTGTCACAATTATGTTCATTATTTAAGCTTGCAGGTGTATCAATGGAGTTTGTCATGAGGAAATTGTTCGCCGTATCACTTATAGATAAAGCTTCAGATTGGTATAAGCTTCTCGATAACTCGCACTTGCTTGATTGGCAAGAGCTTATGTCTCTCTTTTACTCTAAGTTTTATCCTCTTCATGAAGTCCATAAGAATAGGAATTATGTTTATAATTTCTATCCTCATGACGGAGAGAGCATAGCTCAAGCTTGGGGGAGACTGAAAACGTTAATGCTAAAATGTCCTAACCATGGGCTCCCCAAAGATATGATTATTACTAATTTCTATGCGAGGCTCTCTCGACAGGATAAAGTTTTGCTCGATGCTTCCTCTATGGGTTCTTTCACAAACGAAAAGATTGATGCTGAATGGGAACTCCTTGAAGGAATTCAACGCAACACTGAAGATTGGGAGATCGATAAAGGTAAAGAGTCAGGTATAATTTATGAGTATGATTGCATTAAGTCCTTTGTTGAAACTACAAGTTTTAATAAGTTTAGTGCTAAGTTTGGGCTTGATTCTCAACTCCTTGTTGATTTCCTCAAATCTTTTGCTTCACATCTTAATATGCCTAAGGAGGATTGGATCAAGTATCATAAACCTTTTAAGGAGACTTGCAAAGAAAATGAAATTGTTCATGATGATTGCAACATGCATGATCCAATTCCTAAAAATGAAGTTTTATATAAGCATGTTAATTTTTGTGGAGTGGATAGACCTTGTGAAAGGCCTATGATTGAAGAAGAGAAGTATTGTAAGCAACATAAGCATGAAAGAACAATCACTTGGGTCAGAGATTTAAATGAAATTGCTAGAGAATTGTGTGACCTTTATCCTTTTACTTGTGAACTTTGCTGTATAGAGGGTCACTTTAATTTTCAATGCATGAACTTTCGAAACATAACTGTTAACCAGTTGTGTGATAACATGATCACCTCTGATCTTTATGATGAGCTTATGTTATTTTTGATGTGTGAGGAGTTATCAGAAAAGACTTCTTGGCTAGATGTTAATGCCATAGGAATAAAAAACACTTTGCAAAATTGTCATCTCTATTGTGTTGTTAATTGCCATGAAAATGATTACATAAGTAAGATTAGAAAGGAGGGGACTTTACCAAAGTATAAAAATGTCTCTTATATTTCTGCTAATAAAAAGGAGAGTTTCTCCCAAGTTTCCCCTATTGTTTCTAATGATAAACCAGGATATGTGGAGAAGCTTCATCTCCAACCACTCCCTCCTAAGGTGAAGAAGAAGAAAAAGAAGAGGAGGAGGAAGAGGAGCAAGAAGGAAGAAGAATGGGTATCAACCTGGCCTGAGCATATTCCTCCCATCAACTTTTATCCTAACGGTTGTAAGTTTAAAGAAGAAGGTGAAGTTTATTGCCTTAATTATCATCTTGATGATACGTCCGTAGGTACTATTGAAGATGATTTTGATTAAGATATGCATGTTACTTATTGTGATTGGGAAAATGATGATAATGCTACTTATGATCTTGAAAATCTTTTTGGTACCAACTCTGAAAGTGATGATATGGAAAGCTCTAAGCTTGGGGATGATAGGATTGCAAATCCTTTACGCATTAGTGATGTGATAATTGATAATTCTTTTGCTAGTAAGAATAAAGACAACATGTTTACAAATATAGTTGCTAGCAATGATAATGCTCTTCTCTACTATGATGATGTTATAACTCCAATCTATAGTGATTATAAAGGTACCTATGACATAAGGAGAAATTATCCTTATGAAACTTGTCATAATCTTGGAGGGAATTACTCCCTTGTTGAACACCATATTCCTAATACACAATTAATCTATAGTGTTCAAGTTGTTTATGATAGTCCTACTCCCACTATTACCAATGAGAAAGATTATGCTTATGTGGAGAGTAAGAGTACCTTTTTGCATGTGGATCATGGTAACAATGCTTTATGTGATGCTTATATTGTTGAGTTCATCCATGATGCCACTGAAATTTATAATGAGAGAGGGAGACTTGGTTCTAAATATCTTAATAATAAGAAGTTTCCTCTCTTTATGGTGAATATTTTGAAGTTATGCTTGTTTTGCCTTCCTATGCTAGTTGCTTTGTGCTTCAATGAATTATTCTATTGCAATATTCCTATGCATAGGAAGCATGTTAGGCTTAAATGTGTTTGATATTTGCTTCTTGATGCTCTCTTTTGCTCTTCAACTCTTATTCCTACGAGAGCATCATTAAAGCCTTAAGCCTATCTTTATGGCTATAAAGAAAGAGCTCTAGGGAGACAACCCTTGTTATCTTTACCTTCAGTTTGTTCTTTCAGTTTTTAGTGGTCTTGATGTTTGTTACTACTGTAGCAACATCATTGTATCTTTATTTTTCAGCTTTGTGCCAAGTTTAGCCTCTGATTGCAAGAAAGTTCAAAAGTTATGACGTGCTGTCCAGGAAACAGATTCTGTCCTTGGATAGAAAAATTCGTATAAAATCACCATATCATCTTTTTGGTCTGAATTTTTTCGACAGCGTGCTTTATACTATTGTCTATCGGGCATCTGTTCTGAGTTTTTTGATTAGAGTTGCAGAAGTGCCCCGAAAAAATTATTTACTACCTGCTGGTCTGCTTTCACAGATTCCATCCTGTTTTGCCTTTTCTTCATTTCGCAAATCTTGAGCTTGCTTTTTCTTTGCAAAAACCTTTTGGCAATCTTGAGAAACAGTAGACCTTCAAGAATATCTTTATTTTCAGCAAGGAACAATTATTTTATTAAGGGTACTAACCTCGCTAATCAGATTATGATGAGTTATGTATGAAGGGAGTTTTCAAGTGTGCGAGGGAAGATGATAAAAAGATTCAGGAGTGTCAAACGCTCAAGCTTGGGGATGCCCCCATGCACCCCCAAGAAATATTCAAGAAGACTCAAGTGTCTAAGCTTGGGGATGCCCCCGTGCATCCCCTTCTCCATCAACATTATCAGTTCGTCTTTCGTTCCACTATATTTTTATCACTTCATGTGTTATGTGCTATGCTTGGAGCGTCTTGCTTTTAGTTTTCCTTTTTAGTTTTCTTTAGCTTTTCATAACGAGTCGGAACTCAGCTTTCTTTGTGTGGGAGAGAAACATGCTCCACTTCTACCTAGAACATAACATAGAATTTTCATGTCTATCTTTGCTGTGTGTGTTCTTTGTCTTTCAATAGCTACTATGATGTTCAGCTCTTAATTTTCATGCTTATCTTTTTAAAGAGCTTTTGTTTAGTTGGTTGCTTGAACTCTCTTTAGTTATCATGCTTATCTTATTAAGAGAGTGTGCTTCTGTTGCATTGGTTGATATGTCTATGATAAAAATGCTACGTGCATAATGGTGCTTAGTAGTTCATGTTTTCTTATGGTTAGTCTCAAATAGCTGGGGGGTTCTCAATGTGTTATTGGAGTACCAACATGATTTGTTTGCCTATGATGTGGTATGATTTAGTAATATCTTCCTTCGAGAATTTATTTTGATTGACTTGGCGTATGCTCACGCATATTTAAGACTGTAAAGAAAGTCTGTCAAGCCTTGATGATCTTTTGTTTCTGAGTAGCGATATAACTTCCATGCCTGATTCAATGTTGCTTTGTCGCTCTGCATGATTATGACCATCATTGCTCTTGTAGTTGGTCGCTCCCAGTCTTTTGCTAACCTCCACCTGTACTAAGCGGACTGACTGCTTGTGCATCCAAATTCTTTTAAACCAGTCATGCCATATGAGTCCACCATACCTTCCTACATGGTATTTACCTGCCATTCCTAACGAAGACTTTCATGTACCATCTCGAAACTATTCAAAAAAAATGCATTCCTATTTTGTGCCTCTGTTTTAAGTTCATGAGGAAGTAGTAGTTAATTCATGATCTTTTTAAGTTGGACAAGCTTCACCCCGGGATTGCATGTCTAATGTGCAAACCCATAACACGAGAAGGAACTGGCATTGAGTGCGCCCGGCTCAAAATTAATATAACAAACAAACCCTCCTTCACGCTTTGTTCATGAGAAATCAGAAAACTTTGGCAGTGATAAACAAAGGAGATTAAGAGGATGTGTTCGTCCTCATTCGGGAGCCGTTCCTCGAAACTTGTCCATCTCAAGAAGTGATTGAGTTATCTGCTAGCATTCGTTGACGAAACATGCATGATCTAAGAAAAAATAAGTATTACCTCTGTTTTTAAAACCAAGAGCTCTGGTACATGCTTTGTCTTTGTTTCCGACTACGGGTTTTCAACCTTGCCAACAAAAGCCACGGTTCGAGAGTCTCCAACTTCTTTTAAAGCACCAACTACCGAGAGCATGATTGTCATTCTGAGTGTAATGTGCATTGTCCCAAAGTAGCATTGTCTTTTGCATGATTATGATATCGTTTATTCTGAAATCATTGTATCTAGTCATCACTTAAACCTTGGAGGTGCCCCTGCATTTATGTTTTGCTTCACTAAAGGGGGCAAGCGAGATATCACTTTATCATATTTGCACACCATGCTCATTACAAATCTATTTGATGTTTCAGTATCATGTTGTAAAACTTTCAGTTCTTTGTGATTTCCTCATGAGGCAACTTAATTACTACAGATTCATTGTCCCAGTAAGCTTTTGTCATATGACTATGAAAAGTCCTATATGGTTAATAGCATGTCACCATAAAAATTATTCTTGTTATCATTTACCTACTCGAGGACGAGCAGGAATTAAGCTTGGGGATGTTGATACGTCCAAAACGTATCTATAATTTCTGCTTGCTCCATGCCTCTTTTGGGTGATATTGCTAAGATATTTATACACTTCCATACACTTTTGATCATATTTGGACTAACCTATTAACTCAGTGCACCCCAGTGCCAGTTTCTGTTTTCTGCTGTTTTTGTATTTCAGGTTTTCTCATTACGTAAACTGCCAGAAAAATCCCGGAAAAATTATATAAAAAATCAGCGTTCCGGAAGCTTCCATGCGGCCAAAGTAGGGCCGGAGGGGGGCCAGAGGGGCTCCAGGCGCCCTGCCCAGGCGGCCCCACCCCTGGCCGCCTGGCCAGGCCGCTTGGGCCCCCCGTAGCTCCCCTGGCGACCCCCTTTGGCATATATTTAACACCCATCGAGGAAACCCTGATTCCAGACCCTTTTTCTCCAGACGCAATCCCGATCTCCGCCGCCATCGCCATCAAGCTTCGGGGGACCAGAATTCCTGTGCCGGCACCCTGCCGGGACAGGGAAGTGCCCTCGGATTCATCTCCATCGACGTTGCTTCCTCCCTCCATGATGCGGGAGTAGTTCCTCCTCGGGTCTGAGGTTCTTACCAGTAGCTATGTGGTCAATTCTCTCTCCCATGATGTGATCTTCGTTGTGATCATAGGCTATGTTAATCTAGGGTGATCCCATGATATTTCCCCTTCCTCTATGTATTGGATTGATGTACTCACTTGTTTTTATCTAGTATAATCCCCGAGACCAAGGTGACAGCGGTCTATTGGACATGGATTAGAAAAATATTTTCATGAGTGATTTCCTCTCTTGTGTGTTGATTGAAGATTGAGAGTCTCTTGGTGCTTGTCTTTGACTATCCTTTATATATGTTGTGGTGATTGTGGGACTCTCTTTGGATGGCCGCGGTGACATTGGGAAATCCTTAGATTGAGAACTACGAACTTTGAGGTGTGCTTTTGTAGCCCTACATAATTCTCGTCCTCTTTTGACCACGAAGGAATGACCTTCGGGTGCGTCTCCATTGCATGTTTTATGGGAAATATCATGTGATTCGATTATGTTAATGTTGTTGGGAGTTGCCACTAGTGAAAGTATGAACCCTAGGCCTTGTTTCCACCATTGCAATACCATTTGTGCTCACGTTTACCACTTGTTTGCTTGCTGCACTTTTTATTACATATTTATATTACTTTGTTTTGCCATCCATATCACTTGCCATTTAACATCTCTTCGCCGAACTAGTGCACTTATACATCTGACAAGTGTATTAGGTGTGTTGGGGACACAAGAGACTTCTTGTATTTTAGTTACAGGGTTGCTTGAGAGAGACCATCTTCAACCTCTACTTCCCTGAGTTCGATAAACCTTAGGTCATCCACTTGAGGGAAATTGCTGCTGTCCTACAAACCTCTGCGCTTGGAGGCCCAACATAGTCTACAAGAGTAGAAGCGTGTGTAGACATCAAGGAGTGGCGGGAAACCATAGCGTGTTTGGATATATAACACCATTAATATAGAAAACTTAGTAAAGAAGGAAGCGTGAGCTAGCACGACGCATGTGCACAATGCTTACCCACGGGTGATAGACGGTTGAACAGAACCGCTTTAAATATCCAAGGTTCGTTTGGCCTTTCTTATACATTATAATTAAGTTTTATAAGCATTAATTTAATGTGCATAATTCAAATTAGTGCACCAAAATGGCTACAAAAATCATACATGTGTCCTTGGATGCATGTTTAGGTCCCATGCAAAGAATGGGAATGAATTACAACCGTCTCGGCGTCTGGCTTGGCCTCGGACACTCATAATCTTGGTTTTTAAATCCCCGTAAATCCAAAACTCACCCGAAAATTGTGAAACTTGGTATGGTGTCACGGCATGGCACATATATGTCGTGAAAAGAATGTCCATTTTGGGGCAAGTTTTATTACAAGCCTCTTACAAACTGGAGCTTCTCTCAAGAAGCCTCGTGGTTCCGATAGGGAGACGTATCCCCCTTGTGGGCAAAACGATAATTGTCGCCTCTTCTCACCTTGTATTTTTTATACAGGAAACGTGGAACGAGAGGATATCCTTGCCAAAATTTAAAATTATTCAGGGTTCGATTGGTCTTTTTATACATTAATTGAGCTTCCTAGGCATTTAGTGTCCATAATTCAAATCTGAACAACAAATACATGCACCAGTGCACGCAAATCACTTCAAAAATCATACATGTGCCCTTGGGTGCATGTCTAGGTCCCATGCAAGGAATGAGAATGAATTACAACTGTCTCGGCGTCCTAGCTCGTCCTCAAACATTGGGAATATCGGGTTTTAAATCCACGTTAATCCAAAACCCACTAGAAAATTATGAAAGTTGGCATGGTGTCACGACATGGCACATATATGCCGTGGTAAAAAATTGTTCATTTTGGGCTAAGCTTTATTTCAAACCTCTTACAAATCGGAGCCTCTCGCAAGAACCCTCATGGTTCCCATAGGGAAACTTGTCCCCCTAGTGGGCGAAATGATAATCGCCCCCTCTTCTCACCTTGTATTTTTTTCTACAGGCAACATGAAACAACGAAAAATTCGTGCTAAAATTTGAAATTATTCAAGGTGTTTGGTCTTTTTATATATTAATTGATTTATCTAGGCATTTAATGTTCATAATTCAGATATGAACTACAAAAACATGCTCGAGTGCATCAAAATGGCTAGAAAAATAGTACATGTGTCCTTGGGTGCATGTTTAGGTCTCATGCAAGGAATGGGAATTCAACCATCTTGGCGTCCTAGCTCGGTCTCAAACATTCAGAATCTTGGTTTTTAAATCTGTGTGATTCCAAAACTCACCAGAAAATCATAAAACTTGGTATGGTGTTACTACATGGCACATATATCTCGTGGTAAAAAAAACGTCCAATTTGGGCCAAGCTTTATTACAAGCCTCTTACAAACCGTAGCTTCTCGCAACCCTCATGGTTTCGGTAGGGAAACGTGCACCTCTTGTGGGCGAAACGATAATCGCTGCCTGTTCTCGCCTTGTATTTTGTTTTCTACAGGCAACATCAGCATAACATGAGTGTAATGCTGAAATTAGAAACTATTTAGAGTTCATTTGGTCATTTTATATATTAATTGAGTTTTCTAGGCATTTAATGTCCATAATTCAAATTTGAACTACAAGCACATGCTCCTGTGAAGCATAATGGGTGGGAAAACGTACATTTGTCATTGGGTGCATGTTTAGCTCTCATTGAAGGAATGGGAATGATTACAAACATCTCGTTGTCCTAAAACATTGAAAATCTGGGTTTTTAAATCCCAGTAAATCCAAAACTCACCCAAAAATCATGAAACTTGGCAAGGTTTCATGAAATGGCACATATATGCCATAGTAAAAAGAATCGCCCAATTTGAGACAAGGCACACACATTAATAGCCAAGTCCTTTCGTAACGAATAGCTGACACGTTAATATTGCAAACGATTGCATTATATGAACCGTGTGTGTTCCCGTAACTAGTTAAGTGCGCCCAGGTGTCCCTCTTTTTATTGGAGAGTACTACCTCTATCCTCAGTCACTGGTCATCTTTGTATTTTGTGGCGTGCGTGTAACTATTTGATTAGACATGATGAGTGCAAGAAGTCTGTCGCGTGGGCTCGATGCGGAGCTTCCTCAAGTCACCCATGACCCATCAGTTTCGTGATGACCGCTTTCAGCATCATACCCGAGGTACTTCTATGCTAATGTAGTTTCTTCCAACCGGCGGCCTCTTCTTCCATCTCGGCGAGCGCTTTGAGGAGCTTGGCATTGTCATTCATGAGTTGCTCGACAAGGCCAGTCACCTTCTCAATCGAGTCATCGCTAATCTTGAGAAGCTTCATCAAGTTGTCGACCAGCTCTCGCGGCTTAATCAGGCCAGCGAGAATGACGTTGTTATAGGCCAAGGACTTAAGCACTGCCAGCTCGCCGCGATCGCCGATGCGGCGAGTGCACTTGTGAGAGCCCTCATGTGTCGGTGAGAGCTTGTTCAAGGGCTCTGCGGCGCGCCAGGACATCTCTGTTGCGGCTGCTGCTTAGCGGCGAGACCTCTCTAGTGCTTCCGCGGCCTTGGTCTTTGCTCCATGGTTAGTCCGAAAAATGATATAAAATAGTATAAACAAGCATATAAAAGATCCAAGATTGATAATATAATAGTATGGAACAAAAAAAAAATTATAGATACGTTGGAGACATATCAGCACGCGTCATGTTGCCAGCATTGGGCATACGTAGATAGGAACCAACATGAGTATTATGCCATGTCGAGTGGGCTACGAGAGAAGGACTCGAGGACGGTTGTGGCGCTAGTCGACGCGAGGCCAGTGTCGCCCAGGGTGGTCAGAGTGGATGCAGTGGTTGGGGAAGATGACGGCGATGTTGGCGATGGGCTTGTGTTGGACAAGGACGAAGAGGGTGGACGGACAACACGACTCGGGTGAGCGAGCTGCACCGGAGCCGAAGAAGAGTGGCGGTGGCGGTTGGGTAGGAGCGCGGCGACGATGCTCGAAGTACGCGGCGAAGAGGCCGACAACGAGACAAGGACCGGCGCGGATGGTGGTGTTCCCACACCAAGGGAGGTGCCGTGGCGCATACCATGTGGAAGTTAACGCGTCGGGACGATGAAGGGGACCACGTAGTGCTACGCCCCCAAGGGGCGACGTAGCGGCAACACGCGGGTCAGGGCGACGGCGGGAAGACCTCGAGGCTGCGACGTTGACCGCGTGCCGCGGCCCTACAACCTGAAGGGCGAAGCAGCGACGGTGCGAGGGTCGGTGCAACCGCGGGGACGGCCTCGGGGCGGCGGTGTGGACACCGTGTCGACCCAAAGGGGTGACGCAGCGACGACGCGTGAGTCGGTGCAACTGCAGGGAGAACCATGGGGCGACGTTGCAGCAGCCCATTGCTCGATCGATGTAGGGGCGCGCTGTACTCGGGATGGTCTTCACATGACCTACAGAGGCGCGCGCAACCGACGGACCAGATCGATCGCACGGCGTAGATGAGGAGGATCGCGGGTGGGCTGGTGATCAATCCGATCACGCGCGAGGCCAGGGATGTCGCTCGGTGGAGGCTAGGTGGCGGTGGAGTCCGAGATGAAGCCGTCGAAAACGGTTGACATGGGATGATGTGCGGACAAGCGCAGCCCGCCTGAGGCAGCCAATGAGCCCGACGCAGCCGGTGATGGGGCT
The DNA here is from genome assembly GCA_902687465.1 of Secale cereale. Taxonomy (NCBI): domain Eukaryota; kingdom Viridiplantae; phylum Streptophyta; class Magnoliopsida; order Poales; family Poaceae; genus Secale; species Secale cereale. The sequence goes on along the minus strand of LR738710.1, from coordinate 451,679,794 downwards.
GGTGAGGCAAACGGCAGGGTAGCCGTACAGACGCGACGGATGTAGGTGGGTGATGAAGAAGTCCCAGTTGAAGCAGGGCGGCGATGGCCGAAGGAAGGCGACAGGCGACCAGAGGCGCGTACTGCGATTGTGATGGACCGCGTGTCGTGCGAGGGCACCGGGTCGGAGAATTGGCCAGCCGGTCGAGCTGGTATCGGACTAGAGGTGCGCGAGGGTGGACGACAGCGACGTGCGACAAGGCAGCCCATCACGACCATTGTCCATGCGTTTGCTCGCCCGTGTTACTTATTTATTAGGAGTCCCTCTCCACCCCTTTTAACATAGAGCTCACTGCTTGACACTATACTAATAACCATGCTCTCAGAGCTCTGCTTCACTTTTTTCTCATCTCTTTTCTTCACATAGACAAGAAATACCATGTAAACGAATTTATGACCACTAAATAATATAATTATTTAGCGACTAAACTTCTTCATGCATAGGTTGACGGATATTTTACATAGGCCCATTTGTTTCTTTTAGAATTACCATAAATATCCTCTCTCATCTTTGAAACCTTTATCATCAGTTTTTTCTTATCTACTCCCTCCTTTCATATATGTAGGGCCTACTACATTTTTCGAGGTTCCCGTTGACTATTGATAAGATTACTAACATATGAGATGTATAATGTGAAAATTACATCATTAAAAGCTTCTTGTACGTATGAATTCGACGGTGTGTTTTGTTTAACTTGTACTCCCTCTGTCGTGGAATTAGCACGGCAGATGTCCGGTTTAACAGACTTAGTTGAGGAACCATCACATGGGTAACTTGAAGGGGTTAAAAGCACACAAAGGACACAGAGGGTTTATACTAGTTCGGCCCCTTCGATGAAGGTAAAAGCCTACGTCTAGTTGGGTTTGGTATTGCTTGGGCGTCGATGGACAGGGAGCGGATTGCTTGCCTGTGTCTCGACGGGTTGTTTCTTCTCCCCTTGAACTGTCGTCGGGTCGTCCCTTTATATAGAGGCGACGCCCGGTCCGGTTTACAGAGTCCCGAGGCAGGCTCATATTTGTGTCCGCCTCGGTCTCTGCTCTTTCTTCCTTGTCTCTCAAGTTTACATGATAGGACGGTTTACAAACCGTGAACTTTGCCCATGGGCCCTAAGCCTTCATGGGCCGTAACTTCTACTGAGCTTACAATTATACAACTATATTATCATAATCCGGTTTACTCTAGCCGGTTTACACCTGCTAGTAATATCCCTGACATTAGGCCCCAGAATGATTTGAACTTGTTCATATCAGTCTTCTCAATCTTGCATAACCTTCTTTCTTGTATCTTATTAGTTTTTGTAAACCGACGATGACGTCATCCTTGGAAATCATTTGATTCGATCGTGACATCACTTTCGCATTTATCGCGCGCAGCTGTTTGTTACCTTTGTTTAAAGACCATCCCGAGAATCGAGGCGACAGGGGAATCTTTATCCAATCTCTTTCTTCCTCAAATCCCGCGCTTACCATTTCATATCTCCTCGTCTATAAATATCGCTGAGTCTCATCTCTTTTCCCTTCCGCTTCTTCTTCCTCCGTCTCCATACCCGAGCTTCCGCCGCCGTCCGTCGAGCTCGCCGTCGCCTGCAAGTCCGGCCGCTGCATCAACCTGAACACGACCAGATAACTCGCCGCCTGACGTTTCCTTTTGCCTCAGGTATCTCTTTTTCCCTCGTTGTAGATCTGTAGCTTAGGGTTCTTCCATGCCTCCGCCATTAGACCTTAAAAAGCTTCGGCTGTTCATCCTATACGCCATGCTCGTAGTAGTTTTAACCTTTAGATTTGTCTTCGAAACTTGCTCCGGTTCCGTAACTTTATGCTTAGATCTATACTTCTCAGTTCACCCTTAGATCCATTTGCTCTGTATAAGACTCCCGCGGTTCTTATGTAATAGACCTGCATAAATTTCCTCTTTTCCTTACCGCGTAGATCTTTTTTTACCTTAGCTTTCTGTAGAAACCTGTTTCTTCATCCTTATAGATCTGTAAGATACTCGCCGGTTTTAGTCGGTCATACATTGCTTCTGCAACGCATCAACCATGAACACAACGGTTTAGCTTCTTTCTTTTGTTGTCATAAACCGGTAGTAGCTCGCTTCCTGCTTACTTCCGGGTTAGTAATGTCATTAGTCCCTTGTCTAAACCGTTGATGTGATTTTGCATATATAATCCGGTTTATGCCTCTGTACTTAAATAATCCGGATTTTATACTTCACCTTTTCAGCACTTTCCTTCTGCTAATATGTCTGCCAAGCAGTTCATTTCTTGCGACTGGGTTCCTTCCATCATCACGGAAGAGGACTTAGTTAAAGCTGCTTCCATTGGTATTCTGGGTCCTCGAGCAGTTCTGAAATGGCGGGCCCCCGGAAATGAATGCCCCCCTACTCCCAAAGAGGGAGAAGTTATTGTTTTCTTTGATCATATGACCCGGGGCTTTAGCCCTCCCGGTTCAAAGTTCTTCCGGGATGTGCTTGCCGCTTTTCAACTTCATCCTCAGGACATAGGCCCAAATTCGATATCAAACATCTGCGATTTCCAAGTTTTCTCCAAGGTGTATCTTCAAGAGGAGCCATCAGTCGAATTGTTCCGGGATTTCCTCCATTTGAACCGGCGAACTGAGTTTACTGGCGGACCTCATCAAGAACTACGTGGGGTTAGCATTCAAAAGAGAAGAGACGCGGTCTTTCCTCACGCTGCTCTCCATACTCACCCCAAGGATTGGAACAAATCTTGGTTCTATTGCCGAGATACTTCGCCTGAAGGGGAGAACACACTGCCGGGTTATCGCGAACATCACCTTCCTGAAGATCATCTGCTGCCATAGCGTCTTAGCTCCTCAGACCGGCTCCGGTTTGCCCCTTAGCTTGCAAAACTCAAAGCTTTTATGGCAAACGGATTGACTGGAGTTGACTTCGTTTGTTGTTGGCTCGCTTGGAGCATCCTTCCTCTGAGCCGGCGCTCCGGTTTGATGTGTCAATATACCGGTAAGCTGGACGATCCTCGGCGCCATACCGACATCATGCTTCCTGAGAAGGAATTTACTGAATCTGCTAAGAAGATGCTCAACGTCCCTTTGGAGGAATGTAGCCAAACCGGATTGGCTCCCTATTATAAGAAGAATAAACTACAAGCTGTAAGCTTTCAATCTCTTCTACTTGCTTTTAATCCGTCCATTTAAATTATCTTCTATTTATCTTTCTTCTTGTATACAGGCCGATGATCCTTTTTGGGAGAGGAAACCTCAGGACAAGTCAGGCAAACTGCCACGCCGGAAAACCTATGCTGTTAAGAAGAGAAAGGTGGCTGCTGGCTCCGGTTCACATGCTGAAGAAGATGATCCGGACTCTGAGGTATGAGTTAATCCTGATATGTTTTATTCTCTTTTATCCTGATTTATGTTAACAATGTCTTTTCACAGGATATGGCTGAAGGGGATAAAGCGGCAGAAACTGAGGTAATCACTCTTTCTTCAGATTCAGAACCACCTCCACCAAAACTTCGTGGGGTAGTCCGGAAATATCAGTTTTCTCATCCTTATGCTCAACTGGACCCCAATTCTCTTTTGAAGAAACAACAACATGAAGCTCGCCGGGCTACACGCCATAGTGGCCTTGTAGTCGAGTCTTCCGGAATATCTCTTACTCCGGCCCGGAGGCGCCGCTCTGAGGTTTTACTTTCCCCAACTCTTCTTCATCCCAAGGCTGGACTTATACGCAAACCACTTAAACCGTCTGACCCTAATGATCAGGAGACTCCTTTATCTTCTTCCGGCGAATCCACTGCCACACAAGTCCCAACTCTGAAGACTGTCCCTGGGTAAGTCCTTTATTTCATCCGGTTTACCTTTGTATTTGCTTTTGTGATTCTGATTTCTTTTCCAATTCCTTTCAGCAAGCCCAAGCCTAGCAAAAGGGCAAAGGCCAGCAAAACGGCTGCTGAGACTGCCATTGATGATCCGGCGGCTGATCCGGATACAGTCATCCCTCCGGAAAATGAGCCTATAGTTCAGCTTGAAGATCCCGCTCCCATGGATCATAATTATGCCACTGCTCCTGAGAATCCCAACACTGAAGATGTTCATGAACCGGCAAGTCCTGTCCGGGCCAACCCTCCTCGGACTAGCCCGGCTCTCGCTAGTCCGGTTCTGTCGTGGAAATAACACGGCAGATGTCCGGTTTAGCGGACTTGATGATGGAACCGTCGCACGGGTTAGCTTGAAAGGATTCATGGCACACAAAGGACACAGAGGATTTATACTAGTTCGGCCCCTTCGGAGAAGGTAAAAGCCTACGTCTAGTTGGTTTGGTATTGCTTGGGCGTCGGTTTACAGGGAGCAGATTCGCTTTGCCTGTGTCTCGACGGGTTGATTGTTGCTTGTCCCTGAACCGTCCAGGCCGTCCCCTTATATAGTGGCAACGCCTGGTCCGGTTTACAGAGTCCCGAGGCCGGCTCATACTTGTGTCCGCCTCGGTCTCTGTCTTCTCTTTCTTATCTCTCAAGTTACATCTCTTGGCGGTTTACAAACCATACTCCTATACATGGGCCTTGAAATCTCATGGGCCGTAGTCTCTACTAAAATATTAAAACCAAGTATAATATAACTAAGCCGGTTTACAATAGCCGGTTTATACCTATTAACCATATCCCTGACATTAGGCCCCAGAATGATTTGAACTTGTTCACATCAGTCTTCTTTGTCTTGTATAACTTTCTTCTTTATCTTCATCTTTTTTGTAAACCGGCTCTGACGTCATCCTCCAAGATCATTAAAGTCTGACAATGACATCATCTCCGCATTTAACGCCGTGAGTTGTACTGTAGCGTATTTTAAGGGTTATCCCGAAGATCGAGGCGTCACGGGATCTTTATCCGATTTTCCGTCTCCTCGATTTTCGCACATGTCGCTTCGCATCTGTCCCTTCGCTTATAAATAACACCATTCCCTTTCATTCTTCCTTCTTCTCGCGTCTTCTTCCTTCGTCCGCCACCTAAGCCTCAAGAACTCCATTAACGCCCGAGCTTGGAGCGCCGCCGTCACCTCGTCGAATCAAGATCTCCTCGGCCGCTGCATCAACCTGATTCGTCCAGAGAGAACTCCGCTGCTGTCCTCCATTGCTCAAGTACGTTCTTTTTTCCTTATTATTGATCTGCATCTGCCAGTGCTCCTCCTTGTCCTTCCGCCATTAGGGCTTCCAACGAAAGCTTCGCCTCTTTCTTCGTAGATACATTCCTTATAGAGAATTTGTGACCTTTAGGCCCAGTCAACAGATCTTCCGCTTAGTACTAGCTTAGATCTCGCCATCTATACATAATGCTGTAGATTTATCCGTTCCGCCATTAGAACTTTTAGCAAAGCTTCATCTTGTTCGATCTTGAGCCCATGACCCGTAATGATTTTTTTTTTTTTCGATCTTCTCCATTTTTACCCCGCTGTAGATGCTTCAAATATTCGTCGCTCCTGTCTGGCATGTAAATCCATCTATTTAGTATAAAGTCTTTGTAGCTTTTCCTTGCATACTCTTATATTAATCTCTTTTCCTCAGCATACTCAGATCTTTCCCCCCTTAGCAATCTTTCGGAAACCTGTTTTTCTCCTTGGTAGATTCGCTAATTATGTTCCGGTTTAAGTTGATATGCCCTGCTCTTGCAAAAAACTCTGTAATTTGACGCAATGGTTGAACTGTTCCTCTTCAACTGCCATAAACCGGAAATGATATAACTTGTTTTATGATTGCCGGTTTAACCATGTCATCTAGTCCTCAGTTTAAACCGTTGCGTAACTTTCATAGATAGATTCCGGATTACTGTACTTTCATAATCCGTTTCTGTATTTTATCTTCTCCAGCACTTTGTTCAATGGCTAAGCAGTATGTCTCCTGCGATTGGGTCCCTTCCGTCGTTACTGAGGATGACCTGATCAAGCTGTCTAAAATCGGCACATTAGGCCCTCAGTCTGAGTTAAAATGGCGTGCTCCGGGTAATGAATGCCCTCCCACTCCTAGATCCGGGGAAGTCATCGTATTTTTGGACCACATCTCTAGAGGCTTCTCTCCCCCCGGTTCAAGGTTTTTCCGGGATGTGCTTGCCACCTTCCAGTTACACCCACAGGATATCGGACCCAATTCCGTTTCAAACATTTGTGATTTCCAAGTATTTTCTGAGGTGTATCTGCAAGAGGAACCTTCAGTTGATTTATTCCGGGATTTCTTCCATTTAAACCGGCGCACTGAATTTACCAGCGGACCTCACCAAGAACTTGGTGGGGTTAGTATTCAAAAGAGGAGGGACGTAGTCTTTCCTCACGCCGCTTTACATACTCATCCAAAAGATTGGAACAAGTCCTGGTTTTATTGTGTTGACACTTCTCCTGAAGGTGAAAATCCTTTGCCGGGTTATCGCGAAACTCGTATTCCGGCGAATCACCCCTTGCCACCACGGCTTAGTGCTGCTGAACGGACCCGGTTCTCATCACAGCTCTCCAAACTGAGAGCTTTTATGGCAAATGGTCTGATCGGCACTGATTTCCTTCGCTGCTGGCTATCTTGGAGCATCCTTCCCTTAAGCCGGCGTCCTAAGTTAATGTGCAAATACTCTGGTAAACCGGATGATCCTCAGAGGTTTACCAAGGATAAGCTTTCTGAATCGGAGGTAGTAGAGTCAGCCAAAAAGATTCTCAATGCTTCCTTAGCAGATTGTGCTAAGGTTGGCTTGGCTCCGTACTTCAAGAAGAATAAACTGCCCGAAGTGAGTTTTTCATTACCCTGTACTTGTAAACCGTCCCCTTTGAACCGTCTTTCAATTGCTCTTGCTTTTTCAATTAGGCTGATGACCCCTTCTGGAGGAGAAAGCCTCAGGAAAAAACCGTAAAACAGGCTCGCCGGAAGACCCCTGCAAACAAAAAGAGGAAAGCAGCCGTCGATGTCGGTTCTCCTACTGAGGATGATGATCCGGACTCCAAGGTATGCTTTATTCCGGTTTAAATTCTTGCTTTCATGCACTCGTAATCATATCTAATGATACCTTTTCACAGGAACTGCCTGAAGGTGATGACCCGACTGAGATTGAGGTAACACTTCTTTCTGATTCAGAACCTCTTCCTCCCAAAAATCGTCGGACCGTCAGGAAATATCAATTTTCTCATCCCTATGCTCAGTTAGACCCTAACTTTACTTTGAAGAAGCAACAGCACGAAGCCTTTCGCCGGACCACTCGCCACAGTGGCCTGGCGGTGGAGTCATCTGGAATCTCCTTAACTCCGGTTCGAAAACACCGTGCTGAGGTGATACTCTCTCCGACTCTTCTTCATCCCAAGGCCGGACTTATCCGAAAACCCCTTAAACCGTCTGATCCTGACTATCAGGAAACTCCGTTGTCTTCTTCTGGTGAATCAACCGCTACGCAGCTTCCTCCTTTGAAAACCGTTCCAGGGTAACTTTCTTCGCCTTTTCCGGTTTATGACACCCTTTTTACTTTATAATACTAACTTATTTTGCATGTTTTTCCAGGAAACCGAAACCCAGCAAAAAGCCCAAGGCGAATAAGCCTGTTGCTGACCCTTCTGCTGATGATCCGGTTATTAATCCGTCCACAGTTGTTCCTCCAGAAGGTACTCCTGCAGCTCCTGTTGAAGAACCTGCTCTTGAAACTCCTCTTACAGAAAACGTCCAAGATCCACCAAGTCCGGCCCGGGTTAATTCTCCTCAAGTTAACCCGGCGTCTCCTGATCCGGCTCATGTTGACGTTATTCCCCCCAATGTACCCACTTCTCCTGATGTCGTGGTTACTGGTACCGCTTATGTCGCTCCAGCTGAGCCCACCGTTTTAGCAAAACATACAGCTAAAGCGGAAAAGATAGCTCAAGAAAAAGGGAAATGGAGTACTGACATATCCAGTCTTTCCAGCATGAGCGCTCAAGACATTTATTCCGGGTATTTGAACCGGCTCCACAACAGCCGGGATTATGAAGCCAGCTTGGTGAACCTGATGAGAGAAAAATACGAGGTAAGTTTCCTCTTCTGACTTTGCTTTTTTGACGCATCTCTATCTCTTAGCAGCCCCCAAGTTCCGGTTTAGCTGCTTTACTGAAGGTGATCCGGAACTTTGTAGTTTGAACTGCTGATCCATACATTAGCCCCCAAGTATCAAGTAGATAACTTGGTTATGTAGTTGATACTTGTAATTTCAAATTGTCTTTGGTGCATTGCTTCAACTGCCATTAGCCCCCAAGTGTCAAGTAGACAACTTGATTGTGTGCTTGAGACTTGCAATTTCAAATTGTCTTTGCTGTATTGCTTCAACTACCATTAGCCCCCAAGTATCAAGTAGACAACTTGATTGTGTGCTTGAGACTTGTAATTTCTAATCTTGCTTTTGAACTTTGTCTGCAGGCTGAGCTGAACCGGAATGCTCTGGAGATCAACGAACTTCGAAGCCGGCTTACGGAAACTGAGTCAGCCGCTTCAAAGGCTAAGAAAGAACTTCAAGTGAGCTTAAAGACTGCTGAAGACTTGAAAAAATACTTTGAAGAGGAGCGGACTACTTTTGAGGTCCAGAAAAAAGATCTTGAAAAACGTGTTCAGGATGCTGAAGGAGCACTTAATCCGGTTACTGAAGAATTGACCGGGTTAAAGCGCCAAATTGACTTGATGACCTCTGCTATTTTTGGTAAGTATAATCTGAACTCCTGTCTATCTGTGTAACCTGTGCCTTGTACCGGTTTAACTATTATTGTTTGTATGTAGGGCGCCGTGTCTCCCATCTTGGGGACGATTTGCGGAAAAAACTCAAAGCCTGCTATACCTTGGTCGAACAGTTGTACTCCGGAACACAAAGGATTATCAGTGCCACTTCATTTGGTAAACCGGCTCCTTCAACTATCCAGGATACTTTGAATAGTTTGTCCATTCTACCGGCTCGTCTTGAGGAAGTTAAGAAATCAGCCGCTCGAGGAGGTGCTCTTCTGGCCCTTACAAGGGCTAAAGCTTGGGTCCCGGACCTTGATCCGGAGGAGGTGTTAACCGGATTTCCTGATACCAAGGAGGACGGTTCAGCCTTCAATGAAAAAGATCTTTATGCCCTGACAAAGGAGATGCGTCCCCTTGCCAGCAAGCTTGCGGTGGAATCTGATTTGTCGCGATATCATCCATCATACAACCTGCAGAACGAGCGGGTGGAGCGACCGGTTTACGATATTGTAAACTTAATTCCGCCGGTTCGTCCTCACACCTTTGCTCCTGATATTGATCCTGCTAAACTTATCAACGATGAAGTATATTTCCGTGCCTTGGCAAAGATTGATTGGCGTGCGCCGGACTTCCAACCGCTTCACGAAGATGAGGACGTTCCGGATCAAGACGGTGGCCAGCCATCTCAGCAAGGAGAGGCACAATCTTGAATTCTATTGCTGTAACCATGATTGTTATTCCGTCAAACAATGCTTCCAACTATTGGGCTTTTTATGCCTTGTAATAGTTTTAACTGAGACTTAATGTGCTGTGATCCGACATTTTGTCTTTATGAAGTACTCATCCGTTGACATGTTGCCTGATGCGTTTGCTTTCTTCTGTTCATAAAAATATCGAAAAATATGTCCTAGTGGCTTACCACTGAACGGGTTAACTTATTACTTATTCTCTTAAAACATCCAATAAACATATCTTTATACTAAAAATAACTGTCATACCTGAGATGTATGTGGCCAATATACTTTAAACCAGTCAGGACTTTAAAGTCACTTTAATCGGTCTTCATCAATCCTAATAGACACTTGAAACTCTCCGGTCCATCTTGTCGATAAATCTGGCTCATCTTGTTTTAGAAAATTGTAACTTGTGCCTGATACGCCATCCGGGTTTTAATGAACATCGGGCTTGATCACAATTGGGCCGGGTTAATAAACTCCGGTCATTGTTTTGTCTCATACTGGTGACTTATAGTCAAAACCAGGCCGGTTTAAAAAACACCGGTCATTATAATTGATCATGTACTGCCAATTTGTTGGCTCATCATGAAGGTCGATCCGGGTTATGATGAACACCGGTTTATCTCTCGCTGGTGTTCATGACCCAGACTTATAACTTTATAGATAGGTGGTCAACTTCTGGAGCTGTTCCACTCGGTTTAAAAGGTTATAGAACACAAGAAACACCAAGAAACACACAATTTTTGCAAATCAGACCATGTAGTCGAGGCTTTTTCAAAGAGCTGCCAGGCTCAAAGCAAGGTTCAGCCAATCAATGGGACGTGGGCAAACCTACTGTCCCAAGGAGCCTAGCCAATCACTGAACGTGAGCGTATCAACTGTTCAGAGGGCCAATAGAACCGCAAATAAAAACCGAGCCAATCAATGGAACGTGGGCAAACCATCTGTCCCAAGGGGCCTAGCCAATCACTGAACGTGAGCGTATCAACTGTTCAGAGGGCCGAAAGAATTTGTAAATAAAAACCGATCCGATCAATGGAACGTGGGCAAACCATCTGTCCCAAGGGGCCTAGCCAATCACTGAACGTGAGCGTATCAACTGTTCAGAGGGCCGAAAGAATTTGTATCTATTATTCCGATCACTGGGACGCGGATTGGCTGACACTCCCAGGGGGCCTCCAGGGTTCCTCCTGAACCGGTGGGTCAATCTAGACCAATCACTGAATGTGGTACTATCCAACTTTTCAGAGGGTCGAAAGAATTTATGAAACTTAATCCGATCACTGGGAGCGGATGATACCAACTCCCAGGGGGCCTCCATTGTTCTGTTTTGAACCTGTGGGTTTGCATTTCATGGAGTCTTCTCTTCTTGAACCGGATATAATCTCCTGTTCCCGAGAGTTCTATTGCTCCTTCACATATTCTGAGAAAAATTAGTTTCTAAACCGGTCAACATTGAAATATGATGTTTGATAACAAACTGATATGGTTATTTGTCACAAGATTTGTGTATATGTAAAAAGGGCTGAGCCCCCGGTTTACCGAGGGTGCCGATTTATTCATTATTCATAATATATACATAGGATACATTGGAACACATAGCTCAAGTATAGTATGGCCGTAAATGGGCGATGTTCCACGGCCTCTTCGTCTCCTCTTCCGATGTCCGTGAATCCTTGTGTTCTCGAATGTCCACCAAGTAATATGAACCGTTGTGTAAATTCTTGCTGGCCACAAAGGGCCCTTCCCATGGCGGGGATAGCTTGTGCATATCTGTTTGATCTTGGATGAGCCGGAGTACCAAGTCACCCTCCTGGAATGTCCTGGTTCTAATCCGGTGGCTATGATATCTGCGCAGATCTTGCTGATAAATCGCCGACCGTGCCGCAGCTATATCACTCTCTTCATCCAACCGGTCTAAACCGTCCTGTCTCGATTCTTCATTGATCGCTTCCACATAGGCCGTTACCCTTGGTGAGTCATGGCGTATGTCACTTGGAAGAACTGCTTCTGCACCGTAAACCATGATGAAAGGTGTGTAACCTGTAGACCGGTTTGGTGTAGTGTTAATACTCCAAAGGACAGATGGCAATTCTTCAACCCAACAACCTGGGGTTCTCTGCAAAGGTGTCATAAGCCGGGGTTTGATTCCTCGCAAAATCTCCTGATTTGCCCTTTCAGCCTGACCATTGGACTGGGGGTGAGCCACAGAAGACACGTCCAAACGAATATGCTCTCGTTGACAGAATTCTTCCATCTCACCCTGAGATAAATTGGTGCCATTGTCTGTGATGATGCTGTGTGGAAAGCCAAACCGGAATATTACTTTTTTGATGAATTTGACCGCCGTTGCCGCATCACACTTGCTTATAGGCTCCGCTTCAACCCACTTTGTAAACTTGTCTACTGCTACCAGTAGATGAGTTTTCTGATCTTGGGACCGTTTGAAAGGCCCAACCATGTCAAGCCCCCAAGTTGCAAAAGGCCAGGTTATCGGTATCATCCGGAGCTCCTGTGCCGGAACAAGAGCACGTCTTGAGAACTTCTGACAGGCATCACACTTCCGGACTAGATCTGCTGCATCTGCATGCGCAGTTAGCCAATAGAAACCATGTATGAATGCTTTAGCCACCAATGATTTTGAACCGGCGTGATGACCACAATCCCCTTCATGAATCTCTCTTAGAATCTCACAACCTTCCTCAGCTGAAACACATCGTTGAAATACACCAGAGGTACTACGATGGTGCAGTTCTCCATTTGCAATTGTCATAGACTTGGAACGCCGGATTATCTGCCGTGCTTCCTCTTCGTCCTCCGGTAACTCTCCTCGGCTTAAGTACGCCAAATAGGGTAACGTCCAATCCGGAATAATATGGAGTGCTGCAACTAACTGTGCCTCTGGGTCCGGAACAGCTAGGTCGTTCTCCGAAAGTACTTGAACCGAAGGACTGTGCAATTCATCCAAAAAGGTATTTGGTGGCACCGGTTTACGTTGCGACCCTAGCCGGCTTAAAGCGTCAGCCGCTTCGTTCCTCCGCCGGTCTATATGATCCACCTGATATCCCTTGAAGTATCCTGCGATCGCTTCAACCTCTCGCCGATAAGCCGCCATGAGGGGATCTCTTGAATCCCACTTTCCAGAAACTTGCTGTGCTACTAGATCTGAATCGCCCAGGCACTTAACCCGGCTTAAATTCATCTCTTTTGCCAACCGCAAACCATGAAGCAATGCTTCATATTCTGCTGCATTATTAGTACAAGGAAACAATAAGCGGAGGACATAGCAAAATTTATCACCTCTGGGGGAAGTTAAGACAACTCCAGCCCCCGAGCCCTCCAACTGCTTTGAACCGTCAAAGTGAATTGTCCAATAAGTAAGATCCGGCTTCTCCTCAGGAGTCTGCAACTCTGTCCAGTCATTGATGAAGTCTACCAATGCCTGAGGTTTTATAGCAGTACGCGGTACATACTTCAACTCATGCGAGCTGAGCTCAATGGCCCACTTGGCTACCCTGCCTGTAGCTTCCATGTTCTGGATTATGTCTCCTAATGGAGCTGAACTAACCACAGTTATTGGGTGCCCTTGGAAATAGTGCTTCAGTTTCTGGTTTGCCATGAACACCCCATAGACCAACTTCTGCCAATGCGGGTACCTTTGTTTAGACTCAATGAGTACTTCACTCACATAATAAACCGGGCGCTGAACCGGATGTTCCTTCCCTGCTTCCTTGCGCTCAACCACAATTGCAACACTGACTGCCCGTGTGTTTGCAGCAACATGTAACAGCAAAGGCTCCTTATCAATGGGAGCAGCTAAAACCAGTGGTTTTGCTAGTTGCTGTTTCAGATTCTCAAACGATGTGTTTGCCTCCTCACTCCAAATGAACCGGTCCGTTTTCCTCAACATTTGATAAAGCGGGATCGCCTTCTCCCCCAATCGACTGATGAACCGGCTTAGCGCCGTGATCCGGCCTGCTATGTGCTGAACATCATTGATGCAAACTGGTTTTGTCAAAGATGTGATGGCTTTGATCTTCTCTGGGTTGGCTTCTATTCCCCTGTTCGAGACCAAGAATCCCAGAAGCTTACTAGCCGAAACACCAAAAGCACATTTCTCCGGATTAAGCATCATCCTGTAAGCTCGAAGATTATCAAAGGTTTCTTTGAGGTCCTCTATCATTGTTCTTTCCTCCTTTGATTTGACCACAATGTCATCCACATAAGCATGCACGTTCCTTCCTATCCGCCCTTTCAAACAATTCTGAACGCAACGCTGATAAGTCGCCTGTGCACACTTGAGCCCAAAGGGCATAGACACATAGCAAAAAGCACCAAAAGGAGTTATGAAAGCTGTCTTCTCTTGATCTTCAACTGCCATTTTGATCTGGTGATACCCTGAATATGCATCCAGAAAACTCAGCCGCTCACACCCTGCTGTGGCATCGATAATCTGATCAATGCGAGGTAAAGCAAAAGGATCAGTTGGGCAAGCTTTATTGAGGTCTGTATAATCCACACACATCCTCCACTTCCCATTCTTCTTTAAGACCAGCACCGGATTAGCCAACCACTCCGGATGAAAAACTTCCACTATGAACCCTGCTGCCAAAAGTCTGGCCACTTCCTCTCCTATAGCCTTGCGCCTCTCTTCATTGAAGCGGCGCAGATACTGTTTTACCGGTTTAAACTTCGGATCAATGTTCAACTTGTGCTCAGCGAGTTCCCTCGGTATACCTGGCATGTCAGAAGGCTTCCATGCAAAGATATCCCGGTTCTCACGGATGAACTCGATGAGCGCGCTTTCCTATTTGGGATCAAGGTTAGCGCTGATGGTGAACTGTTTAGATGAGTCTCCAGGCACAAAATCAACCTGCTTAGTCTCTTCTGCTGACTTGAATTTCAACGCCGGATCGTGCTCAGTAGTTGGTTTCTTCAGCGGAGTCATATCTGCCGGATCAACATTATCTTTATAAAACTTTAACTCTTCCGTGGCACACACCGCTTCTGCATAAGCTGCATCACCTTCCTCGCATTCCACCGCTATCTTGCGACTGCCATGAACTGTGATCGTGCCCTTATGACCCGGCATCTTAAGCTGTAAATAAACATAACATGGCCTAGCCATAAATTTAGCATAAACCGTCCTTCCAAACAGAGCATGATACGGACTTTTAATTTTGACAACTTCAAAGGTGATCATCTCTGATCTGGAATCATGCTCATTTCCAAAGATAACCTCTAAATCAATTTTACCAACCGGATAAGCTGACTTACCCGGGACCACTCCATGAAACACCGTGTTTGATGACCTCAACTGTTTATCTGTCAAACCCATACGACGGAAGGTCTCATAGTATAAGATATTGATACTGCTTCCACCATCCATGAGAACCTTAGTGAATTTATAACCCCCCACTTGAGGTGCTACTACCAAGGCTAAATGGCCCGGATTATCCACCCGCATTGGGTGGTCCTCTCTGCTCCATACAATGGGCTGCTCCGACCATCGGAGAAATTGTGGTGTCGCCGGTTCTACTGCATTAACAGCCTGCCTCAAAACCTTCTGGTCTCTCTTACATAAACTCGTGGTAAAAACATGATATTGACCGCTGCTCAACTCCTTCGGATTACTCTGGTATCCGGATTGCTGTTGTTGTTGCGGACGCTGTTGCTGCTGGTTTCCTTGATTATTATAACTCCCTTGGCCCTGCTGCTGATTATTCTGACCATTGTAACCACCTTGATGATGGGATTGATTCCCCTGACTATTGTAACCACCTTGATGATGTGATTGATTCCCCTGACCATTGTAATTCCCTTGATTATTTTGGCCGCCTGGTCGGGGTTGATAACCGCCGTTATTGCTCCTATATCCTGACCCGGAACTGTTCCCCTGATGACCCGAACCATAAAATCCGGGCCCTGAACCGCCGTGCGGGGGCCGGCTAGGGGGATTAAAACGGCCGTTCACTGCCTTCATAAAGGGTATGCATTCTCTCATAGTATGCCTTGCTATCCTCCCCCTTCCGCTATGCTTTGGACAGGGTCGATCCAAATCCTGCTCCCAGCCCGGATCTCCTCCGCCGGTTTGGAGAGCGGAACCCTCCGGATTAACCTGAAAACCGCCTTGAACTTGAGTATTAGCCACAAAATCGGAACTACCTTCTGCCTTCCGTTTACCCAAAAAGCTTGAAGTAACCGGATTAACTGGCGCCGGTTTACCAGACTTGCTGGCCTTCCCCGCTTTATCTCCTTCTGCTTCCGGATACTTTGTATTATCCGAGTCTCCGTATTTCACCAGGGCGCTCATTAAAGTCCCCATGTCATTGCAGTCCCTTTTAAGCCGTCCGAGCTTTAACTTTAACGATTCAAACCGGCAATTGTTCTCCAATGTTACAATAGCCGTACTAGGATTGTTGCCATTCGAGGAGTGTAAAATTTCTGCCACTCTGCGTACCCAAGCTGCTGTAGACTCCTGCTCTCCTTGTACACAGGCTGCTAAATCTATCACCGACATCGGCTGCTTGCATGTATCCTTGAAGTTTTTAATGAACTGACTGCGCAGTTCCCCCCACGACCCAATAGAATTCGGGGGTAGAGCTTTTAACCAGGTCCGGGCCGTGCCCTCAAGCATCATAGTGAAATATTTGGCACAAGCCGATTCATCCACGTCTAACATCTCCATGGCCATCTCATAACTTTCCACCCAGGCTTCTGGCGGTAAATCGGCTGTGCAATTAGGTACCTTGCGGGGCCCTTTGAAATCCTTGGGCAACTTAACACTCCGTAGGGCGGGGACAAGACATTGTACCCCGAAAGAGCTCGCCGTAGCTCCTGTTCCTGCAGTAGCTGTGTGAACCGGCGTCGATTGACGAATTTCCTCCCTGGCCTCCGATCTAGGCCGGTTTAGGTCTGGGGCTGGCATCTCCGCCCTTGCCGGATTATCCTGCCTGCGCCGATGTCTCCTGCGCTCACTGCTAGATACCTCCGGCTCCTCCCAATGCCTAGAATAACTTCGGTTAGAACGTGGTGTTGAATGTAACCTTTCCCTGCTATGAGAGTACGCTTGCTGCTGTATTAACGCAGTATTAAGTAACTTCTAGACCCTGCGCGCCTCTATTGCCACCGGGGACGTTTCTTCCGCAGGTAAAGCGGCCCACCGTGCCGCCGCTGCAGCAATATTATCCAAAGGGTTTGAATAGTGCCCTGGAGGGATAGGAACATAAGGTGCCGATGTAATCCGACGCTCCTGTTCTGCGGCGGGCTGTTGAACCGGCTCATCCCGAACCGGGGGTGTTCTCTGGTTTAAGGCCGGATTATTACTGGCCCCAGCCCCAGGTATTCTGAACAAATTCGCGGATTCGTAACCCGGCGGTAGGCGGGACCGATACTTTCGCCCCCTTACTCCTTCCACAGAAGCCTGCTCCATCCTCAGATAAAAGGCTTGATCATCCAGCTCTGCTTGCCTTATGGCTATCATCTCTCTTTCCGCCTTTAAGTCCTCCTTTAACCGATCGATCCGACCCTTCAACTGAAGAAGCTCTGCATCATGATGCGCCTTGTCTGCTGGAGCTACGTCTGCCATTGCTTTAGCTGTGAACTCCTCGATCAAGGTGGATAGAACTTCAGTAAGGGAGGGATTTGAACCGCTTCCCCCTGCACCAGCTTCTGCTGTCGCTCCGTTCATCGGGGGTTGTGAACCGGCCATGAAGACCGCTACCCGGTTTGGCGGGTCAAAGGGGCCCGGAATACTGTTTCCATCGGACTCGCCCTCAGACCGGCCGTCCCGCAACTGATACAGAGATTCAGTTTCCCCGGATGAAGATTCGTCATCTGAGTAGACGACTGTTGCACCATCAGATTCCGATCCGTCCTTGGCTCGGCCTCCGTGGATTGCTCCAACGAACACATGCTTCATGGCAGGCTGAATCCGGGTTGATCTCGCACGCTGAGCCGGCTCGACGATGTTGGGGAAGGTGTCCGACTCAGGTCCCGGTTCACCAATTTTGCCGATGAAGACTTGGATGCTGCCGAAGGGGACCCGGTACCCGTATTCGATCGAATCGGCCTCCGGTCCCCAACCCGCGTCGTCGATGTAGATCCGGCCGCGACGACTCTTGGTCATCCGGCCGACTGCGTAACCCTTTAGCCCTTCGAAGCCGCCTTTCAAGAACTCGAAACCATCGTGCGCAGGCCCCACGGTGGGCGCCAACTGTCGTGGAAATAACACGGCAGATGTCCGGTTTAGCGGACTTGATGATGGAACCGTCGCACGGGTTAGCTTGAAAGGATTCATGGCACACAAAGGACACAGAGGATTTATACTAGTTCGGCCCCTTCGGAGAAGGTAAAAGCCTACGTCTAGTTGGTTTGGTATTGCTTGGGCGTCGGTTTACAGGGAGCAGATTCGCTTTGCCTGTGTCTCGACGGGTTGATTGTTGCTTGTCCCTGAACCGTCCAGGCCGTCCCCTTATATAGTGGCAACGCCTGGTCGGGTTTACATAGTCCCGAGGCCGGCTCATACTTGTGTCCGCCTCGGTCTCTGTCTTCTCTTTCTTATCTCTCAAGTTACATCTCTTGGCGGTTTACAAACCATACTCCTATACATGGGCCTTGAAATCTCATGGGCCGTAGTCTCTACTAAAATATTAAAACCAAGTATAATATAACTAAGCCGGTTTACAATAGCCGGTTTATACCTATTAACCATATCCCTGACAGGTTCATACTGCCACTCCACAACCGGCCGCTGCTTCTCCGAAAATTCAAATAACCGGTACAGGTTATACCGCTCCTGCTGAGCCCGTTGTTTTAGCCAAGCATACTGCTAAAGCGGAGAAACTCCAGCAAGAGAAGGGCAAATGGAGTACAGACTTGTCTAGTTTCGCCGAGCTGAGTGCCCAGGAGCTTTATTCCGGGTATTTGAACCGGCTGCATACCAGTCGGGACTATGAAGCGGGCTTGGTCAATATGATGAAAGACAAATACGAGGTATCTTACTTGTCTTTTTCTTTTGCCTTCTTTGTATTTCTGTCTATATCATGGTAGCCCCCAAGTTCCGGTTTAGCTATGTTAGAAGGTGAACCGGTACTTCCAACTGTAAGCAAATGATCTTACATTAGCCCCCAAGTGCCAGGGGCATAACTCGGTTTATCTGCCTGGGACTTGTCTAAATCTTTCTTTCGATGTTTCAACTGCCCATTAGCCCCCAAGTGTCAAGGAGACAACTTGTTTGTGTGCTTGAGACTTGTCTTTAATTGTCACTCTTTGATACTTCAATTGCTCATTAGCCCCCAAGTGTCAAGTGGATAACTTGGTTATGTGCTTGAGTCTTGTCTGAACTTGTCTTTTATCCCACTTGATTTCCTTTGCAGGCTGATTTCACCCGGAGGGCTGAAGAGATAACTGATATCCGGAATAGACTTGCTGAAACTGAATCTGCTGCTGCCAAGGCCAAAAAAGATCTGGCGCTGAGCTTGACTACTGCTGAACAATTGAAAAAATATTTTGAATCGGAACGGGCAACCTGGGAAGTGCAGAAAAATGCTCTTGAAAAGAGAGCGAAGGATGCTGAGGAAGCTCTTAATCCGGTGACAGAAGAGTTGACCGGTTTAAAGCGGCAAATAGAACTTATGACTTCTGCCATCTTTGGTAAATACTTAACCTGCACATGCTTTCATTTCTGCAACCTTTAATCCGTTCTGGTTTAATGGTGATAACCATATGCAGGACGGCGCGTCACCCATCTTGGGGATGATCGCCGGAAGAAATTCAAGGCCTCTTATACTCTGGTTGAGCAGCTGTATTCCGGCGCTCAGAGGATTATAAGTGCAATGTCTTTCAATAAACCGCCCCCACCACTATCCAATGCACTCTGGAGAAGCTTTCTATCTTGCCAGCACGCTTGGAGGAAGTGAAGAAGTCTGCTGCCCGAGCCGGTTCTCTTGTAGCGCTCACGAGAGCCAAAGCGTGGGTTCCAGACTTCGATCCGGAAGAAGCTCTGAATGGGTATCCCAGCACCAAAGAAGATGGATCGGCCTTCACTAGTAAAGACCTTCATGCTTTAACGAAGGAGATGCGTCCTCTTGCCAGCAAACTTGCTGTTGAATCAGACTTGACCAGGTATCATCCGGCGTACGATTTACAGAATGAGCGGGTGGATCGACCGGTTTATGATACCGTAAATCTAATCCCACCAGTGCACCCCCACACTTTCGCCCCAGATGTTGATCCGTCTGATCTTATTACGAAAGAGATGTACTTCTGTGCTTTAACAAAAATCGATTGGTGCGTCCCTGACTTTCAGCCGCTTCAAGAAGACGAAGAAGCTCCGGAACAGGTCGATCCTCAGCCGTCACAGCAGGAGGAAGCATAGGCCACACAGTTTATCTTTGTAGCTGCAGTATTATTTTGCCGGAAAACTTTAATCCGTTCAGGCCTGCTGTGCCTTGTAATAGGATAGCTTAAAATATTGTCTGTCTTGATCCGGATGTCCCAACTTTGCTTTGACGTTTGCCAATTTGAATCTTGTCTGATATGGTTTATCTTGCGTACTATCTGTTTCTGCATAGATAACACTTAAAAGATGTCCTAGCGGTTTATCGCCGGACCGATTAAATTGCTCACAAAATATATCAAACAAGTGTCTGTTTATACCAGAAATAACTTCATACCTGTGATTAAGTATGCTTGATATTCTTAATCCGGCGAACATTGTTATTTCCGAGGAAGCTCTTGGCTCCGTTGGGGCGTACCCAATTATTCCGGGTTTACAAGAACTACCGGTTTAAATAATGCTGGAGCTCTGTGTCCAGACTTTTGAAGATATGTGGTCAACCTTGAAGTTGTCCCACTCCGGATCAAAGAACCATAGAAACACATGAGAACAGAAATACAAAAACACAGGTTTGCAAATAAAATCATGTAGTCGAGGCTTTTTGCGAGCTGCCAGGCTCCAAATCGAGCTTATGATTCGAATACGATCATATAAACCGGACCGCAAGGGGCTAAGCTAGGATTCGAATACGATCCGTAGCCCCCTTGGGATCGTGAAATGTTAGCCAAGCAATGGATTCGAATACGATCCAAGGAGCTTATGATTCGAATACGATCATATAAACCGGACCGCAGGGGGCTAAGCTAGGATTCGGATACGATTCGTAGCCCCCTTGGGGTCGTGAAATTTTTAGCCAATCAATGGATTCGAATACGATCCAAG
>LR738710.1:451617879-451650780 GCA_902687465.1 Secale cereale | reverse complement strand
CTATCTCCTTGGACCTTTGTACAGGTGGCATAGAGGTACCCCTTTGTGACACTTGGTTAAAACATATGCAATGCAATGATAACCCATGGGGATCCGAGCTAATTAGGACAAGGAGCGAGCACTATTGGTATTCGATGCATGAGGCTTGCAACTTATAGGATGTTTTATGCATGACACATATGAAGTACTACTACCGTTGACACAATTGCTTCCATGTTTCAAATAAAAAGCTCTAGCACTTCAAGCACCAACTACTGAGAGCATGATTGTCATTCTGAGTGTAATGTGCATTGTCCCAAAGTAGCATTGTCTTTTGCATGATTGTGATATCGTTTATTCTGAAATGATTGTATCTAGTCATCACTTAAACCTTGAAGGTGCCCCTGCACTTATGTTTTGCATCACTAAAGGGGGAAAGCTAGATATCACTTGATCATATTTGCACATCATGTTCATTGCAAATCTTTTTGATGTTTCAGTTTCATGTTGTAAAACTTTCAGTCATTTGTGATTTTCTCTTGAGACAACTTAGTTACTTTAGAATCATTGTCTCAGTAAGCTTTTGTCATATGACTATGAGAAAGTCCTATATGGTTAATAGCATGTCACCACAGAAATTATTCTTGTTATCATTTACCTACTCGAGGACGAGCAGGAATTAAGCTTGGGGATGTTGATACGTCCAAAACGTATCTATAATTTCTGCTTGATCCATGCCACTTTTGGGTGATATTGCTATGATATTCATACACTTCCATATACTTTTGATCATATTTGGACTAACTTACTAATCCAGTGCACCCCAGTGCCAGTTTCTGTTTTCGGCTGTTTTTGTATTTCAGGTTTTCACGTTTCGAGGACTGCCCAGAAAAATCCAGAAAAATTATATAAAAAATCAGCGAACCGGAAACAACACTGCGTCCGAAGGGCAACCTGGGGGGGCACAGGGGCTCCAGGCACCCTGTGGGTGCGCCCCCCCCCCCCCGGGCCACGCCGGGGGGGGTGCCTCGGCCCCCCGAGAGCCCCCCGGTGCCCTACTTTGGCATATATTTAAAGGGTTCCCCGTAACCCTCGAAACAGGACTTCTTTTCGCGATCCCATCTCTGTTCCGCCGCCGCCGCCGCTTCCAAGATCGGGAGCACCAGGAGAACTCTTCCCGGCACCCTGCCGGAGGGGAGGATCACCACCGGGAGCTTCTCCACCACCATGGACGCCTCCCGGATGACTCGTGAGTAGTCTCCCTTGGACCATGAGTCCATGACCAGTAGCTATGTGATGTTCTCCTCCCGTTCTTGTGCTTCACTAATTAGTCCTCGTGAGCTGCCCTACATGATCGAGGCACCTATGTAATCCTTATGCTGTTGCTATGTTGAGTTTGCTGGGATCCGATGGATTATGAGATTATGTTCAGATTGATCTTGAGTAATATATTTGATTCACCTCTTTTATATTTTAGTTCATAAGTAATTCTTGCATGTTCTCCGTTGTTATTTATTGCTTTGGCCGAGTAATAGGTAGTGACTCCAAGAGGGAACGTTATGCTCGATTGTGGGTTCATGCCCCGCGATGACTAGCTTGAGTGACAGAAACATGAGTCTAGGGGATGTGCTGTTGCCACAAGGGGGAAAACAACGGTGCTTGTGCCCGCGGGTGCAAGGATTGTTTACTTTACGCAAAGTTCTTTTAATGCAGTTGTCTGTTGCATTGAGTTTACACTATGGGTGGGACTCGCAACTTAATACCAGCGAGATGTTCTGGATAGATATCTCAAGGTGGATGATTAGTAGTAGATATTGATGGATTTCGGTCTACTTACTTTGGCATACCGCCCATGCTTTGAACCTCAACCTTTCTTGCAATGTAGTCAGGATTGGTTTGCGTTCGTGGTCCTGTCAATTGCCCAGCTGTAATTTGTTACCTCACATAGCTGTTTTATCGTCTTTTGGGAGAGAGACATCACTAGTGAACATCATGAGACTCCGGTCCATATTACTATCATTGATCACATACACTATTTACTTTCCGCTATTTTACTTACTATTGCAAAACACTATCTATCACTACTATCATATTGCTTTTAACCCTTTGTGAACTACAAGGCCGGAGAGATTGACAACCTCTCTGTACTCGTTGGGAGCAAAGTTATTTGTACCTGTGTGCAGGTCCACGTTGATTGTTAATTGCACCGTTAGCAGTTGACACCTACCTATTGAACCTAGGAGTCTCTGGGGATTCGATCCTTGGCATCTTTGCTAGGGGAAAACACTTCTACTTACTTCATCTTACACCTTCCACTTGGGGTAACCAACGAGGGGTTCGAGGCCCATCATTGCCGCATCACACTTGCTCACAGGCTCTGCCTCAATCCATTTTGTAAACTTATCCACAACCACCAGCAGATGAGTTTTTTGATCTTGGGATCGTTTGAAAGGCCCAACCATATCGAGCCCCCAAGTCGCTAACGGCCAAGTAATCGGTATCATCCGGAGCTCCTGTGCCGGAACAAGAGCACGTCGTGAAAATTTCTGACAAGCATCGCACCTCCGGACTAGATCCGCTGCATCAGCATGGGCTGTCAGCCAATAGAACCCATGTCGAAAAGTTTTAGCCACCAAGGATTTTGAAGTGGCATGATGACCACAATCCCCTTCATGGATCTCACGAAGGATATCACAACCTTCCTCAGATGACACACACCGCTGAAATGCTTCAGAAACACTGCGACGGTGAAGTTCTCCGTTTGCAATTGTCATGGATTTGGAAAGCCGGATTATCTGTCTTGCTTCGATCTCGTCATCCAGCAACTCCCCACGGCTTACATATGCCAAGTATGGGAGCGTCCAATCCGGAACAACATGAAGTGCTGCAACTAGCTGCGCCTCCAGATCAGGAATAGCCAGATCTTCCTCCGATGGTACCTGAACTGATGGACTGTGCAGCTCATCCAAAAAAGTATTCGGTGGTACCGGTTTACGTTGAGAACCCAGCCGGCTCAGAGCATCGACCGCTTCATTCCTTCGCCGGTCTATGTGATCCACCTGATACCCTTCGAAATACCCTGCAACTGCTTCAACTTCTCGTCTGTAAGCTGCCATGAGAGGGTCTTTTGAATCCCACTTGCCGGATACTTGTTGTGCCACTAAATCTGAATCAACAAAACACTTGACCCGGCTCAAGTTCATCTCCTTAGCCATCCGTAGGCCATGAAGCAATGCCTCATATTCTGCTGCATTGTTTGTACAAGGAAACATTAGACGGAGGACATAACAGAACTTGTCACCTCGCGGGGAAGTTAACACAACTCCAGCCCCCGAGCCTTCTAACTGCCTTGAACCGTCCAAATGAATCGTTCAGTATGTAAGATCCGGCTTCTCCTCTCGTACTTGCAGTTCTGTCCAATCATTGATGAAATCCACCAATGCTTGGGATTTGATAGCGGTGCGTGGCACATACTTTAATCCGTGTGGGCTAAGCTCAATGTCCCACTTCGCCACTCTACCAGTAGATTCCCTGTTCTGGATTATATCCCCCAATGGAGCTGAACTGACAACAGTTATTGGGTGGCCTTGGAAATAATGCTTCAACTTCCGGTTTGCCATGAATACACCATATACCAGCTTCTGCCAATGCGGGTACCTTTGTTTGGATTCAATGAGAACTTCACTGACATAATAGACTGGACGTTGAACCGGATATTCTTTTCCTGCTTCCTTGCGCTCAACCATGATTGCCACGCTGACTGCCCGTGCGTTGGCGGCGACATATAACAGCAATGGCTCATTATCAACAGGGGCAGCAAGGACCGGCGGTTCTGCCAGTCGCCGCTTCAAATCCTCGAACGCGGCGTTTGCCTCCTCACTCCATATAAACCGGTTTGTCTTTTTCAGCATCTGATAAAGCGGAATTGCCTTCTCTCCGAGACGGCTGATGAACCGGCTCAATGCTGTGACCCGGCCAGCGATACGCTGAACATCATTGATGCAAGCCGGTTTAGTCAAAAATGTCATTGCCTTGATCTTCTTCGGATTGGCTTCTATTCCTCTATTTGACACCAAGAATCCAAGGAGCTTGCCTGCCGGAACACCGAAAGCACACTTCTCCGGATTAAGCATCATTTTATAGGCTCGAAGATTGTCAAAGGTCTCCTTGAGGTCCTCTATCAGCGTCTCCTCCTTCCTTGATTTCACCACAATATCATCCACATAAGCATGAACATTTCTCCCTATCTGCCCCTTAAGACAATTTTGTACGCAACGCTGGTAAGTTGCTTGGGCACTCTTGAGCCCAAAAGGCATAGATACATAGCAAAAAGCACCAAAAGGAGTTATGAAGGCCGTCTTCTCCTGATCTTTAACTGCCATCTTGATCTGGTGATACCCTGAATATGCATCCAAAAAACTTAGCCGCTCACATCCCGCCGTAGCATCAATGATCTGATCAATACGAGGGAGAGCAAAAGGATCGGTTGGACAAGCTTTGTTTAGGTCTGTGTAATCCACACACATCCTCTACTTTCCATTTTTCGTTAACACCAGCACCGGATTAGCCAACCACTCCGGATGAAAAACTTCAACTATGAACCCTGCAGCCAAAAGTCTGGCCACTTCTTCTCCTATAGCCTTGAGCCTTTCTTCGTTGAAGCGGCGCAGATATTGCTTGACTGGTTTGAACTTCGGATCAATATTAAGACTGTGCTCAGCGAGTTCCCTTGGTATTCCTGGCATGTCAGAAGGTTTCCATGCAAAGATATCCCGGTTCTCACGGATGAACTCGATGAGCACGCTTTCCTATTTAGGATCAAGGTTAGCGTTGATAGTGAACTGCTTGGATGAATCGCCTGGCACAAAGTCAACTTGCTTGGTTTCCTCCGCAAACTTGAACTTCAATGCCGGATCATGCTCTGTAGTTGGCTTCTTTAACGGGGACATATCTGTCGGATCAACATTGTCTTTGTAAAATTTCAACTCCTCCGTAGAACATACTGCCTCCGCATAAGCAGCGTCTCCTTCTTCGCACTCCAATGCAATCTTGCGACTCCCATGAACCATGATGGTTCCTTTGTGACCCGGCATCTTGAGCTGTAGATAAACATAGCACGGCCTAGCCATAAACTTGGCGTAAACCGGTCGTCCGAACAAGGCATGATACGGGCTCCGGATCTTGACAACTTCAAAGGTTATCATCTCCGACCTGGAATCATGTTCATCTCCAAAGGTAACTTCTAAGTCAATTTTCCCAACCGGGTAAGCTGATTTACCTGGCACTACTCCATGAAACACCGTGTTTGACTGCCTTAGCTTCTTATCTGTCAGCCCCATGCGACGGAAAGTCTCATAGTACAAGATATTGATGCTGTTGCCGCCGTCCATGAGAACTTTGGTGAATTTGTAGCCACCCACCTGTGGTGCTACCACTAAGGCCAATTGGCCCGGATTATCAACTCGCGGCGGGTGATCCTCTCTGCTCCACACAATAGGTTGCTCCGACCAGCGCGGGAATTGTGGTGTTGCCGGTTCAACCGCATGGACCGCCCGCTTTAAGACTTTTTGATCCCGTTTGCGCAAACTCGTAGTGAACACATGATACTATCCACTACTTAGCTCCTTTGGATTACTCTGATATCCGGATTGCTGCTGCTGTTGACGCTGCTGATTGCCTTGATTACTTTGATTACCCTGGCCCTGCTGCTGGTTGTTTTGGCTATTGTAACCGCCCTGACCATATTGATGGTTGCCTTGTTTGTTGTAACCGCCTTGACCATACTGATGATTACCTTGGTTATTATAGCCGTTGTTGTTGCCATGATATCCTGATCCGGAGCCATTGCCCTGATGACCCGGACCGTGAAACCCGGGGTCTGATCCGCCGCCTGGTGGCCTGTTATTAGATCTGACCCGGCTTATAGCTTCCATCATGGCCCTACATTCTGCCCAGGTATGTTTGGCTGGATGCTCCTTTGATCCATGCTTCGGGCAAGGCCCGTTCAATTCTTGCTCCCAAGTAACGAACCCCCGCCGGTTTGTGGGGGCGGTTTACCCTTGTTGCGCTGAAAGCTCCCTTGAACTTGGGTATTGGCCACGAAATCAGAGCCACCCTCTGCCTTTCGTTTGCCTAAGAAGCTTGTTCCGACCGGATTAGCCTGCACCGGTTTACCGGATTTATTTGCCTTTCCAGATTTATCTCCATCCGCTTCTGGATACTTAGCGTTGTCGGAGTCCCCGTACTTCACCAGAGCGCTCATGAGAGTTCCCATGTCATTACAATCCCGTTTGAGCCGTCCTAGTTTTAACTTCAGAGACTCAAACCGGTAATTGTTTTCCAGTGTTACTATCGCCATACTGGGGCTGATACCGTTCGAAGAGTGCAAGATTTCTAATACTCGCCGCACCCATGCACTTGTAGGCTCCTGGTCTCCTTGTATATAGGCTGCCAGATCCACCACTGACATTGGCTGCTTACACGTATCCTTGAAATTTTTTATAAATTGCCGGCGTAACTCACCCCATGATTCGATGGAATTAGGTGGTAAGCCCTTTAACCAGGTCCGAGCTGTACCCTCAAGCATCATGGTAAAGTACTTCGCGCAAGCCGCTTCATCCACGTCCAACATCTCCATAGCCATCTCGTAACTCTCAACCCAAGCCTCCGGAGCCAAATCTGCTGTGTAATTAGGCACTTTACGTGGACCCTTGAAATCCTTGGGTAACTTCACACTCCGTAGAGCGGGGACAAGACACTGCACCCCAAAGGAACTCGTCGCGAGTCCTATTTCTGCTGTGGTTGTGTGAACCGGCGTCATTTGGCGGATCTCCTCGCGGGCCGCAGATCTAACCCGGTTTTCTGCCTCCTGAGCTTGCGCCTCTACGCCCGTCGGATTATCCTGTCTGTGACGGTGTCGCCTCCGTTCACTACTGGACACCTCCGGTTCATCCCAATGCCTAGTATAACTCCGGCTGTGGCGTGGTGTTGAATGAAGCCTCTTCCTGCTATAGGAATACGCTTGCTGCTGTGTCAATGCCGTGTTAAGCAGATCCTTGACCCTGCGTGCCTCCATTACCACGGGGGATGTCCCCTCAATGGGTAAAGCGGCCAGACGTGAAGCGGCAGCAACAATATTATCCAAAGGGTTTGAGTAATGACCCGGAGGAGTGGGGATGTGAGGCGCGGATATAATCAGTCGATCTTGCTCCGCAGTGGGCTGTTGAACCGGCTCACCCCTCACTGGGGCCGTCCTCCGATTTACCTCCGGATCATTGCTAACTCCCGCTCCTGGCGTCCCGAAGAGATTCATCGCCTCATAGACCGGCGGTAGACGAGACTGATGCCTCCGACTTCTCACTCCCTGCGCAGAGGCCTGATCCATCATAAGCTGGAAGGCCTGAGACTCCAGCTCTGCCTGGCTTGTTGCTATCATAGCTTTCTCTGCCTTTAGATCCTCTCTTGCTTGCTCGATCCGGCCCCTCAGCTGAAGGAGTTCTGCATCGTGTTGCGCCTTGTCTACTGGAGCCACCACTGCTACTGCCCGGGTTGTCAACTCCTCGACTAAGGCGGATAGAGCGTCAGAGGGCGAGAGGGCATGGCCGCTCCCCCCTGCACCAGCTTCTGCTATGTTCGCCCCGTTCACCGTTGACTGCGGCGTAGGTTGTGATCCGGCCATAAAAACAGCCACCCGGTTTGGCAGATCAAAGGGGTCCGGAATACTGTCTCCGTCGGACACACCCTCAGATCGGCTGTCCCGCAACCGATACAAAGATTCAGTCTCTCCAGATGAGGATTCATCGTCGGAATAGACAACTGTCTCGCCACCAGAATCCGATCCGTCCTCGGCTTGGACTCCATGTATTGCTCCAACGAAAACGCGCTTCATGGCAGGCTGAATCCGGGCTGATCTCGCACGCTGAGACGGCTCGATGATGTCGGAGAAGATGTCCGGCTCAGGTCCCGGTTCGCCAATCTTGCCGATGAAGACGTGGATGCCGCCGAAAGGAACCCGGTACCCGTATTCGATTGAATCGGCCTCCGGGCCCCAGCCAGCGTTGTCGATGTAGATCCGGCCGCGGCGACTCTTGGTCATCCGGCCGACCGCGTAGCCCTTGAGTCCTTCGAAGCTGCCCTTCAAGAACTCGAAACCGTCGTGTGGAGGCCCCAAGGTGGGCGCCAACTGTCGTGGAATTAGCACGGCAGATGTCCGGTTTAACGGACTTAGTTGAGGAAACATCGCACGGGTTAACTTGAAGGGGTTAAAAGCACATAAAGGACACAGAGGGTTTATACTAGTTCGGTCCCTTCGATGAAGGTAAAAGCCTACGTCTAGTTGGGTTTGGTATTGCTTGGGCGTCGATGGACAGGGAGCGGATTGCTTGCCTGTGTCTCGACGGGTTGTTTCTTCTCCCCTTGAACCGTCGCCGGGTCGTCCCTTTATATAGAGGCGACGCCCGGTCCGGTTTACAGAGTCCCGAGGCCGGCTCATATTTGTGTCTGCCTCGGTCTTTGCTCTTTCTTCCTTGTCTCTCAAGTTTACATGATAGGATGGTTTACAAACCGTGAACTTTGCCCATGGGCCCTAAGCCTTCATGGGCCGTAACTTCTACTGAGCTTACAATTATACAATTATATTACCATAATCCGGTTTACTCTAGCCGGTTTACACCTGCTAATAATATCCCTGACATCCTCCGTTCCAAAATAGATGACCCAACTTTATACAAGTTAGTATAAAGTTGAGTCATCTATTTTGGAACGGAGGAAGTATATCATATATTATTGCTTTAACATATGATCGAAGTTAATCTCAAAAGAGTATGTGACATACTTGTTCACTCTTAGCTCTGGAAAGAAATGCCTTATAGTGCGGTTGCACCGTTTATCTATTCGGCAGTAGTATGTGACATACGTATTCATCACATAAACGCAGCTTGGACTCGTAGTAGAACGTTTGGGGAAAAGTGAGAAAGGATTAAAATATCCGTCCCGAGTCCACGCATACACGCTGCCCTGGCCCCAACCAAACGCCAGTCTGTCATGTTCCCCATTCCCCTGCCCTTCTCCCACCTCCTCCTCCTCCTCCTCCTCCTCCTACTATATATAACTGGCCCTCCCAAACCTCTCTTCCATCGCCGTCTCATCATCTCCATCTCGACTCTTCCCACCCCAACCAAAGCTTCTGCACACAAAAACCTCACAAACATCACGACAAACCTAGTAGGAGTATAAAATGGGGCTCTGCATGTCTAGCGGCGGCGCGGCGGCGGCGCTGCGTGAAGAGGGGCACCCTGCCTCCACGGCTATGGTACTGCTGCCAACCGGGGAGCTGCGGGAGTACCCCCGCCCGGCCACAGCGGCGGAGGCGCTCGAGGACTCCGTTGCTCGGGAAGCCGGCTGGTTCTTGTGCGACGCCGACGCGATGGGGTTCGAGGGCCCTGTGGCCGCCGTGGCCGGGGCCGAGGAGCTCCGCCCGGGGCAGATCTACTTCGTGCTCCCCGCCGAGGCCCGTAAGAACGGCCTACGGCGCGAGGACCTCGCCGCGCTCGCCGTCAGGGCGTCCGCGGCGCTCGTCAGTAAGGCCAGCGCCAACGCCTCCGGCAGCGGCGGGCGGAGGAGGCGGGCCGGCTCTGTTTCGCCGCTCGTGTTCGCCCCGCCGCCGGAGGTGGACGGGACCCTTGCGTACAAGACCGTGCCGGGGCTGGCGGCGAAGAGGCGGCCGGTGGCGCGCGTGAAGAGCGCCGGGAGGATGCAGCCGCGCTTCGCACCTGACCTGACCGCCATTCCCGAGTGCGAGTGAACCAACACAATGGGGTCGCCGTCGCGAATGGATCGTACTCCGAATTCCCATGCAAGACCGCTCGAATATGGAAAAAAGAAAAAGAATATGGAGGGCCTCCGACGATTGCGGGAACAGAGCAAAGGAAGGTGTCGCCAGCCGTGGGATTGTGATTGGATGGGCGGTGTTTGTTTCCCCTTGCGGGCGATGGCCGATTGGGAAGTTGATTAGATTTTAGAGTCTGTAATTTGTAGGAACAAAATTTTGGTCGGTCAGTCGAGTTTGTGGTCTCGAGTCCAAGTGACAACGAAATGTGAATACGAGGTCCTCATTTTGCCAAAACATGCACACCTTTTTTTAGTGTGGTTTCTACACTTGTCTAGGTCCGACATGTTGGAAACCTGCAATTAGTAGACGGAATCACCGATGCAACATTTTTTTTCCCGAACGAAGGCAAAAGTTTTAACTCGTCGATTAATTAAGAAGAAGAGAGTTGTTCAGTTAATTTTAGAAAAACCGGACGAAAACCTGCATAAATAGAGCACGGATTAACTACTCACATGGCAAGAAAAGCCATAATCGCACAGTCGGTCCTTGCCAAACTCTTCAAATATACAACATCCACAAATCCTGACACTGCTACTACGCCAAATGAATCCCGACAAAAACACCATGACACCAGATATCATGCACCTCCCAATCCGAAAGGACAGACAGAGAAACCGAAGATCATCCATCAAACAACCAGACGCCCTGCATATCACGCCACTCTTACCTTTACCCACTTTCTTTTGTTTGCCCCTTATTGACGTCCCTGTCAGGAGGCAAGCAACGACCTGCTTAAATCAGACCTAGCAACCTCCACGCTAACGAGCAAGTCACAAAATTCCTTCGCTAAGAGAGCATCTCGGTCGTTTGATATGTAGCTGTGTGTGTTCGATCTTAACAGAGGAATAATGTTGATGCGAATGCGACAGAGCCCTCTTCCCATGCATTTTCTTTCCAGGTGACGGGCGCCGCTTCTCGGTCGTTTCTACCATGTCGGTATCGTGCGTGAAAGGCCGCTGCCGCGTGCCAAGTGATAGCGGCGCACGCTGCTTTGGCCCTGCGGTTTTCAGCGGCGCACACTGCTATGCTATGCTATGCCACAGGCCCATGCCAACAATTGCGTGTCCGACCTGAACTACTCCGCCGCTATCTAACCCGTCCTGTGCAGCTGCATCTCCACTGCAGCACTGTACATGTTGCCTGTTGGTTCTTCTCTATCTGATCCGAGGCGATGAGTCTGTTAGCTCATTTGAAACTGCATGCAGTAGCCGGTGACCGACGTCGGGGTCGTTAGCCCGTCCGTATAGTGCAAGTAATCGGCCAAGTGCTGCTACGCGTGCTCGCCCTGCACTTTTTGCAAAACTGTGGGCATGAAGTCCCGTGCAGGACTACTTGGTGAAGTATGGCATCAGATGAAAAGCAACACTATCTGCGTACGTACTCGGTGAGCCCAACGCCAACTCCTAAATGGCCGCGCATGGCGCATCGCATGGTGCATGGGAGTGTAAACCTGAGCGTCGTAGAGTACGCGCGTGTGATCATGGCGTGCGTTTCAAGGTCAACTCGGGCAGCGTCGCCCATGGCTAGTTGGCTACGGGTTGCACGAATTGCTGCTGCTCTTATGATTGGAGTGCATGCATTCGTCTTGGCATGTTCCCACTCTACATCCGTTGGCGCGTAACCGCGTATACCAACCAAAGACAGCCAGGAAATTTT
Source organism: Secale cereale (assembly GCA_902687465.1). Lineage (NCBI taxonomy): Eukaryota > Viridiplantae > Streptophyta > Magnoliopsida > Poales > Poaceae > Secale > Secale cereale. The sequence goes on along the minus strand of LR738710.1, from coordinate 451,639,256 downwards.
CTCGACAGGATCGTCTCAAGAAGAAACATCCTGCTGCGCTTGTTTCTTTCAAGCAGGCTGGCCGGCAACGTGCGTGTGCTGGATTCAGATTCCTCCTACGTGCCTACTGCACACTAGTAGTTAGAAATGATCTTATATTATGGGACAGAGGTAACTTCTTTAAAATGTATTTCCTCCGTTCCTTTATATAAGGTGTATTTTTTTTTTGAAAAAAAATCAAACGAGTGTATGTTTGATCAAGTTTTCAGAAAAATATATCAATATTCACAATACGAAATTTAAATCATTTGATCCATCTTAAAAAGTAGTTTCATATTTAATTTATCCGGCGTTGCAGATGTTGTTATTTTTATTGTATAATCTTTTTTTTTTTGAAATAAGGCAAAAGACTTGCCATTTCATTGATAAAGGTAGAGAGTTTTAGACATAAGCCGCGCTAGCGGCGAAAAAGACTACTCTCGCGGCATTACAACACCCAAATTTTTCGCTCCAGCCGTAGCCCAGAGCAACACCTCCTGCTTGATTTTGCTAATGATGGTCGTAAAAGGGGCCGCCGAGTTGCGGAAGACTCTAGCATTGCGCTCCGACCAAACCTCCCAAGAGATTAGCATCATGAGGGAGGCAAGCGCCTTGGGTGGGCCGAGGCGGATCTGCAGGTTTGCATTCCACCATTCTCTGACCGAAGCGATAGTCACCCAGAACATAGTTGTGACGTGATGCATGCCGAGCCATGGAAGGACGTCATTCCAAATGCGCATAGTGAAGCTGTGACGCCCGAGACCGACGTCCCAGAAGATTCCAGAAGATTCCCGAAGATTCCAGATGTTCCGGGTTGCCCGTGTGTTCTTTTGTGCTTGTGTTGTTTATTTTTTCGCATTGCATCATGTCATCTTGCCATCATGTCATTTTATTTTGCATCTCAACCAAATAAATCGTGTGGGCCTTCGGTCCATTTAAATCGAGGGAAGGTGTCTTCTCTTTATAACATATAAAAGTCTCTCAATATTATGGAGCTATATTAATAATTATTCCATTTTGTTGGAATTCACCGTAACACATTTGCACAATTTTCCCCATGTCTTTTCACTTCGAGTTGCACCTTCAAAATCTTGCCAATAATTTCTTTTCGTTGTTTCGAGGCTCCTCCAAATATCTAGACTCCTTTTAAACTCCTTTAAGGCAAACTAATTATTTTAGTTTGTTTTAAACTCCTTTAAGGCAAACAGTTTCCGAGAAAGACTGGTTATGTGTTGAAGGATGGATACACCTGGATGTAGGTTTAGAGTTGATTGCGCGGTGCTTCCCGTGTATCCCCAACACCTGATTGCATAACTGGAAACTTTCGGAAATCTATAGGTGGGTTTATCTAGTAGTTCTAGGCTTTCTTCCAACGGATGCTCGATATGAAGTTTGGGGTTCTACATTGAGTGAAGTGGTTTTATGGACTTGTTCTGATCGGGAGTTGCATCTTAAAGGGTCCTTGGCTATGCTGATCCGGGGATTGCAAAACCCTTTTGTAACATGTTCCATGAGCTTTCAGCACGAAGATGTCGAACGAAACTTCTATCTTGTATTTGTTCTATCTGATCCTTGTTCTTTTTTTTATTTATTTATCTTTTTCTTCTTCCAAATGGCTTCTTGTCAAGCTGATGTACCTGCGGAATTCATTCGTTCAATCCTCTGTTCGAATGATATTGTGAAGATTCTGTTGCATATCTATCCTTTGTTCTAGTTTTGATTCTGGTATTCGAGTTGCTTCGATGTCAAGTGTTGATTCCATACCTTTCTTAATCGGTGTCCTCATACTTCTATGGGAGTGCTATTTCTTCTTGATCATCAAGATCATCATGTTAATTCTTTTCAACCGGTGTCCTTTTTGTTCATCTCAAGTTGTCCTTGTTTTCCCCACCCTCCCACCCCTTTTCTTTATGGAGTCAGCAATTCTCAGATGAAGTATCCATTTTATTCAAGTGATATTTCTTCATTCTTTTCCTTCAATGTTCTTATCCGGTGATTTATCGTGAAGATGCTCAAGAGCATCAAGTTCATCATTCTTTTGTAAACTAATTCTGCCGGTGGATGTAATTCAAGATTTCGGTGTTGATCTTATCCTTTCGTCTTTTCACAATGCTTTCTTATTCCGGTGCACCAATTAGTCATTCTTCTCTTGCTATTCATATCCGGAGTGCTGAAGATTCATAATTCCATTCTTATTCCGTTCAAGCTAGTTTGAGCATTGTTATCTTATTCAAGCCATTTAATTCAACCGGTGCTATATCTCTTAAGCAATCTTTTTCAACGGTGATTTCTTTAGTGGGCCCTAACCCACAGGTCTTTTCCCAGGATCTTACCTGACTCTTCTTTTCCGGAGTATTCTGAAATTCTTTTCAAGTGTGACGTAAGAATGATCCCCATCAGCCACATGCCTTCTCCAAGATCGCTTCAAATTCTTTTTCATCATTGGTTCAACCTTCTAATTCTTCATTCCGGAGTGCTCAACAATTCTTCATGGCATTTCCCGTCTTCATTCTCAACATTTGAAGACCGGAGAAGTGTTTCTCTTAAATCTTGGCCCGTTCTCTTGATGAGTTGTGGTTCTAGCTTCTTGCCATCCTCATAATTGTTTTAGATTGTGAGGAATTCTTTTTATACCCGTCCGGAGCATTTCATGAATTCTTCCTATTGTGATCCTCCGAAGGCCATCATTTCAGAAGATTTCTTCGTTCTCAGTTTTCAACTTCAACCTCCACATATTCTTCTTTGATGTCTCTTCGTTCGTCTCCATATTCTTACGGTGGTTCTTTCTAGTTTACTCTTCCGTTGTTATCGTATCAATTCATTTGTTCTTTTCATAATCCTACCGGTGGTTCGTTGAAGATTTATCCGAGCTTATGCTAGATCTCTCTTTAATTCTTTCCAACGAGAATAAGTAGTATGCCAAATCCTTTGGTTGTCATCAATTTAAATTGGTGAAGGAGATGCATGACATAATTCTTATTCTTATTCCTTCAAGGTGATTTAATTCTTTTGTCTGGAGCTTGTTCATCATATCATACTCTCGGTTCTAAAATTCTTCATCTTGTTTTCCGGAGCTTCAAGTTATTTCAATTATATCATTTCAACTTCATCTAATTCATCGCAGGCCTTGAGTCTTATTCTTTTCATCTTTCACTTCTCGTGTTTTCATTACCGGAGTTCTTCATGGTGGTTCATCTTCATTTAATTCATCCTTGGAGTCTTCATCAAGATTCTTGTTGGAGCTCAAGCATTCTGCATCATGCTTTCCAATTGTAATCCGTCCTACCTTATCTTTTCAGATGGTGTTATGTCATTCTTGACAATTCCTTCATGTTTCATGATTCACGAGTTTTCAAGAATGAGATATTTAAAACCATCATTTCTTCTCTTTAGGAGATCCTTTCAACCCCTCTTTTATTTCATTGGAGTTATCTTGAGTTATAATTCACCTAAAAGCTTTCCCTAAGGATTGTTGCTAATTATGGTGCTTATAAATGACCCAAGTTCTTCAATTATCATTCCGGTGAATAAGTTATCGTCTCCTTGTTGATCTCAATCCAATAAATTGTTTTCCAATAGTGGCTGGTTGTCACCTCTTAATTTTGAGATGTTTTCCATAAGCCCACATGAGCTTATTTCTTTTCGTTGTTGATTTTTCCAACAACTCCGTTCAACCCTTCTTCGTAAGATGCTCTTTCAAATTCAATTTTGAGAGAAGTTGTCTTTTTCTCTCCGTTTAATCTTTCACTGATTTATATGCTATTCTTTCTTCCGGAGGCCTTGTGATATTGCTCTTTAACCATCATCTCGTTTTTATCAACATCATATTCTCCCTTGCTTGTTTATTTAACCGGAGTGTTGTATTCTTCATTCTAGTTCCCTCATCTTATCAAGTTTTAACTCTCTTTTAACCGGAGTGCTGTCTGAATCCTTCTTAACCTTGTGCCATTCTTTTAATTGTTTCGGAGGCAATATGTTGTTGATTTCATCAAATATCATTCCGTCTCCTCAAGTTTTTGTTCTTTTCCTTCCATTTTCAGACGGAGTGCTGTCCAAATTCTGTCTTTCTTATTCCTTGGCTATACCATTGCAGTTTCATGTTCTTTTGGTTCGTAAGCTCTTAATTCTTGTCTTTCTACCTACAAGGCTCTGGTTATGTTCCTTGTTCCTCCATTCTACCGGAGTGCTCTTAACTTCGTTCATCTCCGTTGCTTTCTTTCTTTCAACTTGTTCAACCTCTCAAGGTTCTTTGGTTTTCACTCGTTTGTCGAAGAAGCAACTTTGTTTTACCTCTTCCTCTTCCGTTTTTACCCGGCGATATCTCTAGGATCTCGGGTCGAGATCCTCTGTTAGTGTGGGAGAGTTGTGACGCCCGAGACCGACGTCCCAGAAGATTCCAGAAGATTCCCGAAGATTCCAGATGTTCCGGGTTGCCCGTGTGTTCTTTTGTGCTTGTGTTGTTTATTTTTTCGCATTGCATCATGTCATCTTGCCATCATGTCATTTTATTTTGCATCTCAACCAAATAAATCGTGTGGGCCCTCGGTCCATTTAAATCGAGGGAAGGTGTCTTCTCTTTATAACATGTAAAAGTCTCTCAATATTATGGAGCTATATTAATAATTATTCCATTTTGTTGGAATTCACCGTAACACATTTGCACAATTTTCCCCATGTCTTTTCACTTCGAGTTGCACCTTCAAAATCTTGCCAATAATTTCTTTCCGTTGTTTCGAGGCTCCTCCAAATATCTAGACTCCTTTTAAACTCCTTTAAGGCAAACTAATTATTTTAGTTTGTTTTTCCCTTTTGTTGTTGGAACTATTTTTGTGAGGTTGGAATTTCCGTAAAGCCTTACAAAAATGTCCATCATTTTATTCTTATTCGTTGTCTCTTTTCTTTTTATTTTGACTCTCTCCTTTTTGTTTTTTTCTGTCTAAGAGTTAAAAAAACAGAGAGCAGCCGCGCCCTCTTGGGCCTCTCTCTAGCCTTCCTTGGCCCGTCTCCTCCTCCTCTCAACCTCCAGCCGCGCCCTGGCCCATCAGGCCCACTCCAGCCCAACCACCGCACTGAACCCTAGCGCAGCTCCCACGTTCCCTCGAACCCCCTCAGCGCCGCATCTCCCTCTCCCCTCGCAGCCTCTCTCCCTCGCTCGTCCCGATTCCCCTCGCCCCTTTCTATCGCTCGCAGCCGCCGCCAGCTCCTCCCACCGCTCGCCCGTCCCTCGATCCCCTCTGGATCTCGCTCCATCTCCCTCTTCTCCTCTCCCCTCGAGCAGGTCGCGACTCTGCCTGCGCCATGGAGCCCCTCGCCTCTGCGCCCGAGCGCCCCGCCGCGCCGCCTACTCCCCTCCGCTCCCCCCGGCCGGCCAGGTGCCGCGCACCTCCATGCGCCTCCCGTGCGCGAGCAGCAGGCCGGTCACCGCGGCCCCTCCTCCGTCCAGCGCTGGAGCGCTCCCTCCAGCTCGAGGCCAGCCAGGGCCCCGACCGCCCCGGCTTCCCTGCGTCGGCTCCCCAGCCTCCTCTTCAGCGCCGCGGCCAGCCACCTCACCAGCACCCGACGCCCCGTGCTGCTCCCTCCGTTCGCCGCCTCCGTCGCCGGTCTCCTCCAACCCCGAGGTCTTTGTCAGCGCCTCCTCTCAAGCCGCCTCTGCCTCGGGAGCATCCCGGCTCCCTCGTCCGTGCAGCGGGCCGCCCCGCATCTGCATCGTCAAGGTCGCGGCCATGAGCAGCTCCGAGCGAAGGCCCGGGCCTTTTCAGCTTCGTCGCCGAGGACGTAGCTTCTTCCTTGTTTTGTTTGTTTTGCTGCTGATTTTGTTTTTGTCAAGCACCCATGTAACAGCAAACATTATCTACTTTTGGACCCTTGTTCAACTACGACGCGAGTTCGAAAACCCTCAAGTACCTCTACATGTGACGTTGAACGGCTACGAGCTCGAGAACGACTACATGAACGAGTTCAACTACACGACGACCTTATGACAAGTACCACGACACGATGACGGATGAACTTCTACAAACGTGTACCACGACGACCGAGTACATCTACGGCCCGAACGTCTACCGTCGCCCGAACGACTACCGTCGCCCGAACGTCTACTTCCTCTCCGAACGGAACAACTACTTCCTCTACTTCCCTCTACGGCATGTACCACTACCGTCGCCCCGTGTACCACGACTCGTGTACCACTACTTCCACTACTACGGCTACTTCCACTACGACCTCGAACCCCTCCGGGAACGATGGTTCCGAAGGTATAACCCCGTCAATGACCCGTGAATGCTTGCTTGTGTTGTATGAAATGTCTCCCGTGTGTGCTCCGTGCCCGTTCCACCTTTTTTCATGTTCCTCGGTTGCCGCGTCGCCGACTCGTGGGAACCCGGTTACGGGATCAACCCACTTTCATCTGGTTCGACTTGCTCACGTTGTTTCTTTCTTTTGCACCGGTCTCTCAACGAGTTACCGGAACCGATATGTTGCCGTGCTTCATTTTCGGATCGTTGCCGTGGCACCCTTTTCTTCCACCACGGTGCCAAATGCTTCATATCTCTTTTAAGTCAACCTTTTAAAACTTGCATAAACTTGATCATGTCATCCGCATCATGTTAACAACCCTGAATGTTTAATTATTGTTTGCTTATAATTATTAAACATGCTCATGAGGTTTTTCCGGATATGTTGTTGTTATTTTCCGGCCTCATTAAATTGCCTAGTTAGTGTAGTTTTATTATGCTTCACCTCTTGCCATGCTAAAAACATTTAACCTTGTCTTGTAAATAATGAGAGTCAACTAAATAATTAATTGTGGTGTTTCGTCAATATGCAACTCGTTGCATATTGATCTCCACTTAACTTGTAGTATTTGTTTGTGCACTTTGCCATGCCATGCTTATTTAAACCGGACATGCATCATACTTGTTTGTGCATCGTATGCCATGTTTATGTTTGTGTGTTTACTGTGTTGTTTCTTTCTTTCCGGTTGCTTCTCTTGTTAGCTTCGGTTTCGTCCGGAGTTGTGAGGGTTCTCTCGTCTGTGTTGCTCCGTCTACTTCGTGGATCCGTTCTTCTCCCTTGTGGAATCCCAGGCAAGATGACCGAACCCGGATACCATTACTATCTTTGCCTATTGCTAGTAGATCCGCTCTATAGTTTTGCCTCGATGCCCATGTTCTTCTTGTCAGCCTCCTACTTGTAACCAATTGCCATGTTTAACCACCCTACCTACGCAAACCCTTGCTTGGCTAAGTACGCTTCGCTCAGCCCCTCTTATAGCATTGTTAGTTGCAGGTGAAGATTGAAGATGCTTGCTTCATGTTGAAGTTTGGTTGGGTTATATCACACTATATAAATGCTAAATGAAATCATCTATATACTGGCAGGGTGGAAGGCTAAGCCTTTTGCTTGGTGTTTTGTTCCACTCATGCCGTTAGGAACCGTATAAACCGGTGTTATGTTCCTTGATTATGCGTTCCTAACACGGTTGGGGTGTATGGGACCCCCTTGATAAACCGCTAAGTGCTAAGTCTTTTCCAGCAAGTCCCAACTTTTGGTACTATTTGCCTCATAATAACAACTTAATTAATAATTAAATTTGCATAGAGGGTCGCTCCCTCGAGGATCCTTTATTTCTACATAGCAGGGGGGCCAGTGCCGATGGTGTTGGTCCCAAACGGGGAGCCTGCGGGAACCACCACGGGGAAACTCGAGGTTTGGGTCCTGTAGCATCGCCCATCCGGTCGTGTCCTGAGACTTAGATACGCGCGGCTACTATCAGGGTGTCGACACGCCGGGAGGATCTGCTGGATTAGCCTTACCTTAGTTCGGTTTAACTTGAGCACGGGATTCCGAGAATACTCGGGTCTTCCCACCTATGGAGTTGCGACTTCGCGGATCGTGGGCTTGTAATGGGTCAAGTTGGAACACCCCTGCAGGGTTTGAACTTTCGAAAGCCATGCCCGCGGTTATGTGGCAGATGGGAGCTTGTTAATTCCGGTTGTAGATAACTTGACACAATGATTCAATACACTACCAGCGTGTGTACCGTGACTGTCAATTTCCGAACAGGGATTCGGGAGTTGAACACGGTGGGGTTATGTTTGACCGGCTTTAGCTAGGATCACTTCGTGATCATCTTTCGACCGTTGCACTTCTCTTCTCGCTCTCTTTTACGTAAGTTAGTGCTAGTTGCTGCTGCAAACTCTTGTTTGTTCCTTCACCTCATATTCTTTCTTCAGCCTTATCCTCACCCAAGGCTTAAATAGTCTTGTTACCCGGGAACGGGATTGCTGAGTCCTCTGTGGCTCACAGTTACTTCACCACACCAGATGCAGGTTCAGCCGAGTTTGATGCAGGAGTGGGACCAGTTCTTCACCGGGAGCTCGATGAAGAGTTTGGCTGTTTGTTTGTGACGTTTCGATGTTCAGTAGTGGTTTCTACTAGGATTCGATCCTGACCTGTGGCTTTATGTTGTTTTGGTATCTTTCTTTTGGTTCTTACCCGTAGTCGGGCTGTGATGTTCTGAATGATGTTTTGCTTATGTAATGTACTGTGTGAAGTGGCGAGTGTAAGCCAACTATCTCCTTTTGCAATTTAATCCCTCTTTTACATGAGTCGTGCAAAGATACCAAACTTGAGATCATTCTAGGATGGACTTATGCCTTTAAGTCGTGCCTCGACACGTAGGAGGTATAACTCCATCCTGGGCATTACAGAAGCGGCATTGGAGAAGCAGGTGGGCTGCGGTTTCTTGAGTTTGCTTGCAGAGAGGGCAAAGACCGCAATTAGGCCAACCGCGGCGAGTCAAGCGGTCCGCAGTCCAAATCCTATCTTGAAGAACGAGCCAGGCACAAAACTTGCATTGAGGAGGCGCCCACACCGTCCACACTGAACGGACAAGGTCCGAGGTGATGAGGCCTTCAAATTGTGCCTTGTATGCTGAGGATGCCGAGTATATCCCGTCCTTGGTGAACTTCCATATGATTGAGTCTTCAACCTCGTCATCGAGGGCCACCGTTGCGAGTTTATCCCAAAGGTCAGTAAACTGCTGGATGAGCTCGAGGGAGATGCCATTGGAGCTGTCAATATTTGCAATCCATTGGTTGTTGGCCATCACTTGCTGAACCGACGAATTTTTCTTGCGAGAAAGATTGTAGGGACTCAGAGCGATGTCTCGAGGGCACAATCCTCCCAGCCAAGAAGAGTTCCAGAACCTCGCTGTCCTTCCATTTCCTACCGTGACTGTAGTGGCCGCCGCAAAGAAACGACGGTCTTCATCCGTGCACGGCACTCCCATGCCAATCCATGGCTTGCTCTTATCTTTCCACTCAAACCATAACCATCGAAGTCTCAGGGCCCTAGCAAATTTGTTCAGGTTGAGCACTCCCAGGCCGCCCTTGTTCTTTGGTTTGCAAACGAGGTCCCACTTTACCTTGCATTTTCCTCCAGAGACCTTGTCCGTTCCTGCCCAAAGATATGCACGACGGATGCTATCTATTTTGTGAAGGACCTCCACCGGAATGTCAAGAGGGGTTAAGTGATATATCGCGATGGCCGTTAAGACAGCCTTGACAAGAACCGTTCGGTCTGCAGTAGCCACATGTCTTCCTTGCCAGGAAGGGAGCTTGCCCGCGATCTTGTCTTCGAGATGCTGAAAATGTATTCTCTCGAGACGTTTAACACACAGAGGTAGGCCAAGATAGCGCATCGAAAACGACGAACGAACCACCGGAAAATCCTGAAGAATGTCGTCCAGATTTACATCATCACAGCGAAAAGGGGCAACCAGACTTTTAGCACAACTGGTGACAAGACCAGTCACCTCTCCAAATGAAGCCAGAGCGGCAGCCAGAAATTGAACATCCTCCTTAATTGGTTTGACAAAGATGGCAGCATCGTCAGCGTAGAGCGAAGCTCGGACGGTTGGGGTTGTACCACACAGAGGGTGGAGGTGTCCTTGGTGAGTGGCCTTGCTAAGGAGATGATGAAGTGGATCAATCGCGAGAACGAACAGAAGGGGAGACATCGGGTCACCCTGTCGAAGACCGCAACCATGTTTCAAGGGGTCTCCCAACACCCCATTGAGCAATACTCTCGAGGTGGCCGTCGACAGCAAGGCTGCAACCCAATTCCGAAATCTGACCGGGAAGCGCAGGTGTTGGAGAAGATCCATCGTATAATCTTGATCAAACCTTTGAAATGATTGAATTGCATGGAAACCAATACACCTTTTTTAAGAGAAAAGATGATAGCCTGACTTTATAGATAAAGCCAAATGGATAGAGTTCACAACCAGCAAAGGACGACGACATAACCGAAGTTTCACACCGACACCCACTCAGGGCATCTAGAGAGGCAACAGTTTAGTCGGCATGCAGGCCCAAATAGACAAAGGGGAACACATGCCATCACCTACGCACAAAATGAGAAAGCAATTGCGACGAAGCGCCATCGACTAGAGAAAACAACAAATTGGCAGACACCCGCACTCTGTCGATCAGCATCTCCATGCCGTCAAGATCCGTCGATTTAGTCAATAATTTCCACTTCTTCAAGAGTATAGACATTTTAAACAGGACATCGACAGGTTTGTTTGGGAAGACACCCTCGATAGTAAACTTGTTCCGAGTGGTCCAGAGAGCCCAGCAAAAAGCGCCCATCCCAGTCCAGAATAAACTCCTAGAACGGCCATTCAGGCCGGTCGTCAACACCCGAACATTAGCAAAGGAGCCAGGAGCCCAAGTACTAGAGTACCAAGAACGAACGCAACCCCAAACCAACTTAGCTAACTCACATGTAGTAGTAAACTTGGATGTGTTATTCTTCCGTAGCTGGAATAAAATGGTGTTTCCTAATTCTTGCAACAAGGAAGACGGTAGATTAAATACTTACTAACTTACTAGTATCATGTAGCCCACATTGATCTAATTATAAAGTAAATCTTACATTCTTAAGAAGTTGGTCCCAATTCTCTTAACATGCAAAGTGTCCACCTCGACTCCTACTAAGCAATGTATTTAAGTCTTCTCTCCCACTACCTCCTCAACAATCTTGCCATGTATGCAACTTCCTGAAGGACATATGCCCTAGAGGCAATAAAAAGTTGTTATTTATATTTCCTTATATATCATGATAACTGTCTTTTATTCATGCTAGAATTGTATTAACCGGAAACTTGATACATGTGTGAGTACATAGACAAAACAGAGTGTCCCTAGTATGCCTCTACTAGACTAGCTCGTTAATCAAAGATGGTTGTGTTTCCTAACCATAGACATGTGTTGTCATTTGATCAACGGGATCACATCATTAGGAGAATGATGTGATGGACAAGACCCATCTGTTAGCTTAGCACTATGATCGTTTAGTTTTATTGCTATTGCTTTCTTTATGACTTATACATGTTCCTCTGACTATGAGATTATGCAACTCCCGGATACTGGAGGAACACCTTGTGTGCCATCAAACATCACAACATAACTGGGTGATCATAAAGATGCTCTATAGGTGTTTCTGAAGGTGTTTGTGGTGTTGGCATAGATCGAGAATAGGATTTGTCACTCCGAGTGTCGGAGAGGTATCTCTGGGCCCTCTCGGTAATACTCATTATAATAAGTCTTGCAAGCAAATGACTAATGAGTTAGTCACGAGATGATGTATTACGGAACGAGTAAGGAGACTTGCCGGTAACGAGATTGAACAAGGTATGATGATACCGACGATCGAATCTCGGACAAGTAACATGCCGATGACAAAGGGAACAACGTATGTTGTTATGCGATTTGACCGATAAAGATCTTCATAGAATATGTAGGATCTAATATGAGCATCTAGATTCCGCTATTGGTTATTGACCGGAGATGTGTCTCGGTCATGTCTATATAGTTCTTGAACCCGTCGGGTCCGTACGCTTAACGTTCGATGATGATTTGTATTATGAGTTATGTGATTTGATGACCGAAGTTTGTTCGGAGTCCCGGATGAGATCACGGACATGACGAGGAGTCTCAAAATGGTCGAGAGGTAAAGATTCATATATTGGAAGGCTATATTCGGACATCGGAAAGGTTCATAGTGATTCGGGTATTTTTTGCAGTACCAGGGAGTTACGGGAATTCACCGGGAGAAGTAATGGGCCTTATTGGGCCATACGGGAAGAGAAGGAGGTAGACCAAGGGGAGGTGGCGCCCCCCATGGGTCCGAATTGGACTAGGGGAAGGGGGCGACGCCCCCCTTGCCTTTTCCTACTCCCTCTCTCTTTCCCTCTTTCCTTCTCTCTTACTCTGAATAGGAAAGGGTTTCCTACTAGGACTTAGAAATCCTAATAGAACTCCCTACTCTTGGCGCGCCCTAGGAGGCCGGCCTCTCTCCCTCCCTCCTTTATATACGTGGGCAGGGGGCACCCCAAAGGCACAACAGACAATCTCTTAGCCATGTGCGGTGCCCATCTCCACCGTTACACACATCGGTCATATCGTTGCAGTGCTTAGGTGAAGCACTGCGTGAGTAACTTCATCATCACCGTCACCATGTCATAGTGCTGACGAAAATCTCCCTCGTCCTCAACTGGATCAAGAGCTCGAGGGACGTCATCGTGCTAAACGTGTGCTGAACACGGAGGTGCCGTATGTTCGGTACTTGGATCGGTTGGATCGTGAAGATGTTCGACTACATCAACCGCGTTACTAAACGCTTCCGCTTTCGGTCTACAAGGGTACATGGACACACTCTCCCCGCTCATTGCTATGCTTCTCCTAGATAGATCTTGCATGATCGTAGGAAATTTTTGAAATACTACGTTCCCAACAGTGGCATCATGAGCCAGGTATATGCGTAGATGATATGCACTAGTAGAACACAAAGAGTTTTGGGCGCTAATAGTCATACTGCTTACCACCAACGTCATACTTTGATTCAGCATTATTGTTGGATGAAGCGACTCGGACTGACATTACATGACCGCATTCATGAGACTGGTTCTACCGACGTGCTTTGCACACAGGTGGCTGGAGAGTGTCAGTTTCTCCAACTTTAGTAGAATTGAGTGTGACTACGGCCGGTCCTTGTTGAAGGTTAAAACAACACACTTGATGAAAAATTGTTGAAGGTAAGAACGATTCTTACTAGAAGCCCGTAGCAGCCACATAAAATTTGCAAAAACAAAGTAGAGGACGTCTAACTTGTTTTTGTAGGGCATGTTGTGATGTGATATGGTCAAGACGTGATGAGTTATACGTTGTTGTATTAGATGATCATGTTTTGTAAATTATCGGCAACTGGCAGGAGCCTTATGGCTGTCTCTTTATTGTATGAATTGTGATCACTATGTAATTGCTTTACTTTATCACTATGAGTTAGCGGTAGTAGTAGAAGCAATAGTTGGTGAGACGACGACGACGCTACGATGAAGATCATGGTGTCAAGCTGGTGATGATGGAGGTCATGACGATGCTTTGGAGATGGAGATCAAAAGCACAAGATGATGATGACCATATCATGTCACATATTTTGATTGCATGTGATGTTTATCTTATTATGCATCTTGTTTTGCTTAGTACGGCGGTAGCATTATAAGATGATCCCTTACAAAATTTCAAGGTACAAGTCTTCTCCCTGAGTATGCACCGTTGCGACAGTTCGTCATGCCGAGACACCACGTGATGATCGGGTGTGATAAGCTCTACGTTCACATACAACGGGTGTAAGACGGTTTTGCACATGCAGAATACTCGGGTTAAACTTTACGAGCCTAGCATGTACAGCCATGGCCTCGGAACACTGGATACCAAAAGGTCGAGTGTGAATCATATAGTAGATATGATCAACATAATTAAGATGTTCACCATTGAAAACTACTCCATCTCACGTGATGATCGGACATGGTTTAGTAGATTTGGATCAGGTGATCATTTAGATGACTTGAGGGATGTCTATCTAAGTGGGAGTTCTTTAGTAATATGATTAATTGAACTTTAATTTATAATGAACTTAGCCCTGATAGTATTTGCAAATTATGTTGTAGATCAATAGCTCACGTTGTAGCTCCCCTATGTTTTTTATATGTTCCTAGAGAAAACTAAGTTGAAAGATGTTAGTAGCAATGATGCGGACTAGGTCCGTGATCTGAGGATTATCCTCATTGCTGCACAGAAGTATTATGTCATTGATGCACCGCTAGGTGACAGACCTATTGCAGGAGCAGATGCAAACGTTATGAATGTTTGTCAAAGCTCAATATGATGTCTACTTAATAGTTTAGTGCACCATGCTTTACAGCTTAGAACCGGGACTTCAAAAATGTTTTGAACACCACGGAGCATATGAGATGTTCCAAGAGCTGAAATTGGTATTTCAGACTCATGCCCATGTCGGGAGGTATGAGACCTCTGACAAATACTTTCCCTACACAATGGAGGAGAATATCTCAGCTAGTGAGCATGTGCTCAGAATGTCTGGGTACTACAATCACTTGAATCAAGTGGGAGTTAATCTTCCAGATAAGATAGTGATTGACAGAGTTCTCTAGTCACTATCACCAAGCTACTAAAACTTCGTGATGAACTATAATATGCAAGGGATGATGACAACGATTCTCGATCTCTTCGCGATGCTGAAGTCAGCGAAGGTAGAAATCATAAAAGAGCATCAAGTGTTGATGGTTAAACAAGACCGAAGAAAGAGGGCAAGGTAAAGAAAGGGATCTTCAGGAAGAGCGGCAAGCAAGTTGCCACTCCCGATAAGAAGCCCAAAGCTAGACCCAAGCCTGAAACTGAGTGCTTCTACTGCAAAGGAAATGGTCACTAGAAGCGGAACTACCCTAAATATTTGGCGGATAAGAAGGATGGCGAAGTGAACAAAGGTAGATTTGATATACATGTTATTGATGTGTACCTCACTAGTGCTCGTAGTAGCCCCTGGGTATTTGATACCTGTTCAGTTGCTAAGATTGGTAACTCAAAACAGGAGTCGCAGAATAAACAGAGACTCGTTGAGGGTGAGGTGACAATGTGTGTTGGAAGTAGTTCCAGTATTGATATGATCATCATCGCACACTCCCTGTACTTTCGGGATTAGGGTTAAACCTAAATAAATGTTATTTGATGTTTGCGTTGAGCATGAACAAGATTGGATCGTGTTTATTGCAATACGGTTATTCATTTAAGTCAGAGAATAATTTTTTATTCTGTTTACATGAATAAAACCTTCTATGGTCATACACCCAAGGTGAATGGTTTATTGAATCTCGATCGTAGTAATACATATATTCATAATATTGAAGCCAAAAGATATATAGTTGATAATGATAGTGCAACATACTTGTGGCCCTGGCGTTTAAGTCATATTGGTGTAAAGTGCATGAAGAAACTCCATGCCGATGGACTTTTGGAATCACTTGATTATGAATCATTTGATGCTTGCGAACCATGCCTCATGGGCAAGATGACTAAAACTCCGTTCTCCAGAACAATGGAGCAAGCCAATGACTTATTGGAAATAATACATATAGATGTATGCGGTCCGAAGAGTGTTGAGGCTCGCGGTGGGTATCATTATTTTCTGACCTTCATAGATGATATGAGCACATATGGGTATATCTACTTGATGAAACACAAGTCTGCAACATTTGAAAAGTTCAAAGAATTTCAGAGTGAAGTAGAGAATCATCGTAATAAGAAAATAAAGTTTCTACGATCTGATCACGGAGGCGAATATTTGAGTTACTAGTTTGGTCTTCATTTGAAACAGTGTGGAATAGTTTCGCAACTCACGCCACCTGGAACACCACAGCATAATGGTGTGTCCGAACGTTGTAACCGTGCTTTATTAGATATGGTGCGATCTATGATGTCTCTTACCGATTTACCACTATCGTTTTGGGGTTATGCTTTAGAGACTGCTGCATTCACGTTAAATAGGGCACCATCTAAATCTGTTGTGACGACACCGTATGAACTATGGTTTGGCAAGAAACCTAAACTGTCGTTTCTAAAAGTTCGGGGATGCGATGCTTATGTGAAAAAACTTCAACCTGATAAGCTCGAACCCAAATCGGAGTAATGTGTCTTCATAGGATACCCAAAATAAACTGTTGGATACACCTTCTATCACAGATCCGAAGTCAAGATATTCGTTGCTAAGAATGGATCCTTTCTAGAGAAGGAGTTTCTCTCGAAACAAGTGAGTGGGAGGAAAGTAGAACTTGATGAGGTAGTTGTACCTTCTCTCAAATTGGAAAGTAGCTCATCACAGAAAATTGTTCCCGTGATGCCTACACCAATTAGTGAGGAAGCTAATGATGATGATCATGAAACTTCAAGATAAAGTTAGTACCGAACCTCGTAGGTCAACCATAGTATGTTCCGCACCAGAGTGGTACGGTAATCTCATTCTGGAAGTCATGTTACTAGACCATGACGAACCTACGAACTATGAGGAAGGGATGATGAGCCCAGATTCCGCGAAATGGCTTAAGGCCATGAAATGTGAGATGGGATCCATGCATGAGAACAAAGTGTGGACTTTGATTGACTTGCCCGATGATCGAGAAGCCATAGAGAATAAATGTATCTTCAAGAGGAAGACAGACGCTGATGGTAATGTCACTTTCTACAAAGATCGACTTGTCGCAAAAGGTTTTCGACAAGTTCAAAGAGTTGACTACGATGAGACTTTCTCACCCGTAGTGATACTTAAGTCTATTCGAATCATGTTAGCAATTGTTGCATTTTATGAAATCTGGCAAATGAATGTCAAAACTACATTCCATAATGTATATCTCAAAAAACAGTTGTATATGATGCAACGAGAAGGTTTTTCGATCCTAAAGGTGCTAACAAAGTGTGCAAGCTCCAGCGATCCATGTATGGACTGGTGCAAGCATCCCGGAGTTGGAATATACACTTTGATAAGGTGATCAAAGCATATGGTTTTGTACAGACTTACGGTGAAGCCTGTATTTACAAGAAAGTGAGTGGGAGCACTACAACATTTCTGATAAGTATATGTGAATGACATATTGTTGATCGGAAATGATGTAGAATTTTCTGGAAAGCATAAAGGATTTTTTAAAAGGAGTTTTTCAATAAAGACCTGGGTGAAGCTGCTTACATATTGGGCTCCAAGATCTATAGAGATAGATCATGACGCTTGATAAGACTTTCGATTAGTACATACCTTGATAAGATTTTGAAGTAGTTTAAAATGGATCGAAGTAGTTCAAAATGGATCAGTCAAAGAAGGAGTTCTTGTAAAGTGTGAAGTTGAGTAAGACTCAAAGCCCGACCACGACAGAAACATATAGAGAGAATGAAAGTCATTCCTTATGCCTCAACCATAGGTTCTATAAAATATATCATGCTGTGTACCAAACATGTTTTGTACCTTGCCATGAGTTTAGCAAGGAGGTACAATAGTGATCCAGGAGTAGATCACTGGACATCGGTCAAAATTATCCTTAGTAACTGGAGGACTAAGGAAATGTTTCTCGATTATGGAGGTGATAAAGAGTTCGTCATAAAGGGTTACGCTGATGCAAGCTTTGACACTAATCCAGATGACTAAGTATCAATCTGGATGAGTATTGAAAGTGGGAGCAATTAGCTAGAGTAGCTCCATGCAGATCATTGTAGACATAGGAATTTGCGAAATACATACGGATCTCAATGTGACAGACCCGTCGACTAAACTTCTCTCACAAAGGAAAACATGATCAAAGCTTAGTACTCATTGGGTGTTAATCACATGGTGATGTGAACTAGATTATTGACTCTAGTAGCCCTTTGGGTGTTGGTCACATGGCGATGTAAACTATGGGTATTAATCACATCTCGATGTGAACTATCAGTGTTAAATCACATGGCGATGTGAACTAGATTATTGACTAGTGCAAGTGGGGGACTGAAGGAAATATGCCCTAGAGGCAATAAGTTGTTATTTATATTTCCTTGTATATCATGATAAATGTCTTATATTCATGCTAGAATTGTATTAACCGAAAACTTGATACATGTGTGAATACATAGACAAAACAGAGTGTCCCTAGTATGCCTCTAATAGACTAGCTCGTTAATCAAATATGGTTGTGTTTCCTAACCATAGATATGTGTTGTCATTTGATCAACGGGATCACATCATTAGGAGAATGATGTGACAAACAATACCTATCTGTTAGCTTAGCACTATGATCGTTTAGTTTTATTGCTATTGCTTTCTTCATGACTTATACATGTTCCTCTGACTATGAGATAATGCAACTCCCAAATACCGGAGGAACACCTTGTGTGCTATCAAATGTCACAACGTAACTAGGTGATTATAAAGATGTTCTACAAGTGTTTCCGAAGGTGTTTGTGGTGTTGGCATAGATCGAGAATATGATTTGTCACTCCGAGTGTCGGAGAGGTATCTCTGGGCCCTCTTGGTAATACTCATCCATGCAAGCAAATGACTAATGAGTTAGTCACGAGATGATGTATTGCGGAACGAGTAAAGAGACTTGCCGGTAACGATATTGAACTAGGTATGATATTACCGACGATCGAATCTCAGACAAGTAACATGCCGATGACAAAGGGAACAACATATGTTGTTATGCGGTTTGACCGATAAAGATCTTCGTAGAATATGTAGGAGCCAATATGAGCATCCAAGTTCCGCTATTGGTTAATGACCAGAGATGTGTCTCGGTCATGTCTACATAGTTCTCGAACCCGTAGGGTCCGCACGTTTAACGTTCGATGACGATTTGTATTATGAGTTATGTGATTTGATGATCAAAGTTTGTTCGGAGTCCCGGATGAGATCACGGACATGACGAGGAGTATCGAAATGGTTAAGAGGTAAAGATTCATATATTGGAAGGCTATATTCGGACATCAGAAAGGTTCATAGTGATTCGGGTATTTTTCGGAGTACCGGGGAGTTACGGGAATTCACCGGGAGAAGTAATGGGCCTTATTGGGCCATACAGGAAGAGAAGGAGGCAGACCAAGGGGAGGTGGCACCCTCCCATGGGTCCGAATTGCACTAGGGGAAGGGGGCGGCGCCCCCTTGTCTTTTCCTACTCCCTCTCTCTTTCCCTGTTTCCTTCTCTCTTACTCCAAATAGGAAAGGGCTTCCTACTAGGACTTAGAAGTCCTAGTAGGACTCCCTACTCTTGGCGCGCCCTAGGAGGCTGGCCTCTCTCCCTCCCTCCTTTATATACGTGGGCAGGGGCACCCCAAAGGCACAACAGACAATCTCTTAGCCGTGTGCGGTGCCCCACTCCACAGATACACACCTCCGTCATATCGTTGCAGTGCTTAGGCGAAGTCCTGCGCTGGTAACTTCATCATCACCGTCACCACGCCGTTGTGCTGAAGAAACTCTCCCTCATCCTTAACTGGATCAAGAGCTTGATGGACGTCATCGTGTTGAACGTGTGCTGAACACTGAGGTGTCGTACGTTCTGTACTTGGATCGATTGGATCGTGAAGACGTTCGACTACATCAACCACGTTACTAAACGCTTTCGCTTTCGGTCTACAAGGGTACGTGGACGCACTCTCCCTGCTCGTTGCTATGATTCAACTAGATAGATCTTGCGTGATCATAGGAAAATTTTGAAATACTACATTCCCCAACACGTTCAACAAGCATAATACCCTCAGTCATCCACGTCATTTTTTGTTTTTAGTGGGTTTTTAACTGAAAATAAACAGAGCTCCAGATGGAGCGCCACATCCTTGTCACCTTCCTAATAATAACGCCCCCACCAACCGATTTTCTATCGGTTTCTTCATCTACTTCATTTGTTCCACTTTTTCTTCTCCATCGTAGATGCATGATTTCCACTTCATCTTCTCTATCAAATAGATGCAGGATGGAGTCCATCTCCTTAAATTCAACAACGAGATGGAGAAGCCACAAAATATGGGTTGGCATGTGCATCTGGCCCTCGCCGCCTTTTAGCAGGTCGCTTGACGATACCATAGACCTAGGGTAGGGACATAGGCCTGACCTAGACACCCTACCCAAGGTCACTACCCTAGAATCAAAGACATTCCAAGGATGACAAAAGATACCGACTGAAGTAACCGAAGAGTGCTATCCACTCGACCATGTGTCTCTCTCGGATACCCCAATTTCATTTGACCAGTATGAAGTCACTTGACCGAACAAAGAACCACTCAGAGCATAGGAGATCAAAGGCCACCCTAGATGGCAACGGTCGGTGATGGTCCCCAAGTGCAGGGAATCATCGTAGCAATTCCCAATGGTGGAAGTGATAAGTATGGAGTGTCGAACCCACAAAGACCTAAGGTAAGATCAATATTCTCTCAAGTCCTATCTGCCATTGGTATGACTCTACGTACATTGAACGTTTGCTTCCAACTAGAAACGAGAAATAAAACTACGTTGTGGGTATGAAGAGGATAACTTTACATGATATCAGAGAGCTAAAATATAAAAGTAGGTGTTGTTATCATAAATTTATAATATATTACTAAATATTATAAATAGCGAGTGTGGAATAATGATGGATCGGTGTGCGGAATTGTCCTAGGCAATTGTTAACAAGACCGGTAGTCGTCATTGCAATTTCATATGAGGGAGAGGCATAAGCTAACATATTTTCTCTTCTTGGATCATATGCACTTATGATTGGAACTCTAGCAAGCATCCGTAACTACTAAAGATCATTAAGGTAAAACCCAATCATAGCATTAAAGCATCTAGTCCCCTTTATCCCATGCGCAACAATCCCCTTACTCGGGATTATGCTTCTGTCACTCAAGCAACCCACTATAAGCGAATCATGAACGTATTGCAACACCCTACAGCGGGAATCCCTCACGCTTGCGCGACACGGAGGGCACCATAGGACAGCACCAAAATAAAACATACAACTCATACCAATCTAGGTCATCGATCAACCCAAAGACATAGGATATCTACTCAAACATCATAGGATGGCAACACATCATTGGATCATAATATGTGGCATAAAGCACCATGTTCAAGTAGGGATTACAGCGGGGTGCGGGAGAGTGGACCGCGTAAAAGAGATGAGGATGGTGATGATTGATACGTCTCCACCGTATCTATAATTTTTGATTGTTCCATGCTATTATATTATCTGTTTTGGATGTTTAATGGGCTTTATTATACACTTTTATATTATTTTTGGGACTAACCTACTAAACCAAGGCCCAGTGCAAATTGTTGTTTTTTGCCTATTTCGTTGTTTCGCGGGAAAGGAATATCAAACGGAGTCCAAACGGAATGAAACCTTCGGGAGAGTTATTTTTGGAACAATATCAACAGAGAAGACTTGGACTACATGCCAGGAAGCGAGAGAGGCGGCCACGAGGGCAGGGGGCGCC
>LR738710.1:451527704-451617817 GCA_902687465.1 Secale cereale | reverse complement strand
GCCCCCCGCCTTGTGGGCCCCTTGTGGCTCCCCTGACGTGCCTCTTCCTCCTATATATACCAACGTACCCTGAAACCATCGAGGAGCACCACGAAACCCTAACTCCACCGCCGCAACCTTATGTACCCGTGAGACCCATCTTGGGGCCTTTTCCGGAGCTCCACCGGAGGGGGCATCGATCATGGAGGGCTTCTACATCAACACCATAGCCTCTCCGATGAGTTGTGAGTAGTTTACCACAGACCTTCGGGTCCATAGTTATTAGCTAGATGGCTTCTTCTCTCTCTTTGGATCTCAATACAAAGTTCTCCTCGATCTTCGTGGAGATCTATTCGATGTAATTACTTTTGCGGTGTGTTTGTCGAGATCCGATGAATTGTGGGTTTATGATCAAGATTATCTATGAACAATATTGGATTCTTTTATGAAATCTTTTATGCATGATTTAAATATCTTTGCAAGTCTCTTCGAATTATCGGTTTGGTTCGGCCTACTAGATTTGTAGTTCTTGCAATGGGAAAAGTGCTTGGCTTTGGGTTCAATCTTGCGGTATCCTTTCCCAGTGACAGTAGGGGCAGCAAGGCACGTATTGTATTGTTGCCATCGAGGATAAAAAGATGGGGTTTATATCATATTGCTTGAGTTTATCCCTCTACATCATGTCATCTTGCCTAAGGCGTTACTCTGTTCTTATGAACTTAATACTCTAGATGCATGCCGGATAGCGGTCGATGTTTGGAGTAATAGTAGTAGATGCAGAATCATTTTGGTCAACTTGTCATGGACGTGATGCATATATACAATGATCATGCCTAGATATTCTCATAACTATGCGTTTTTCTATCAATTGCTCGACAGTAATTTGTTCACCCACCGTAGAAATCTGCTATCATGAGAGAAGCCACTAGTGACACCTATGGCTCCCGGGTCTATCTTCCATCATATTAGTTTCCCGTCAACTTTCCAATTTCTGTCGCCATTATTTTATTTTGCTTTCTTTACTTTCAATCCATATAAAAAAACAAAAATATTATCTTATCATCTCTATCAGGTCTCGCTTTTGCAAGAGGCCGTGAAGGGATTGACAACCCCTTTATCGTGTTGGTTGCAGGGTTCTTCTTTGTTTGTGCAGGTACGAGGGACTCGTGTGTGGTGTCCTACTGTATTGATACCTTGGTTCTCAAAACTGAGGGAAATACTTACGCTACTGTGTTGCATCACCCTTTCCTCTTCGAGGGAATACAACGCAAGCTCGAGAAGGCAATGATGATGGTGATGTTGATGAAGACGATCACCGCGGAGATGATTCCCCTCTCGATGGCACTCCGGTGCCACCGAGAGAGAGGAGGAGAGGTTCTCCCCTTGTGCTTCGTCCTCCATGGCCTCCCCCCTAGATGGGGAGAGGTTCTCCCTCTGGTCCTTGGCCTTCATGGCAATGATGGCCCCTCTCGGATCCTCTTCCATGGCCTCCGGTGATGAAGGCCCCCTCTGGCAGGGTGCCAGAGAGGGCCTAGCTTTATTTCTCGTAGTTACAGACGCTTGCGGAGGCGGAACTTCCGATCTAGGTTATTTTTTGGAGGTTTATGTATTTATAGGAATTTTTGGCACCGGTCTCACGTCCAGGGGGTCTCCGAGTCGTCCACGAGATAGGGGCCCACGCCCAGGGGGATGGGTGTGCCCCCACCCTCGTAGACAGCCTGAGACTCTTCTGGTCCAACTCTTTTACTTCAGGGGCTTCTTTTAGTCCATAAATAATCATCAAAAATTGGCACATCAATTGGACTCCGTTTAGTATTCGTTTTCTGTAAAACTCAAAAACAAGGAAAAAACAGAAACTGGCACTGGGCTCTAGGTTAATAGGTTAGTCCCAAAAATCATATAAAATAGCATATAAATGTATATAAAACATCTAAGATGGATAATATAATAGCATGAATAATTCATAAATTATAGATACGTTGGAGACGTATCAGCATCCCCAAGATTAATTTCTGCTCATCCTCGAGTAGGTAAATGATAAAAGAAATAATTTATGAAGTGTGAATACTAGCAGGTGCACAAGTTTGATCAATGATAATTTCAATCACCTTTTCAAGCATCATTATGTGTCATAACAGTAGCTCATCTCCTAAAGCTTTTCATGATCAGGTAACAAGCTATTCACATGTTAAAGTATAGATCATAAACTTTCTTGAAAACTAACAAACAGTGCTCTTAGTCATCAAACAATTGCAATTCATCTTATTTTTGGGAAGGGTCTATGTAAGAGCTTTGATTCAGCAAACTCCACATACTGAACTATCATTTAATCTTTCACAATTGCTAACACTCATGTGATATTTATGGGTTCAAAGTTATAGTCGGACACAAAGAAAGATAGGTGCTTATAGTTTTGCCTCCTAACCTTTTACCTCAAGGGTAATGTCAAAAATAATAATTTATGAAAACCTACATCCAAGTGGATATATATATACCCGGATCGCTCCAACACAAAGTGCTTGCGAAAGGAAAAAGTGTAAAAAGAAAAGGTGATGATCACCGTGACTCTTGTATAAGGGTAGAAGATAAAAGTAAAAGATAGACCCTTCGTAGAGGGAAGCAGAGGTTGTCATGTGCTTTTATGGTTGGATGCACAAAATCTTAATGCAAAAGAGCGTCACTTTATATTGTCGCTTGTGATAAAGACCTTTATTATGCAGTCCGTCGCATTTATTTCTTCCCTATCACAAGTTCGTATAAAGCTTATTTTGTTCACACTAATAGATCATACATATTTAGAAAGCAATTTTTATTGCATGCACCGATGACAACTGACTTGAAGGATCTTACTCAATCCTTAGGTAGGTATGATGGACTCTCCTGGCAAAACTGGTTTAAGGGATGTTTGGAAGCACAAGTAGTATTTCTACTTCGTGCAAAGAATTTGGCTAGCATGAGAGGGAAAGGCAAGCCCAACATGTTGGATGATCCAAGACAATATAATGTTTCGGATATAGGAAAACATAACCCATTAAGTTGTCTTCCTTGTCCAACATCAACCTTTTAGCATGTCATATTTTAATGAGTACTCACAATTACAAAATATGTCCAAGATAGTATATTTATATGTGAAATCTCTCTTCCTTCAATATTCTTTCATGAATTGTTCAAGCGACCAATTATGTGTTTGCTAACTTTTAATAAGTTTACTACCTATACTTATTCTGTGTGAAGTCATTACTCCCCATGGTATAAGCATATGAAACATATATAAATTTAGATTTATTATATTCAATTCATTCAACCATTTACTCATAGGATGTACGTGAAGCACGTGAGTAAATGATAAACTACTCCAAAAGATATAAGTGAAGGACACTGAGTAGTCAAATAATTAACTAGCCATGGGAGGATTCTTTTTCATTCAAGTTTTCAGATCCAATGATTTTATTCAAACAACAAGTAAAATTGAAAATACGCTCCAAGCAAAACACATATCATGTGACGAATAAACATATAGCTCCGAGTAAGGTATACCGATAGTTTTGAAGACGAAAGAGGGGATGCCTTCCGGGGCATCCCCAAGCTTAGGCGCTTGAGTCTTCCTTGAATATTACCTTGGGATGCCTTGGGCATCCCCAAGCTTAGGGTATGTCCACTCCTTATTCTCCTCATATCGATATCTCACACAAAGCTTGAAAACTTCAACCACACAAAACTTAACGTAACTCGTGAGATAGGTTAGTATGATAAAGAGTAAACCATTCACTTTGGTACTGTAAAAGACAATGTTCATAATTGTTCTCACACAATTCCTACTGTACCATAACATTTCTACAATTTATATTGAGAAATATAGGCCATAGAAACTAGCAAACAAGCAAACTATGCAATGAAAACAGAGTCTGTCAGAAACAGAACAGTCTGTAATGATTTGAACAACAACCATACTTCTGCTATTTTAAAAATTATGAAATAAATTGGTGGACGTGAGGAATTTGTCTATTAATCTTCTGTAAAAAGAATCAACTCAAAAGCACTCTTGTGTAAAAATGACAGCTAATCCCGTGAGCGCAAAGTTTCTGTTTTTTTACAGCAAGATCACATTAACTTTCACCCAAGTCTTCCCAAAGGTCTTACTTGGCACTTTTTTAAAACAAAAGCTATAAAACATGATTACTACAGTAGCTTAATCATGTAAACACACAAAAACAGTAAGGGTAAATATTGGGTTGTCTCCCAACAAGCGCTTTTCTTTAATGCCTTTTAGCTAGGCATGATGATTTCAATGATGCTCGCATATAAGATAAGAAATGAAAGGTAAAGAAAGCATCATGAAGAATATGACTAGCATATTTAAATCTAACCCAGTTCCTATGCCCAGGGATTTTGTGAGCACATAATTTATAGGAACAAGAATCAACTAGCATAGGAAGGCAAGACAAGTATAACTTCAAAACTATAAGCACATAGAGAGGAAACTTGATATTATTGCAACTTCTACAAGCATGTATTCCTCCCTCATAAATTTTTTCGGCAGCATCAGGAATGGGTTCAACAATATAACCATCACATAAAGCATTCTTTTCATGATCTACAAGCATAGAAATTTTACTACTCTCCACATAAGCAAAATTCTTCTCATTCGGAATAGTGGGAGCAAACTCGAAATAGTGGAATCATTACTAACTAAAGTTGACACTCTTCCAAATCCACTTTAGATGATAGTATTATTCATACTCCAAAAGATATAAGTGAAGTTCATTGAGTATTCTAGGATTAATATCGACTAGCAAATATCCAAGCTCAAAATATATAAGTGAAGCACACGAAGACCGTACTCAAAAGATTTAAGTGAAGCACAAAGATCATTCTATAAGATCATACTCAAAAGATATAAGTGAAGCACATGAAGAATTCTATAAATCAAGGAAGGGCTATCTCATACTAGCATGGTTCTTAAAGAAAAAGAAAAGAAAAACACAAGGGACTCAAATCATGTGAACAAAATAAAAATTTAGGTATACCGATAATTGTTGAAGAAGAAAGATGGGATGTCGACCGGGGCATCCCCAGGCTTAGATGCTTGAGTATCCTTGAAATATTTACTTGGGATGCCTTGGGCATCCCCAAGCTTGAACTCTTGCCTCTCTTTATGTTGGAAATATGCCCTAGAGGCAATAATAAATTGGTTATTATTATATTTCCTTGTTCACGATAATCGTTTATTATCCATGCTAGAATTGTATTGATAGGAAACTCAGATACATGTGTGGATACATAGACAAACACCATGTCCCTAGTAAGCCTCTAGATGACTAGCTCGTTGATCAATAGGTGGTTACGGTTTCCTGACCATGGACATTGGATGTCGTTGATAACGGGATCACATCATTAGGAGAATGATGTGATGGACAAGACCCAATCCTAAGCCTAGCACAGATCGTGTAGTTCGTATGCTAAAGCTTTTCTATATGTCAAGTATCTTTTCCTTAGACCATGAGATTGTGCAACTCCCGGATACCGTAGGAATGCCTTGGGTGTACCAAACGTCACAACGTAACTGGGTGGCTATAAAGGTGCACTACAGGTATCTCCGAAAGTGTCTGATGGGTTGGCACGAATCGAGACTGGGATTTGTCACTCCGTATGACGGAGAGGTATCTCTGGGCCCACTCGGTAGGACATCATCATAATGTGCACAATATGTGATCAAGGAGTTGATCACGGGATGATGTGTTACGGAACGAGTAAAGAGGCTTGCCGGTAACGAGATTGAGCTAGGTATCGGTATACCGACGATCGAATCTCGGGCAAGTGCTATACCGATAGACAAAGGGAATCGTATACGGGATTGATTGAATCCTTGACATCGTGGTTCATCCGATGAGATCATCGTGGAACATGTGGGAGCCAACATGGGTATCCAGATCCCGCTGTTGGTTATTGACCGGAGAGTTGTCTCGGTCATGTCTACATGGTTCCCGAACCCGTAGGGTCTACACACTTAAGGTTCGATGACGCTAGGGTTATAGGGAAAGTATGTACGCGGTTACCGAATGTTGTTCGGAGTCCCGGATGAGATCCCGGACGTCACGAGGAGTTCCGGAATGGTCCGGAGGTAAAGATTCATATATGGGAAGTCCTGTTTTGGTCACCGGAAAAGTTTCGGGCGATATCGGTAATGTACCGGGACCACCGGGAGGGTCCCGGGGGTCCACCAGGTGGGGCCACCAGCCCCAGGTGGCTGCGTGGGCTAAGTGTGGGAGGGGACCAGCCCCAAGGGGGCTGGTGCGCCCCCCCACCAAGTCCCAGGGCGCCCCAAGAGGGGAAGGGGGGCAAACCCTAATGCAGTTGGGCCCTAGGGCCCAATAGTGGTGCGCCTCCCCCTCTCTCCCCCTTTGGCCGCCCCCCCCTAGATGGATCTAGGGCTGGCCGCACCCTAGGGGAGGGAAACCCTAAAGGGGGGCGCAGCCCTCCCTTCCCCCTATATATATGAGGGGTTTTGGGGCTGCTAGAGACACGAGAACGTCTCCCTCTTGGCGCAGCCCTACCCCTCTCCCTCCTCGTCTCTTGCAGCGCTTGGCGAAGCCCTGCTGGAGTCCCGCGCTCCTCCACCACCACCACGCCGTCGTGCTGCTGTTGGATGGAGTCTTCCCCAACCTCTCCCTCTCTCCTTGCTGGATCAAGGCGTGGGAGACGTCACCGGGCTGCACGTGTGAAGAACGCGGAGGCACCGTCCGTTCGGTGCTAGGATCTTCGGCGATCTGAATCGCGGCGAGTACGACTCCATCAACCGCGTTCTTGAACGCTTCCGCTTAGCGATCTACAAGGGTATGTGGATCCAACTCTCCTCTCGTAGATGCATCTCCTAGATTGATCTTGGTGAGCGTAGGAAATTTTTTGTTTCCCATGCAACGTTCCCCAACAGTGGCATCATGAGCTAGGTCTTTGCGTAGATGCAATCACGAGTAGAACACAAAGGAGTTTGTGGGCGTTGATGTTTAGATTGCTTCCCTCCTTGGTCTTTTCTTGATTCAGCGGTATTGTGGGATGAAGCGGCTCGGACCAACCTTACATGTCCTCGTACATGAGACCGGTTCCATCGACAGACATGTGACTTTTGTTACATAAGATGGCTAGCGGGTGTCTGTCTCTCCCACCTTAGTTGAATCGGATTCGACAAAGGCGGTCCTTGTAGAAGGTTAAATAGCAACTTAAATATCACCGTTGTGGCTTTGCGTAGGTAAGAAGCGTTCTTGCTAGATACCCATAGCAGCCACGTAAAACATGCAACAACAAATTAGAGGACGTCTAACTTGTTTTTGCAGGGTATGTTTGTGATATGATATGGCCAATGACATGATGAGATATATTTGATGTATGAGATGATCATGTTGTAATAGTTAATATCGACTTGCATGTCGATGTATACGGCAACCGGCAGGAGCCATAGGGTTGTCTTTATTTTTTGTATGACCTGCGTGTCAATCATTAAGCGCTATGTAATGCTTTACTTTATCGCTAAACGGTAGCAATAGTAGTAAGAGCATGGTGGGCGCGCGACAACCCCGATGGCGACACGATGATGGAGATCATGATGATAGGGATCATGGTGTTACGCCGGTGACGATGGAGATCATGCCGGTGCTTTGGAGATGGAGATCAAAAGCACGAGTTGATGGCCATATCATGTCACTTATGATTTGCATGTGATGTTAATCCTTTTATGCATCTTATTTTGCTTAGGACGACGGTAGCATTACAAGATGATCCCTCACTAAAATTTCAAGATAAAATTGTGTTCCCCCCGAGTGTGCGCCGTTGCGAAGGTTCGTCGTTTCGAAGCACCACGTGATGATCGGGTGTGATAGACTCTACGTTCGCATACAACGGGTGCAAGCCAGTTTTGCACATGCAGAACACTCGGGTTAGACTTGACGAGCCTAGCATGTACAGACATGGCCTCGGAACATGGAAGACCGAAAGGTCGAGCATGAGTCATATAGTAGATATGATCAACATGTAGATGTTCACCATTGACACCACCTCATCTCACGTGATGATCGGACTTGGGTTGGTGAATTTGGATCATGTCACGCTCGGATGACCGGAGGGATGTCAATTTGAGTGGGAGTTATAAGTAATTTGATTAGTTAAACTCACTTATCATGAACAATAGTCTAAGTTGCCTTTGCAAATTATGTTGTAGATCAATAGCTTGCGTTGTAGCTCCCTGTTTCATACGATCCTAGAGAAAGACTAAGTTGAAAGATATTGTAAGCAAGGATGCGGACTGGGTCCGTAGTCCGAGGAGTGTCCTCACTGCTGCACAGAAAGCTTACGTCTTTGATGCACCGCTCGATGTGCAAACCCCTACAACGTTGTCTGTGGATGTTGTGAACACCTGACAGAGACGTCCTGATGACTACTTGATAGTTTAGTGCACCATACTTCACGGCTTAGAATCGGGATTCCAATGACGTTTTGAACGCCATAGAACATATGAGATGTTCTAAGAGCTGAAATTGGGATTTCAGGCTCATGCCCGTGCTGAGAGGTGTGAGACCTCTGACAAGTTCTTTTGCCAAAAAGATGGAGGAGAATGGCTCAACTAGTGAGCATGTGCTCAGAATGTCTGGGTGCTGAAATCACTTGAACCAAGTGGGAGTTAATCTTCCAGGTGAGATAGTGATTGACAGAATTCTCTAGACACTATCACCAAGCTACTAGAACTTCGTGATGAACTATGACATGCAAAGGATGGAGATGATCCCGGTGCTGTTAGCGGTTCTTAGTACCACAAAAGTAGAAATCAAGAAGGAGCATCAAGTGTTGATGGCTTAACAAGACCACTGGTTTCAAAAAGGGTAAGGGCTAGAAGGGAAACTTCATGAATGGCAAACCTGTTGTCGCTCTGATGAAGGAACCCATGGTTGAACCCAAACCTCGAGACCAAGTGCTTCTATTGTAAGGGGAACGGCCACATGATAGCGGAACCACCCCAAATACATGGTAGATATGATAGCTGACAACTTCAACAAAGTGTATTTGATATACGTGTTATTAATGTGTACCTTAGTAGTACTCCTTGTAGCACCTGGGTATTGGATACCGGTTCAGTTGCTATTATTAGTGACTTGAAGCAAAAGCTACGGACTGAACGGAGACTAGCTAAGGGCGAGGTGACGATGTGTGTTGGAAGTGTTTCCAAAGATGATAAGATCACCATCGCACGCTCCTTCTATTTTCGAGATTAGTGTTGAACCTAGATAAATGTTATCAGGTGTCTACGTTGAGCATGAAAATGATTAGATCATGTTCATCGCAATACGGTTATTCATTTAAGTTAGAGAATAATGGTTATTCTGTTTACATGAATAATACCTTTATGGTCATGCACCCAATGGTTCGTTGAATCTCGATCATGGTAATACACATAATGATAATATTAATGCCAAAAAGATGTAGAGTTAATAATGATAGTACCACTTTCTTGTGGCACTGCCGCTTAGGTCATTTTGGCATAAAATGCATGAAGAAACTCCATGCTGATGGAAGTTTGGAGTCACTTGATTTTGAATTGCTTGACACATGCGAGCCATGCCTCATGGGCAGGATGACTGAGATCTCGTTTTCAGGTACAATGAAACGGGTAAGTGACTTATTGGAAATCATACATGCTGATGTATGTGATCCAATGAGAATTAAGGCGTGTGGTGGATATCGTTATTTTCTCATCTTCACTGACGATTTGAGTAGATATGGTATATTTACTTAATGAAGCAAAAGTCTGAAACGTTTGAAAGGTTCAAAAATTTCAGAGTGAAGATTAAGAATCATCATAACAAGAAGATCATGTTCCTACGATCTGATCAAGGGGATATTATCTTAATTATGAGTTTGGCAATCACTTAAGACATTGTGGAATTGTTTCGCAGTTGAAGTCCCCTGGAACACCACAGCGTAATGGTGTGTCCGGACATCGTAATCGAACCTTATGAGATATGGTGCGATCTATGGTGTGTCTTACCGATCTACCGCTATTATTTTGAGGTTATGCATTAGAGATAGCTGCATTCACTTTATATAGGGCACCATCTAAGTCCGTTGAGAGGACGTCGTATGGTTTAGCAAGAAACCAAAGTTGTCGTTTTCTTAAATGTTTGGGGCTGCGATGCTTATGGCTTCAGCCAGGAAAAGCTCGAACCCAAAGCGGACAAATACATCTTCATGGAATACCCACTGGTAACGGTTGGGTATACCTACTATCTCAGATCCAAGGACAAAATGTTTGTCGCTAAGAATGGGTCCTTTCTCGAGAAGGAGTTTCTCTCGAAAGATTTGAGTGGGAGGAAGATAGAACTTGATGAGGTTGTCGAACCCTCACTTCAACCGGAGAGTAGTGCAACACAGAAAGATGTTTCTGTGGAATCTACGACAGTTGAAGAGGAAACTAATGATAGTGATCATGAAGCTCCAGATCAAGTTGCTATCGAACCTCGTAGGTTGACAAGGATATGTACTACTCCTGAGTGGTACGTTGATCCTGTCTTAGAGGTCATGTTGTTGGACAACGATGAACCTACGAACTATGGAGAAGCGATGGTGGGCCCATATTCCGACAAATGGTTAGAAGCCGATAAGTCCGAGATAGGATCCATGTATCAAAACAAAGTATGGACTTTGGTGGACTTGCCCTGTGATCGGCAAGCCATTGAGACAAATGGATCTTTAAAACTAAGACGGATGTGGACGGTAATGTCACCGTCTATGAAGCTCGACTTGTGGCGAAGAGTTTTCCACAAGTTCAAGGAGTTGACTACGATGAGATTTTCTCACCCGTAGCGATGCTTAAGTCCGTCGGAATCATGTTAGCATTAGCTGCATTTATGAAATCTGGCAGATGGATGACAAAACAAGTTTCCTTACCAGTTTTCGTAAGGAAAGGTTGTATGTGATACAATCAGAAAGGTTTTGTCGATCCTAAGGATGCTAAAAGATATGCTAGCTCCAACGATCCTTCCATGGACTAGAGCAAGCATCTCGGAGTCGGAATATACACTTTGATGGAGTGATCAAAGTTTTTGGGTATACAAAGTTTGTTGGAAACTTGTATTTGCAATAAAGTGAGTGGGAGCACTACAACATTTCTGATAAGTATATGTGAATGACATATTGTTGATCCGAAATGATGTAGAATTTCTGGAAAGCATAAAGGGTTGTTTGAAATGAGTTTTTCAAAGGAAGACCTGGATAAAGCTGCTTACATATTGGGCATCAAGACCTATACAGATAGATCAAGACGCCTGATGATACTTTCAAAAGAACACACACCTTTGACATGATTTTGAAGGAGTTCAAAATAGATCAGTCAAAGAAGGAGTTCTTACCTGAGTTGTGAGGTGTGAAGTTGAGTAAGACTCAAAACTTGACCACGGCAGAAGGAAGAGGAAGGACGAAGGTCGTCCCCTGTGCTTTTGTCATAGGCTCTGTACGGTATGCCATGCTAAGTACCGCACCTGATGTGTGCCTTGCCACATGTCTGGCAAGAGGGTACAAAGGTGATCCAGGAGTGGATTACTAGATAGTGGTCAAAATTATCCTTAGAGGAGTAAGGAAATGTTTCTCGGTTATGGAGGTGATAAAGAGTTCGACGTAAAGAGTTACGTCGATGCAAGCTTAACACCTATCCGGATAACTCTAAGTGGAGATACCGGGTACGTATAATGGAGCAACAGTTTGGAATAGCTCCAAGTGGAACGTGATAGCAGCATCTACGATATGACATAAGGTTTTGCGAAGAACATAAGGATCTGAATGTTGCAGACCCGCAGACTACAACCTCTCTCACAAGCATAACATGATCAAACCCAGAACTCATTGAGTATTAATCACATATTGATGTGAACTAGATTACTGACTCTAGTGAACTCTTGGGTGTTAGTCACATGGCGATGTGACCTGTGAGTGTTAATCACATGGCGATGTGAACTAGATTATTGACTCTAGTGCAAGTGGGAGACTGTTGGAAATATGCCCTAGAGGCAATAATAAATTGGTTATTATTATATTTCCTTGTTCACGATAATCGTTTATTATCCATGCTAGAATTGTATTGATAGGAAACTCAGATACATGTGTGGATACATAGACAAACACCATGTCCCTAGTAAGCCTCTAGATGACTAGCTCGTTGATCAATAGATGGTTACGGTTTCCTGACCATGGACATTGGATGTCGTTGATAATGGGATCACATCATTAGGAGAATGATGTGATGGACAAGACCCAATCCTAAGCCAAGCACAGATCGTGTAGTTCGTATGCTAAAGCTTTTCATATGTCAAGTATCCTTTCCTTAGACCATGAGATTGTGCAACTCCCAGATACCGTAGGAATGCTTTGGGTGTGCCAAACGTCACAACGTAACTGGGTGGCTATAAAGGTGCACAACAGGTATCTCCGAAAGTGTCTGTTGGGTTGGCACGAATCGAGACTGGGATTTGTCACTCCGTATGACGGAGAGGTATCTCTGGGCCCACTCGGTAGGACATCATCATAATGTGCACAATATGTGATCAAGGAGTTGATCACGGGATGATGTGTTACGGAACGAGTAAAGAGACTTGCCGGTAACGAGATTGAGCAAGGTATCGGTATACCGACGATCGAATCTCGGGCAAGTGCTATACCGAAAGACAAAGGGAATCGTATACGGGATTGATTGAATCCTTGACATCGTGGTTCATCCGATGAGATCATCGTGGAACATGTGGGAGCCAACATGGGTATCCAGATCCCGCTGTTGGTTATTGGCCGGAGAGTTGTCTCGGTCATGTCTACATGGTTCCCGAACCCGTAGGGTCTACACACTTAAGGTTCGATGACGCTAGGGTTATAGGGAAAGTATGTACGCGGTTACCGAATGTTGTTCGGAGTCCCGGATGAGATCCCGGACGTCACGAGGAGTTCCGGAATGGTCCGGAGGTAAAGATTCATATATGGGAAGTCCTGTTTTGGTCACCGGAAAAGTTTCGGGCGATATCGGTAATGTACCGGGACCACCGGGAGGGTCCCGGGGGTCCACCAGGTGGGGCCACCAACCCCAGGTGGCTGCGTGGGCTAAGTGTGGGAGGGGACCAGCCCCAAGGGGGCTGGTGCGCCCCCCCACCAAGTCCCAGGGCGCCCCAAGAGGGGAAGGGGGGCAAACCCTAATGCAGTTGGGCCCTAAGGCCCAATAGTGGTGCGCCTCCCCCTCTCTCCCCCTTTGGCCGCCCCCCCCTAGATGGATCTAGGGCTGGCCGCACCCTAGGGGAGGGAAACCCTAAAGGGGGGCGCAGCCCTCCCTTCCCCCTATATATATGAGGGGTTTTGGGGCTGCTAGAGACACGAGAACATCTCCCTCTTGGTGCAGCCCTACCTCTCTCCCTCCTCGTCTCTTGCAGCGCTTGGCGAAGCCCTGCTGGAGTCCCGCGCTCCTCCACCACCACCATGCCGTCGTGCTGCTGTTGGTTAGAGGTTTCCCAACCTCTCCCTCTCTCCTTGCTGGATCAAGGCGTGGGAGACGTCACCGGGCTGTACGTGTGAAGAACGCGGAGGCACCGTCCGTTCGGTGCTAGGATCTTCGGCGATCTGAATCGCGGCGAGTACGACTCCATCAACCGCGTTCTAGTAACGCTTCCGCTTAGCGATCTACAAGGGTATGTGGATCCAACTCTCCTCTCGTAGATGTGCATCTCCTAGATTGATCTTGGTGAGCGTAGGAAAATTTTGTTTCCCATGCAACGTTCCCCAACACTTTATTCTTCTCATATTGATATCTCCTCAATCTCCGAACACTTCATCCACCCAAAACTTTAACAAAAACTTTGTGAGATCCTTAGTATAATAAATCAAATCACTACCTTTAGGTGCTATTGCAAACTTATTCCAATTTCATATTAGCACTTTATCTACTGTATTCCAACTTCACCATGGTTCATACCCCCCGATACTACCCATAGATTCCTCAAAATAAGCGATCAACACATAGAAAATAGAATCCGTCAAAAAGAGGACAGTCTGTAGTAATCTGTAAGTTTAGTAAACTTCCGTAGCTCTATAAAATTCTAAAAAATATGAAAATTTGAAAAAATTGTACAGAAGTAATGTGCAAAAAGTTTCAGACCCATTTGACCTTCTAGTAAAAAAATGTAAAATCACACGGTACGGCCAAAGTTTCTGTTTTTTGTTCTGCACAAAGAAAACAAGCAATCTAATCATCCTAAAACCAAAGCTTGGCACATTATTTTTATAATACAATGGATATATACAAGGGTATAATTATTTACAGAGAAACTTCCATGAAAAATACTACATTGTTTTCGTGAGCATGAACAGAAGTGCTCAAGGTCGACCCTCACTTCTTCAATGCATAACTTTCCAATCACTTCTCTTTTTGAAAAACTTTTTAGGCATAAGAGGCAAGTAATTTTTTCTATATTTTCATTCTTTTAATTTTTTTGTATGTTTCACCCACAACTAAATTGAAACAAAAAGGAAAAACAAAATCAACTTAGTGAAGAAAGCAAAC
Organism: Secale cereale; assembly: GCA_902687465.1. NCBI lineage: Eukaryota > Viridiplantae > Streptophyta > Magnoliopsida > Poales > Poaceae > Secale > Secale cereale. Next base: position 451,603,263 of record LR738710.1, on the reverse strand, counting down.
AAGCACACACGAGAATATCAACCCCACGCTATTGCTCCTCGGCAACTGCGCTAGAAAAGATGTTGATGGTCCCCAAGTGCAGGGAATCATCTTAGCAATTCCCAAAGGTGGAAGTGATAAGTATGGAGTGTCGAACCCACAAGGAGCTAAAGTTAAGATCAATATTCTCTCAAGTCTTATCAGCCACTGATACGACTCTACGTACGCCGAACGTTTGCTTCCAACTAGAAATGAGAAATAAAACTACGTTGTGGGTATGAAGAGGATAAGTTTGCATGATATCAGAGAGCTAAAATATAAAAGTAGGTGCTGTTATCATAAAGTTAGAATATATTACTAAATATTATAAATAGCGAGTGTGGAATAATGATGGATCGGTGTGCGGAATTGTCTTAGGCAATTGTTAACAAGACCGATAGTCGTCATTGCAATTTCATATGAGGGAGAGGCATAAGCTAACATACTTTCTCTTCTTGGATCATATGCACTTATGATTGGAACTCTAGCGAGCATCCACAACTACTAAAGATCATTAAGGTAAAACCAAACCATAGCATTAAAGCATCAAGTCCCCTTTATCCCAAACGCAACAATCCCTTACTCAGGTTTATGCTTCTGTCACTCAAGCAACCCACTATAAGCGAATCATGAATGTATTGCAACACCCTACAGCGGGAATCCCTCACGCTTGCACGATACAGAGGGCACCACAGGACAACACCAAAATAAAACATACAACTCGTACCAATCTAGGTCATCAATCAACCCAAAGATAAAGGATATCTACTCAAAACATCATAGGATGGCAACACATCATTGGATCATAATATGTGGCATAAAGCACCATGTTCAAGTAGGGATTACAGCGGGGTGCGGGAGAGTGGACCGCGTAAAAGAGATGAGGATGGTGATGTTGATGAAGACGATCCCCGCGGCGATGATTTCCCTCCCGATGGCACTCCGGCACCACCGAGAGAGAGGAGGAGAGGTTCTCCGCCTTGTGCTTCCTCCTCCATGCCCCCCCCCCCTAGATGGGGGAGGTTCTCCCTCTAGCCCTTGGCTTTCATGGCGATGATGGCCCCTCCAGGATCCTCCTCCATGGCCTCCAGTGATGATGGCCCCCTCCGGCAGGGTGCCAAAGAGGTCCTAGATTGATTTCTTGTAGTTACAGAGGCTTGTGGCGGCGGAACTTGCGATCTAGGTTATTCTCTGGAGGTTTCTGTATTTATAGGAATTTTTGGCTTTGGTCTCATGTCCAGGGGGTCTCCGAGTCGTCCACGAGATAGGGGCCCACGCCCAGGGGGTGGGAGCGCCCCCCTCTCTCATGGACAGCCCGGCCCAACTATTTTACTCCAGGGGCTTCTTTTGGTCCATAAAAAATCATCAAAAATTGGCACGTCAAAAACAAGGAAAAAACAGAAACTGGCACTGTGCTCTAGGTTAATAGGTTAGTCCCAAAAATCATATAAAATAGCACATAAATGTATATAAAACATCTAAGATGGATAATATAATAGCATGAATACTTCATAAATTATAGATACGTTGGAGACATATTAGTCGGGCATTCACTCCGTAGTCTTAAAGGTCATTTATAACTCTTTATTGCTGGCGTTATCAGTAACGTCCTATCTTTATGTACATTGAACCCTTTGTAACGTGGGATGGCTGGGGTCCTGGCACACTCTATATAAGCCACCCCCTCCTCTGGTACAAGGGTTCCCACCCCCTGTAACACACACACCCCCATATTCCAGTTGACAGCCTCCGGGCACCGAGACGTAGGGCTTTTACCTCCTCCGAGAGGGGCCTGAACTCGTCAAACTCGTGTGTACAACCTTGCCATAGCTAGGACCTTTCCTCCTCATACGTACACCCTACTCTCACTGTCAGGCTTAGTACCATGACAGTTGGCGCCCACCGTGGGGCGGGTGTCTTAGCGACTTCCGATGAGGTTGCAAGTTTTTTCCGATCTTCATCAACATGGTTTCCGGCGGTGGTCTCGCTCTGGGCCGTGAGATCCAACTAGGCACGCTCGTCTTCATCGCCGACGACTCCACTTGGCGTCAAGAGCCCCCCCTCGACGTCGAGGCACTTCCCGTCCGTGGGGCACCGCACTTTCGCGAGAGAGCTCGTGGCGTCCTTCTCCGACAGCCGTTGACCCAGTATCGGTCGACTCCCTCGTCATCCGCTCTCCCCGCTGCACGCCGTCGCAAGTGGTCCGGTCGGTCGCAGCCCCAGCGGTGGGTGAAGCACGCGGTGCTCGCCAGTCGGCCACCCCCAAGTCGCGGCAATCGAGCCCGACGAGTACCACTACGGGCCGGTCGATCTGTCGACTGGTTCCATAGATACACTTTATGAGTGCGGGAGCAGCGACCCCACGGCGGAGGTCCTCTTGGCCGGCTCCCGTCGCAGTCCGCCTGGGTACCCTCGCATTGGTGGTGGTAGCAGCGACGATGGTCAGTCGTACGATCGTGATGAGAACGTGCCTTAGGCCCTCACTGCGGAGCAAAGGGAAGAGTTGCATTGCCGTAACATCGAAGCACTTCAGACCCCCCATCTTGGGAGAGACTTCTGAGGCTCAGGCCCTGGAAGCCGCGCGTCTAGCCACCGTGGCTGAGCGTGCGCGTCTGGAGAACCTTCAGCGTTCACTCTATGAGCATGCCCGCCAACTGATTCCTGAATTCAGTTGACGGCAGCGACAGTTGTTCCCCCCTGATCCCCAGGTATACCGCACTCCGATTCAAAATCTTACAGCTGTGGCCCGTATGGCAGAGTTGATTCACCCATCCCAATCGGAAGCTGGAAGAGGTTTGCTACAGATTCAAGCGTTACTCCGAGCGGCAGGTGAACAAAATTCAGCCGTTTCCTAGTCGCGCAACCGAATTCAAAGCAGGTCTGTGGCGGCGGACACAGTCTGGTCGGCTCACAGCCCAAGATCACCCCCGCGTCCTGAGGTTCGTGGGCACCACGAAGAGCAACATGTGGGTCGGAACTATGATCAGTATGACCGTCAACTCAGCCGAGATGACCGTCATCGAGTGCCCACGCCACCTCCAGGGAGCGGGTCGTATTTGTCCCGGCAGTACAATGGCAGGCGCCCGCATGGTGACGAGCGAAGTGTTGGAAATATGCCCTAGAGGCAATAATAAAAGTATTATTATTATATTTCCTTGTTCATGATAATTGTGTGTTATTCATGCTTGAATTGTATTGTACGGAAACAGCGATACATGTGTGAATATATAGACCACAATGAGTCCCTGGTAGGCCTCTAGTTACCAGCTCGTTGATCAACAGATGGTCACGGTTTCCTGACCATGGACATAGGATGTCAGTGATAATGGGATCACATCATTAGGAGAATGATGTGATGGACGAGACCCAATCCTGAGCAAAGCACGAGATCGTATAGTTCGTAATGCATAAGCTTTTTGGTGTCAAGTATTTATTCCTTAGACCATGAGGTTGTACAACTCCCGGATGCCGTAGGAATACTTTGGGTGTGCCAAACGTCACAACGTAACTGGGTGGCTATAAAGGTACGCATCGGGTATCTCAGAAAGTGTCTGTTGAGTTGGTACGAACCGAGAGTGGGATGTTGTCACTCCGTATGACGGAGAGGTACCTCTGGGCCCACTCGGTAAGACATCATCCTAATGAGCTCAAGGTGACTAAGGAGTTAGTCACGGGATGATGGATTATGGATCGAGTAAAGAGACTTGCCATGACGAGATTGAACAAGGTATCGGGAATACCGACGATCGAATCTCGGGCAAGTACCGTACCGATGGACAAAGGGAATAACATACAGGATTGAGAGAATCCTTGACACAGTGGTTCATCCGATGAAGATCATCGAGGAACACGTGGGAACCAACATGGGTATCCAGATCCCGCTGTTGGTTATTGACCGGAGAGGCGTCTCGGTCATGTCTACGTGTCTCCCGAACCCGTAGGGTCTACACACTTAAGGTTCGGTGACGCTAGGGTCGTAGAGATACATGCACGTGGAAACCCGAAAGTTGTTCAGAGTCCCGGATGAGATCCCGGACGTGACGAGGAGTTCCGGAATGGTCCGGAGGTAAAGAATGATATATAGGAAGTCTAGTTTCGGCCATCGGGTGAACTCCGAGGGTCACCGGGAGCGTCCCGGGACCACCGGAGGGGTCCCGGGGGTTCAGCGGGTGGGGCCCCTAGGCCGCAAGGGGAAGGGGGCCAGCCCCTGGTGGGCTGGCGCACCCTACTGGGCCCTCCCTCATGCGCCTAGGGTTGAAACCCTAGGGGAGGGAGGCACCCCATGCCTTGGGGGGCAAGATTCCCCCCTGGCCGCCGCCCCACCCTGCAGATGGGATCTGCAGGGCTTGGCGTACCCCCTGGCCCCCTATATATATGTGGGGGGGAGAGGGCAGCCGCACCCAATCCTCTAGCGCCTCTCCCCCTCCCGTCACACCTTCCTCCTCCTCCGCAGGGCGCCGGCGAAGCGGTGCAGGATTTCCCGCTGCATCCACCACCACGCCGTCGTGCTGCTGGATCTCCGACGACCTCTCCTCCCCCCTTGCTGGATCAAGAAGGAGGTGACGTTGCTGTACCGGACTTGTGTTGAACATGGAGGTGCCGTCCGTTCAGCGCTAGATCATCGGTGACGAAGAACGTGAAGAGTACGACTACTTCATCCACGCTTCTTCGAAAGCTTCCGCTCGCGATCTACAAAAGGGTATGTAGATGCACTCTAATATGCTCGTTGCTAGATGTCTCCTTAGATGGATCTTGGTGAAAGCGCAGAATTTTTTTGAATTCTGCTACGTTCCCCAACAGTGGCATCTGAGCTAGGTCTTATGCGTAGCATCTTGCAAGAGTAGAACACAAAGTAGTTGTGGGCGTTGAGTTTGCTCAATTTTCTTACCGTTACTAGTCTAATCTTGATTCGGCAGTATTGTGGGATGAAGCGGCCCGGACCGACCTTACACGTACGCTTACGTGAGACTGGTTCCACTCACAGACATGCACTAGATGCATAAGGTGGCTGGCGGGTGTTTGTCTCTCCTACTTTAGTCGGATCGGATTCGATGAACAGGGTCCTTATGAAGGTTAAATAGAAATTGACAAATCATGTTGTGGTTTTGGCATAGGTAAGAAACGTTCTTGCTAGAAAACCTATAGAAGCCACGTAAAAACCTGCAACAACAATTAGAGGTCGTCTAACTTGTTTTTGCAGCATGTGCTATGTGATATGGTATGGCCAAGAAGATGTGATGAATGATATATGTGATGTATGAGATTGATCGTGTTCTTGTAATAGGGAATCACGACTTGCATGTCGATGTACTTGACAACCGGCAGGAGCCATAGGAGTTGTCTTAATTATTGTATGACCTGCATGTCACTGAATAACGCCATGTAATTACTTTACTTTATTGCTAAACGTTAGCCATAGTAGTAGAAGTAATAGTTGGCGTGACGACTTCTTCAAGACACAATGATGGAGATCATGATGATGGAGATCATGGTGTCGAGCCGGTGACAAAGATAATCATGGTGCCCCGAAGATGGAGATCAAAGGAGCATGATGATATTGGCCATATCATGTCACTATTTGATTGCATGTGATGTTTATCATGTTTTGCATCTTATTTGCTTAGAACGACGGTAGTGAATAAGATGATCTCTCACTAAAATTTCAAGAATTGTGTTCCCCCTAACTGTGCACCGTTGCTAAGGTTCGTTGTTCCGAAGCACCACGTGATGATCGGGTGTGATAGGTTCTAACGCTCGCATACAACGGGTGTAAGCCAGATTTACACACGCGATACACTTAGGGTTGACTGGACGAGCCTAGCATGTACAGACATGGCCTCGGAACACGGAAGACCGAAAGGTCGAACATGAGTCGTATAGAAGATACGATCAACATGAAGATGTTCACCGTTGATGACTAGTCCGTCTCACGTGATGATCGGACACGGCCTAGTCGATTCGGATCATGTATCACTTAGATGACTAGAGAGATGTCTATCTGAGTGGGAGTTCATTAGATGAACTTAATTGTCATGAACAATAGTCTAAGTTGTCTTCGCAAATTATGTTGTAGATAAATAACTGCGTTGTAGCTCCCTGTTTAATACGATCCTAGAGAAAGACTAAGAAGAAAGATATTGTAAGCAATGATGCGGACTGGATCCGTAGTCCGAGGAGTGTCCTCACTGCTGCACAGAAAGCTTACGTCTTTGATGCACCGCTCGATGTGCAAACCCATACAACGTTGTCTGTGGATGTTGTGAACACCTGACAGACACGTCCTGATGACTACTTGATAGTTTAGTGCACCATACTCTACGGCTTAGAATCGGGATTCGGATGACGTTTTGAACGCCATAGAACATATGAGATGTTCTAAGAGCTGAAATTGGGATTTCATGCTCATGCCCGTGTTGAGAGGTATGAGACCTCTGACAAGTTCTTTTGCCAAAAAGATGGAGGAAAATGGCTCAGGTAGTGAGCATGTGCTCAGAATGTCTGGGTGCTAAAATCACTTGAACCAAGTCTGAGTTAATCTTCCAGGTGAGATAGTGGTTGACAGAATTCTCTAGACACTATCACCAAGCTACTAGAACTTCGTGATGAACTATGACATGCAAAGGATGGAGATGATCCCGGAGCTATTAGCGGTGCTTAAGACCGCAAAAAGTAGAAATCAAGAAGGAACATCAAGTGTTGACGGTTTAACAAGACCACTGGTTTCAAAAGGGGCAAGGGCTAGAGGGGAAACTTCATGAATGGCAAACCAGTTGTCGCTCTGATGAAGGAACCCATGGTTGAACCAAACCCCGAGACTAAGTGCTTCTATTGTAAGGGGAACGGTCACATGGTAGCGGAACTATCCCAAATACATGGTAGATATGATAGCTGGAAACTTCAACAAAGTATATTTGATATACGTGTTATTGATGTGTACCTTACTAGTACTCCTTGTAGCACCTGGGTATTGGATACCGGTTCAGTTGCTATTATTAGTGACTTGAAGCAAAAGCTACGGACTGAACGGAGACTTGCTAAGGGTGAGGTGACGATGTGTGTTGGAAGTGTTTCCAAGGATGAAAAGATCACCATCGCACGCTCCCTCTATTTTCGGGATTAGTGTTGAACCTAGATAAAAGTTATCAGGTGTCTACGTTGAGCATGAATATGATTAGATCATGTTCATTGCAATACGGTTATTCATTTAAGTTAGAGAATAATGGTTATTCTGTTTACATGACTAATACCTTTATGGTCATGCACCCAATGGTTTGTTGAATCTCGATCATAGTAATACACATGATGATAATATTAATGCCAAAAGATGTAGAGTTAATAATGATAGTACCACTTTCTTGTGGCACTGCCGCTTAGGTCATTTTGGCATAAAATGCATGAAGAAACTCCATGCTGATGGATGTTTGGAGTCACTTGATTTTGAATCGCTTAACACATGCGAGCCATGCCTCATGGGCAGGATGACTAAGATCCCGTTTTCAGGTACAATGAAACGGGCAAGTGACTTGTTGGAAATCATACATGCTGATGTGTGTGATCCAATGAGAATTAAGGCGTGTGGTGGATATCGTTATTTTCTCATCTTCACTGACGATTTGAGTAGATATGGGTATATTTACTCAATGAAGCAAAAGTCTAAAGCGTTTGAAAAGTTAAAGCAATTTCAGAGTGAAGTTAAGAATCATCATAACAAGAAGATCATGTTCCTACGATCTGAGCAAGGGAAGATTTTCTGAGTTGTGAGTTTGGCAATCACTTAAGACATTGTGGAATTGTTTCGCAGTTGAAGCCACCTGGAACACCACATCGTAATGGTGAGTCCGGACGTCGTAGTCAAACCTTATGAGATATGGTACGATCTATGATGTCTCTTACCGATCTACCGCTATTATTTTGAGGTTATGCATTAGAGACAGTTGCACTCACTTTAGATAGGGCACCATCTAAGTATGTTGAGACGACGCCATATGAACTATGGTTTGGCAAGAAACCAAAGTTGTCGTTTCTCAATGTTTGGGGCTGCGATGCTTATGGCTTCAGCCGGAAAAAGCTCGAACCCAAAGCGGACAAATACATCTTCATAGGATACCCAAAGGTAACAGTTGGGTATACCTTCTATCTCAGATCTAAGGGCAAAATGTTTGTCGCTAAGAACGGGTCCTTTCTCGAGAAGGAGTTTCTCTCGAAAGAATTGAGTGGGAGGAAGATAGAACTTGATGAGGTTGTCGAACCCTCACTTCAACCGGTGAGTAGTGCAACACAGAAAGATGTTTCTGTGGAACCTACGACTGTTGAAGAGGAAACTAATGATAGTGATCATGAAGCTCCAGATCAAGTTGCTATCGAACCTCGTAGGTAGACAAGGATATGTACTACTCCTGAGTGGTACGGTGATCCTGTCTTAGAGGTCATGTTGTTGGACAGTGATGAACCTGCGAACTATGGAGAAGCGATGGTGGGCCCGTATTCCGACAAATGGTTAGAAGCCAAGAAATCCGAGACATGATCCATGTATCAAAATGAAGTATGGACTTTGGTGGACTTGCCCGATGATTGGCAAGCCATTGAGATAAATGGATCTTTAAGAAGAAGACGAACGTGGACGGTAATGGTCACCGTATATGAAGCTCGACTTGTGGCAAAGAGTTTTTCACAAGTTCAAGGAGTTGACTACGATGAGATTTTCTCACCCGTAGCGATGCTTAAGTCCGTCGGAATCATGTTAGCATTAGCTACATTTATGAAATCTGGCAGATGGATGCCAAAACAAGTTTCCTTACCAGTTTTCATAAGGAAAGGTTGTATGTGATACAATCAGAAAGGTTTTGTCGATCCTAAGGATGCTAAAAGGTATGCTAGCTCCAGCGATCCTTCTATGGACTAGAGCAAGCATCTCGGAGTCGGAATATATGCTTTGATGGAGTGATCAAAGTTTTTGGGTATACAAAGTTTGTTAGAAACTTGTATTTACAATAAAGTGAGTGGGAGCACTACAACATTTCTGATAAGTATATGTGAATGACATATTGTTGATCCGAAATGATGTTGAATTTCTGGAAAGCGTAAAGGGTTGTTTGAAAGGAGTTTTTCAAAGGAAGACCTGGATAAAGCTGCTTACATAATTGGGCATCAAGATCTATAGAGATAGATCAAGACGCCTGATGATACTTTCAAAAGGAACACACACCTTTGACATGATTTTGAAGGAGTTCAAAATAGATCAGTTAAAGAAGGAGTTCTTACCTGAGTTATAAGGTGTGAAGTTGAGTAAGACTCAAAGCTTGACCACGGCAGAAGAAAGAGGAAGGACGAAGGTCGTCCCCTATGCTTTTGTCATAGGCTCTATACGGTATGCCCTGCTGAGTACCGCACCTGATGTGTGCCTTACCACATGTTTGGAAAAAGGGTACAAAGGTGATCCAGGGTTGGATCACTAGATAGTGGTCAATATTATCCTTAGAGGAATAAGGAAATGTTTCTCGGTTATGGAGGTGATAAATAGTTCGACGTAAAGAGTTACGTCGATGCAAGCTTAACACCTATCCAGATAACTCTGAGTAGAAATACCGGATACGTATAATGGAGCAATAGTTTGGAATAGCTCCAAGTGGAACGTGGTAGCAACATCTATGATATGACATAAAGTTTTGCGAAGTACATAGGGATCTGAATGTTGCAGACCTGTTGACTACAACCTCTCTCACAAGCATAACATGATCAAACCCAGAACTCATTGAGTGTTAATCACATATTGATGTGAACTAGATTACTGACTCTAGTAAACTCTTTAGATGTTGGTCACATGGTGATGTGACCTGTGAGTGTTAATCACATGGCGATGTGAACTAGATTATTGACTCTAGTGCAAGTGGGAGACTGTTGGACATATGCCCTAGAGGCAATAATAAAAGTATTATTATTATATTTCCTTGTTCATGATAATTGTCTGTTATTCATGCTTGAATTGTATTGTACGGAAACAACGATACATGTGTGACTATATAGACCACAATGAGTCCCTGGTAGGCCTCTAGTTACCAGCTCGTTGATCAACAGATGGTCACGGTTTCCTGACCATGGACATAGGATGTCAGTGATAACGGGATCACATCATTAGGTGAATGATGTGATGGACAAGACCCAATCCTGAGCAAAGCACGAGATCGTATAGTTCGTAATGCATAAGCTTTTCGGTGTCCAGTATTTATTCCTTAGACCATGAGGTTGTACAACTCCCGGATGCCATAGGAATACTTTGGGTGTGCCAAACGTCACAACGTAACTGGGTGGCTATAAAGGTACGCATCGGGTATCTCCGAAAGTGTCTGTTGAGTTGGTACGAACCGAGACTGGGATGTTGTCACTCCGTATGACAGAGAGGTACCTCTGGGCCCACTCGGTAAGACATCATCATAATGACCTCAAGGTGACTAAGGAGTTAGTCACGGGATGATGGATTACGGATCGAGTAAAGAGACTTGCCATGACGAGATTGAACAAGGTATCGGGAATACCGACGATCGAATCTCGGGCAAGTACCGTACTGATGGACAAAGGGAATAACATACGGGATTGAGAGAATCCTTGACACAGTGGTTCATCCGAGGAAGATCATCGAGGAACACGTGGGAACCATCATGGGTATCCAGATCCCGCTGTTGGTTATTGACCGGAGAGGCGTCTCGGTCATGTCTACGTGTCTCCCGAACCCGTAGGGTCTACACACTTAAGGTTCGGTGACGCTAGGGTCGTAGAGATACATGCACGTGGAAACCCGAAAGTTGTTCGGAGTCCCGGATGAGATCCCCGACGTGACGAGGAGTTCCGGATTGGTCCGGAGGTAAAGAATGATATATAGGAAGTCCAGTTTCAGCCACCGGGTGAACTCCGGGGTTCACCGGGAGCGTCCCGGGACCACCGGAGGGGTCCCGGGGGTTCACCGGGTGGGGCCACCCATTCCGGTGGGCCCCCTAGGCCGCAAGGGGAAGGGGGCCAGCCCCTGGTGGGCTGGCGCACCCTACTGGGCCCTCCCTCATGCGCCTAGGGTTGAAACCCTAGAGGAGGGAGGCGCCCCATGCCTTGGGGGGCAAGATTCCCCCCTGGCCGCCGCCCCACCCTGCAGATGGGATCTGCAGGGCTTGGCGCACCCCCCTGGCCCCCTTTATATATGTGGGGGGGGGGAGAGGGCAGCCGCACCCAATCCTCTGGCGCCTCTCCCCCTCCCGTCACACCTTCCTCCTCCTCCGCAGGGCTCCGGCGAAGCCGTGCAGGATTTCCCGCTGCATCCACCACCACGCCGTCGTGCTGCTGGATCTCCGACGACCTCTCCTCCCCCCTTGCTGGATCAAGAAGGAGGTGACGTTGCTGTACCGGACGTGTGTTGAACGCGGAGGTGCCGTCCGTTCGACGCTAGATCAACGGTGACGAAGACCGTGAAGAGTACGACTACTTCATCCACGCTTCTTCGAAAGCTTCCGCTCGCGATCTACAAAAGGGTATGTAGATGCACTCTAATATGCTCGTTGCTAGATGTCTCCTTAGATGGATCTTGGTGAAAGCATAGAATTTTTTTGAATTCTGCTACGTTCCCCAACACGAAGGATCCCAGTAGATCCCAGAAAACCCGGCTTTGATGCAAGATCGATTCTTGTGCAAGGTTTGGTCGACAGAAACCAGACACACAAAGAAGGACAGGACAGAGACCGTCCGAGTGGCGGTAGAGTACATGTTTCTGGGCCTGAATGTTTCAGCAGAGCCATCAGGGCTGCTGAGATCCCTCCCAACTTCAGGTCGACAGCAGGGTTGAGCAAGTTCACTGGTGAGTCGAAGCTAGATACTTGGCTAGAGGATTAACGAGTGGCTGTGCAGATTGGTGGCGGCAATGATGATGTAGCCATGAAGCACCTCCCTATGATGCTAGAAGGATTAGCCAGAGCTTGGTTGAATCAGTTGGCTCCTGGTAGCATATTCAGCTGGGAAGAATTGACCCGAGTGTTTGTCAGGACCTTTGAAGGCACTTGCAAACGACCAGCCGGACTGGCGGAATTGCAGCATTGCGTCCAAAAGCCGAATGAAACTTTGAGAGATTACATCCAAAGATGGACCACTCTTCATCATACAGTGGAGAACGTGTCAGAGTATCAGGCAGTCTGCGCCTTTAAAGAGGCGTACGGTACAGAGAACTAAACCTAAAATTCGGTCAGACAAGAGACATGTCTCTGGCTCGGATGATGGAAATAGTTAGTCGGTACACTAACGACGAGGAAGCTGACCGACTCCGCAGTGGCAAAAACAAACCAGTCACCCAAGATGATGGAAATTCCAATCGGAAGCCGAAGCACAAAGCCGAACCCGCGGCGCCTGGAGAGGCTGCAGTCGTGAACTAGGGGAACAACAAAGGAAAACCTAAAGGTCCATGGATCCCCAAGAAAGTGAAGGATCAAGCAGGAAATGATGTGCTTGATTTGTTGTGTCATATACACACCAAGAAGTATGAAGAGGGAAATTTCATTTACCCCAAGCATACCACTCGATAGTGTCGACTCCTGATTCAGAGCTTCCGGGAGGGTCAACCCAATGAGAAAGAGAAGGAATCTGATAAGGATGAACACAAAGAGGAGGATGGTGGTTACCCCAATATCAATTCCACCTTGATGATTTTTGCTGACGTCGAGAGCAAGAGTCGACTGAAAGTCATCAACAGAGAAGTGAATGTGGTTGCTCCAGCAACAACGACGTACTTGAAATGCTCAAAGACTCCCATTACATTCGACCAGTCCGACCATCCGGCGTGCATTGCTACCCCTGGGCGGCAAGCGTTGGTGGTCGACCCGGTTGTTGAAGGCACTCGACTGACCAAGGTTTTGATGGATGGCGGCAGTGGTCTGAATATGTTGTATGCTAAGACCCTCCGTGGGATGGGCATTCCAATGTCCAAGCTGAGTGAGAGCAACATGCGGTTCCACGGTGTCATCCCTGGGAAGAAAGCCGACTCACTCGTTTAGATCACTCTTGATGTGGTTTTTGACTATTCAAACAATTATCGCAAGGAAAAGTTGACGTTTGAGGTGGTGGATTTTCATAGTGCTTAGCATGCTATTCTGGGCAGGCCTGCATATGCCCGTTTCATGGCTTGACCATGTTATGTGTACCTCAAGCTAAAGATGCCGGGACCCAAGGGCGTGATCACAGTCACTGGAGATAGGCAGAAAGCAGGAGAGTGCTTCCAGAAGGGCTAAAAAATTGCTAATGAGCAGATGGCAGCAGTAGAGATGGAAGAGTATCAGAAGAACGCAAATCCGAGTGATTTGTTGCGAGCCAAGAAACCTGCTTCCGAGTCTGCGTTTCAGTCAGCCAGAGAGAAGAAGCCCGTGCATATTCATCCGACTGATCCCAATGCTGCTCCGACTCACATCTCAACTACACTGGACAGCAATAGGAAGAAGCACTCATCCAGTTCCTCCGTGAGAACTAGGACATCTTTGCATGGAAACCATCTGACATGCCTGGTGTACCCAGGGGACTGGCTGAGCACCGTTTGAGTCGACCCTAAAGCAAAACATGTCAAAGAGCATCTTCGTCGGTCCGTCGCGGAGAAGAGAAAAGCGATCGGCGAGGAGGTGGCACGGCTCCTGGCAGCTGAGTTCATCCGCGAGATATACCACTTTGAGTGGCTAGCCAATGTTGTCATGGTCCCCAAGAAGGACAAGTCACTCCGCATGTGCATCGATTTCAAACATATCAATCGGGCCTGCCTGAAAGAGCACTTTCCTCTCCCCCACATCGATCAAATTGTCGACTCGACTATGGGGTGTGAGCGTTTGTCCTTTCTGGACGCATATTCTAGGTACCATCAGATCCGACTGTATGGGCCTGACGAAATAAAAACAGCCTTCATCACCCCATTCGGGTGTTTTTATTGTGTTACCATGCCTTTTGGCCTCAAGAATGTTGGCGCAACATTCATGCGCATGATTCAGAAGTGTCTGTTGAAACAGATCGGTCGGAATGTGGAAGCATACATGGATGACATCATGGTCAAGTCACATAAAGGTTCCGACCTACTGGCTGACCTCGCTGAAACATTTGCAGACTTGAGAAGTTATGATATCAAGCTCAACCCGTCGAAGTGCACATTCGGAGTCCCAGGTGGAAAGTTACTCGATTTCCCGTTTCAGAACGGGGAATTGACGCAAACCCAAAAAAGGTCAGCACAATCCTCCGAATGAAACGCCCTGTGCGTGTGCACGATGTTCATAAGCTTACTGGTTGCTTGGCTGCATTGAGTCGATTCATCTCTCGTCTCGGTGAAAAGGCATTACGTCTTTACCGACTGATGAAGAAGTCTAACAAGTTCGAGTGGAATCCTAAAGCTGAAGTAGCGTTTGAGGAGCTCAAAGCCCTGCTTTCCACCTAGGGATGGCAGTTTTGCCCATGGGTATGGGTACCCGTGGGTACCCTACCCAAAAATAGTGGGCATGGGTGAGACTTTCTACCACTTCATACCCATGGGTATGGGTATCCATACCCGCAAAATGCATGGGTAGGGTATGGGTATGAAATTATACCCATGGGTACCCCAATGGATACCCAGAAAATTAATAAATAAATAAAACCCTATAATATGTGAATAAATAATTATATTGAGTTCTTAACTAGCCCACGGATCACAGGCCCATAGCTGTCCATCGCCCCATACCCCTCGTATACCTACAGTAGTTATCTTCTCTGCTTTTCCTTGACCTTTGAAGATGAAGCAATGAAGAGCCGGGTTACTGAATCCTCGTCGATTCATCCGCAACTAAGGCTATATATTGTACCCACCGGACGGGTACCTGAATTTAAACCTTTTTCTCATCTTACCTTTGTCATGTCAATGCTATATATTGTACCCACCGGATACCCATTGGGTATAGGATACCCGATGGGTATGGGCATGGGTACCAATTTGCGCCCATGGGTAGTGAAGTGGGTGGGTATAGAGAAAAGATTTGGGTATGGGTTTGGGTAGAAAAGTGTTGTACCCGCCCATACCCTACCCATTGCCATCCCTAAATTCCACCCAGTCGATGGTAGCTGCCCTAGTCAGCAAAGAGCCTTTGTTATTATATATCGAGGCCACTGGACAAGTTGTCAGCACAGTACTCACAGTCGAGCGGGAAGAAGAAGGCAAGGCCTACAAAGTTTAATGCCTGGTCTACTACATTTCTGAAGTCTTGACTCCGTCCAAACAGAGATATCCGCATTATCAGAAGCTTGTGTATGGAATCTACTTGACAGCAAAGAAAGTTGCGCATTACTTTTTAGACCACTCAATTTTAGTCATCAGCGATGCTCTGTTATCTGAAATCCTGAACAATCGAGATGCAACTTGTCGAGTGGCTAACTGGTCGATTGAACTCCTTCCGTTAGATATCAAGTTCGAGGCAAAGAAAGCAATCAAGTCTCGGGCAATAGCAGATTTCGTTGCCGAGTGGATTGAACAGGAGCAACCGACTCAACTTCAGTAGGATCATTGGACTAAGTTTTTTTATGGATCCAAGATGCTGAGTGGATCTAGTGCAGGTGTGGTTTTGGTGTCCCCCAGAGGCAACAAGTTTAGCTATGTCCTCCAAATTCACCTTGATTCTTCAAACAATGAAGCTGAGTATGAGGCACTTTTTTATGGGTTGCGTATGGCCATCTCACTCGGTGTCCGTCACCTAATGGTATACGGCGACTCAGACTTAGTGGTCAATCAAGTGATGAAGGAGTGGGATGTCAGGAGCCCAGCAATGACCGGTTATTACAACATAGTGAGAGTTTGAGAAGAAGTTTGAAGGGTTGGAGCTCCACCACGTACCTAGAATCAAGAATCAACTTGCTGATGATCTGGCGAAGATAGGTTCCACTCGGAAACCTATCCCCAGTAATGTGTTCTTGGAGCATCTCCGCACCCCGTCATTCAAGGAAGATCCCTTTACGGAAGAGCCCCCGCAAGCGACAAGTTCAACCAATCCGACTGAGATCGAAGTCCCAGCTGTAGTCGACTTGGTCATGGAAGTTTTAGTGATCACCCCCGACTGGACTGTGCCGTATATCGCGTACCTTCTCAGGAAGGAACTCCCAGAGGATGAAGATGCGGCACGCCAAATTGTCCATCGATCCAAAGCCTTCACCGTGATAAAAGGGCAGCTTTACAGACAAAGTGTCACAGGAGTCACCCAGCGTTGTATTTCCCCGGAGGAAGGTCGAATGATTTTGAATGATATCCACTCGGGGACCTGTGGTCATCATGCGTCCTCTCGGACCATTGTTGCCAAAGCATACCGAGCCGGATTCTACTGGCCGCGAGCAAATGAGATGGCGAAAGATATAGTCGACAAGTGCGAAGGTTGTCAGTTCTATTCAAACATGTCTCGCAAGCCCGCGTCTGCCTTGAAGACTATTCCGCTGGTCTGGCCATTTGCTGTTTGGGTGTTGGACATGGTCAGGCCCTTCAAGACTGGCAGAAGCGGTTTCATTCATTTGCTTGTGGCAGTCGACAAGTTCACCAAGTGGATCAAAGCCAAGCCTATAAAAAATCTTGGTTCAAGCACGACCGTTAATTTCATTAGGGAGGTGATATTCAGATAGGGAGTCCCTCACAGTATTATCACATACAATGGATCCAACTTCGATTCCAATGAGTTCAGGGCATTCTGTGCCTCCCAGGGCACTCGAGTTGACTACGCATCCGTTGCGCATCCGCAGTCGAATGGGAAAGCAGAAAGGGCGAATGGCTTGATCCTTCAAGGACTGAAGCCACGACTGATGTGCGATCTCAAGCATGCTGCTAGAGCTTGGGTGACTGAGTTGCCATCTGTTTTGTGGGGACTGAAAACAACTCCGAACCTGTCGACCGATCAGACTCCTTTCTTTATGGTGTATGGCGCTGAGGCTGTACTTCCGAGTGATTTGCTACACAATGCTCCCCGGGTGGAACTCATCTCAGAATCTTAAGCTGAACAGGCACGCCAAGATACAGGTGATCTCCTAGAGGAAGAGCGCGAGATGGCTCTGATCCGGTCGACCATCAATCAACAAGACCTGCGTCAATTCCTTGCCTGTAATGTCCGAGGTTGAGCATTCCAGGAAGGACATCTTGTACTCCGAGTACATCAGAAACGATCTCACAAGCTCGCTCCGGCCTGGGAAGGCCCCTTCATCATCACCAAAGTGCTCCACAACAGGGCGTATCACCTCTACAACGTAGCAAAGAAAATAGATGAGCCATGCTCGTGGAATGTGGATCTGCTCCGCCGTTTCTATACTTAAAGCACTCGAGTGGACGAGTTGTAATAAGAATCCTACAGTTTGCTTATCAAAGACAAGTTTTTGGCAGTGTCTGATTGTTGTTCCGAAAACACATGTGTTCAAATCCCCCAGTGGGTGGCTTAGTGATAACCCACAAGTGTAGGGGATCAGTTGTAGCCTCTTTCGATAAGTAAGAGTGTTGAACCCAATGAGCAGCAAAAGGTAGAACAAATATTCCCTCAAGTTCTATCGACCACCGATACAACTCTACGCACGCTTGACGTTTACTTTACCTAGAACAAGTATGAAACTAGAAGTACTTTGTAGTTTTTGTGTGATAGGTTTGCAAGATAATAAAGAGTGTGTAAATAAAAATAGGGGCTGTTTAGATAAAGATAAAACTAAATTAGTTTTAGTAGAGAGCTTTTTGTCACGAGAAAGTTATTTGTCCCTAGGCAATCGATAACTAGACCGGTAATCACTATTGCAATTTTATTTGAGGGAGAGGCATAAGCTAACATACTTTCTCTTCTTGGATCATATGCACTTATGATTGGAACTCTAGCAAGCATCCACAACTACTAAAGATCATTAAGGTAAAACCCAACCATAGCATTAAAGTATCAAGTCCCCTTTATTCCCATACGCAAACAACCTACTTACTCGGGACTGTGCTTCTTTCACTCACGCCACCCACCATAAGCAAATCATGAACATATTGCAAACCCTACAGCGGGGATCCCTCACACTTGCACGACATGGAGAGCACCATAGGATAGCACCAATAATAAAACATGCAACTCAAACCAATGACGATCATCAATTAACCCATAGGACAAAACGGATCTACTCAAACATCATACAATAGCCATACATCATTGGGAAATAATATATAGCGTTGAGCACCATGTTTAATTAAAGATTACAGCGGGTAGAAGAGGGGTTACACCGCTGCATAGAGGGGTGAAGAGTTGGTGATGACGGCGGTGAAGTTGTTGGTGTAGATTGTGGTAACGATGATGGCCCCGGCGGCACTCCGGTGCCACCGGAAGCGAGGGGGAGAGAGCCCCCTCCTCCTCCTCCTTCCTCTTCTTCTTCTTCCTTGACCTTCTCCCTAGATGGGAGAAGGGTTTCCCCTCTCGTCCATGGTCTCCATGGTGTGGGAGGGGTGAGAGCCCCTCCGAGATTGGATCTGTCTCTTTGCCTCTCTCTGTTTCTGCGTTCCCAGATTCTGGCCCTCCACTGTTTCTTAAATTCCCGGAGATCCGTAACTCCGATTGGGCTGAATTTTGGACACGATTTTCATCAGGATATTAGCTTTCTTGCGGCGAAATAAGGGCATCAGCCGCCTTACGGAGTGGCCACGAGGGCTCTCACCCTCGTGGGCCACTCGGGCATCGTCTCACGTTGGTTCCGCTTCCCAAAATTCACATATATTCCAGAAAAATCTCCGTCCGTTTTTATCCCGTTTGGACTCCGATTAAAATGGATATTCTGCAAAACAAGAAAACATGCAACAAACTGGAACTGGCACTGGGCACTGGATCAATATGTTAGTCCCAAAAAATAATATAAAAAGTTTCCAAAAGTATATGAAAGTTGTAGAATATTGGCATGGAACAATCAAACATTATAGATACGACGGAGACGTATCAGCATCCCCAAGCTTAATTCCTGCTCGTCCTCGAGTAGGTAAATGATAAAAAAGATAATTTTTGATGTGGAATGCTACCTAGCATAATCCTGATCATGTAATCTAATCATGGCATGAATATTAATACACAAGTGATTCAAAGCAATAGTCTATCATTTGACATTAAGACAATAATACTTCAAGCATACTAATAAAGCAATCATGTATTTTCAAAATAACATGGCCAAAGAAAGTTATCCCTACAAAATCATATGGCCTGGCTATGCTCTATCTTCACCACACAAAGTATTTAAATCATGCACAACCCCGTTTTGCCAAGCAATTGTTTCATACTTTAGTATTCTAAAACTTTTTCAAGTTTCACGTAATACATGAGCATGAGCCATGGACATAGCACTATGGGTGGAATAGAAGGTGGTGATAGACAAAAGGAGGGAGAAAGTCTCACATTGACTAGGCAAATCAATGGACTATGGAGATGTTCATCAATCGATATCAATGTGAGTGAGTAGGGATTGCCATGTAACGGATGCACTAGAGCTATAAGTGTATGAAAGCTCAGAAAGAAAACTAGTGGGTGTGCATCAACTTGATTGCTCATGAAGACCTAAGGCATTTGAGGAAGCCTCTCGTTGGAATATACATGCCAAGTTCTATAATGAAAATTCCCACTAGTATATGAAAGTTAGGAGACTTTCTATCATGAAGAACATGGTGCTATGATGAAGCACAAGTGTGGTAAAAGGATAGTAACATTGTCCCTTCTCTCATTTTTTGGAGGGGCTTTTCTTATTTTAGCCCCCCTCTTTTTTTTGGCCATCTCTTTTTTATTTGGCCTTTTTTTGTTTCCTCACACGGGACAATGCTCTAATAATGAAGAACATCACACTTTTATTTACTTACAATTCAAAGATTACAACTCGAAGCTAGAACAAAATATGACTCTATGTGAATGCCTCCGGCGGTGTACCGGGATGTGCAATGATCTAGCGTATCAATGACATCAAAAAGCGGACAAGCCATGGAAACATCATGCTAGCTATCTTACGATCATGCAAGGCAATATGACAATGATGGTGCGTGTCATAATAAACGAAACGATGGAGTTACATGGCAATATATCTCGTAATGGCTATGGAAATGCCATGATAGGTAGGTATGGTGGCTGTTTTGAGGAAGGTATATGGTAGGTGTATGGTACCGGCGAAAGTTGCGCGGTACAAGAGAGGCTAGCAAAGGTGGAAGGGTGAGAGTGCGTATAATCCATGGACTCAAAATTAGTCATAAAGAACTCACATACTTATTGCGTAAATTTATTAGCTATCGAAACAAAGTACTACACGCATGCTCCTAGGGGAAGGGTTGGTAGGAATTAACCATCGCGAGATCCCGACCTCCACACAAAGGATGACAATCAAAAAATAAATCATGCTCCGACTTCGTCACATAACGGTTCACCTTGCGTGCATGCTTCGGGAATCACAAACCTCAACACAAGTATTTCTACAATCCACAACTACCCACTAGCATGACTCTAATATAACCATCTTTATATCGCAAAACTATTGTAAGGAATCAAACATATCATATTCAACGATCTACAAGTTTATGTAGGATTTTATGACTAACCATGTGAATGACCAATTCCTGTCAACTCTCTAAACAGATATAAGTGAAGCAAGAGAGTTTAAATTCTTTCTACAAAAGATATGCCCATGCTCTAACAAATATAAGTGAAGCAAAAGAGCCTTCTACAAATGGCGGTTTTCTATGTTAAGAGAAACAGGCAATCCAAACTTCAAATGATATAAGTGAAGCACATGAAGCATTCTATAAAGCCATACTCAAAAGATATACATCAATTGCAAAGAGCATTCTATAAACTAACCAAGGACTATCCCATACTAGCATGGTGCATTTATTAAAAGGAAAAATAAAAAGCACACGATGCTCCAAGAGTTTACGCATATCATGTGAACGAAATGAATCCGAAAACATACCGATACTTGTTGAAGAAAGATGGGATGCCTTCCGGTGCATCCCCAAGCTTAGATGCTTGAGTCTCCTTGAATATTTACTTGGGTTGCCTCGGGCATCCCCAAGCTTGAGCTCTTGCCTCTCCTCCTTCTCCTCACATCGAGACCTTCTCGATCTTCAAACACTTCATCCACACAAAACTTAACCGAACTTTTAGTGGCGGGGTTAGTGCATATGATCAATAAAATCATCATGTACTGCTCTAACATTATTGTATAATTATGAACAAACACCTACTGTATGCTATCACAATTCTATGGCCCCAAGTCAAGGAGGCTTCACCAAGAATTCAAATATATGCAAATAATGAAGATATAACAGCAATCTGTGAAAACAGGACAATCTGTAGTAATCTGAACATTAACCATACTTCTGTAACTCTAAAAATTCTGACAAAATTAGAAAAAAAATCAAAAAATTGTATAGCTAGACTTCGCAAAATGTTTCAGATCCTTTCGACTTCCAGTAAAAAATGTAAAATCACGCACTACAGCCAAAGTTTCTGTTTTTGCACCGCACAAACCAACAAGCAGTTTAATCATCCTAAAGGACACTCTTGGCACATTATTTTTATAATACAATGGAATTGTACAAGGGGATAATTATTTTTATTGAAAAGTTTCTGTAATCAAGGTTCACAAAGTTTCCATGGGCATGAACAAAGTTCAAGGCTAGCTCCCACTTTAACAATGCTCGGCTTTCTCACTTTCACTTTTCTTTTTGAAAAAGTTTTAGGTTCCCCTCTTTATTTTTTTGTTTTTGAACTTTATAAAAGAACACAACAGAAATAAATGACTCTCTAAAACTTTCTGGTTGTCTCCCTGGCAGCGCTTTCTTTAAAGCCACTAAGCTAGGCATAAAGTGCTCAAGTAATGGATCCACCCGGATCCCATGGTATATCAAAGCCAATTTTAATTAGCAATGATTTGGCATTTAGTAGTGAGCACAAAGTGATATGTGTCATGCAAAAACGAAGTCTAACTCTCTTCCTATGCATAGGCATGTCAAAGAAGAACAATTCATGCACATCAAGTAAAGGCCAATGCATAGTATAAGCAGTTTCTTGCAATTTTATCATGTTGGAAACATAGAGATGCGGAGATGTAGTTCCTCTCTCATAATAATTGCAAATAGGAGCAGCAAGCACATGCATATTATATCTATGAAAATCATCATGTGTAGTAGTAAAACGCAATCCATCAATATAATCCTTAATAAGGGCAAACTTCTCTGATATAGTGTGTGGGTGCAATAGTAACAATTTCATTCATAACATAAGGAACTATAGCAAGTTCATCACCATAAGCATAATTCATATTGGCATCTTGGCCACAAGCATAGCAAGCATCATCAAAAAGGGATATTTCAAACGAATCAAAGGGATCATAGCAATCATCCTCCGGTAAGCGCGAAGGGAAATTAAACAATGTATGAGTTGAAGAGTTACTCTCATTAGAAGGTGGGCACGGGTAGCTAATCCTCTCTTCCTCCTTTTGTTCTTCGCTCTCCTCGTCATCTTTTTCATCTAATGAGCTCACAATGTCATCAGTTTCTTCTTCCATAGTTTTCTGCAAAATATTAGACTCTTCTTGGACAGCGGAGACTTTATCAACAAATGCATCAATATTGGAGTTATATTCATAATTCAAATAGCAATATTTCAATATAGCTAGATTTTTAGGCCTATAAACATCATCATCAAAAGCATCATACTTTTTAAACAGAGATTCAATTTCATAAGCACCCTTAAAAGCAACGAATTCTTCTACTTGTTCCACGTCGTAATAATCATATATACCATTAGCATAAGAAGCTAAGGTTTCATTATCATTAAATTTGCATGTAAAGGGAAGGTGTGGAGCCTTCATCCTAGAGCAAAAAGTATAATCATATCCCAAGCATAGTTGCCGAGCATACCAATGCAACATATAAATTTGATCCCATAATAGTTTCCCTTTTTGTGTCAAGCGATAATCCCTAAAGTATTCACGTATATCCAACCTTACTCCAATTATATAGTTGAATGGGGTTTTCTCAGAATTATCAAAGTAGTACATAATATCTTTCACATACTGAGCATCGAGGGTTTTAGGAGGTTCCCCATCTCCATGAGTAGCAAGTACACCTAATGTTTTTGGTATTTCGTGTTCCATATCCATAACTAAAGATAGAGAACAACTTAGAACAGCAAATAAAATCTACTTAGTGATAAAGCAAACAAACACACATGAGAATATTCACCCCACGCTATTGCTTCCCCGGCAACGGCGCCAGAAAAAGGTCTTGATAACCCACAAGTGAAGGGGATCAGTTGTAGCCTCTTTTGATAAGTAAGAGTGTCGAATCCAACGAGGAGCTAAAGGTAGAACAAATATTCCCTCAAGTTCTATCGACCACCGATACAACTCTACACACGCTTGATGTTTACTTTACCTAGAACAAGTATGAAACTAGAAGTACTTTTTAGTTTTTGTGGGATAGGTTTGCAAGATAATAAAGAGCGTGTAAATAAAAAGTAGGGGCTGTTTAGATAAAGACACAACTAAATTAGTTTTAGTAGAGAGCTTTTTGTCACGAGAAAGTTATTTGTCCCTAGGCAATCGATAACTAGACCGGTAATCACTATTGCAATTTTATTTGAGGGAGAGGCATAAGCTAACATACTTTCTCTTCTTGGATCATATCCACTTATGATTGGAACTCTAGCAAGCATCCGCAACTACTAAAGATCATTAAGGTAAAACCCAACCATAGCATTAAAGTATCAAGTCCTCTTTATTCCCATACGTAAACAACCTACTTACTCGGGTCTGTGCTTCTGTCACTCACGCCACCCACCATAAGCAAATCATGAACATATTGCAAACCCTAAAGCGGGGATCCCTCACGCTTGCGCAACACGGAGAGCACCATAGGATATCATCAATAATAAAACATGCAACTCAAACCAATCACGATCATCAATTAACCCATAGGACAAAACGGATCTACTCAAACATCATAGGATAGCCATACATCATTGGGAAATAATATATAGCGTTGAGCACCATGTTTAAGTAGAGATTACAGCGGGTAGAAGAGGGGTTACACCGCTGCATAGAGGGGGGGGGGAGATTTAGTGATGACGGCGGTGAAGTTGTTGGTGTAGATTGCGGTGACGATGATGTCCCCGGCGGCACTCCGGTGCCACTGGAACCGAGTGGGAGAGAGCCCCCTCCTCCTTCTTCTTCCTTGACCTTCTCCCTAGATGGGAGAAGGGTTTCCCCTCTGGTCCATGGTCTCCATGGCATGGGAGGGGCGAGAGCCCCTCCGAGATTGGATCTGTCTCTGTGTCTCTCTCTGTTTTTGCGTTCCCAGATTCTAGCCCTTCACCGTTTCTTAAATTCCCGTAGATCCGTAACTCCGATTAGGCTGAATTTTGGACACGATTTTTATCCGGATATTAGCTTTCTTGCGGCGAAAGAAGGACATCAACTGCCTTAAGGAGTGGCCACGAGGGCCCTGGGCGCACCCCTCACCCTCGTGGGCCACTCGGGCTTCGTCTCACGTTGGTTCCGCTTGCCAAAATTCACATATATTCCAAAAAAATCTCCGGCCGTTTTTATCCCGTTTGGACTCCGATTGATATGGATATTCTGCGAAACAAAAAACATGCAACAAACAGGAACTAGCACTGGGCACTGGATCAATATGTTAGTCACAAAAAATAATATAAAAAGTTGCCAAAAGTATATGAAAGTTGTAGAATATTGGCATTGAACAATCAAAAATTATAGATACGACGGAGACGTATCACTTAGCCGCGAATCTGATTTGCCTAAGTTTCAAAAACACTCCGAGTGAGGAGCGATCCTCTCACTCGGGGGCTTAGCTGCGACCCCGTACTCGCCTAAGTTTCGAAAACACTCCGAGTGAAGAGCGATCCTCTCACTCGAGGGCTTAGCTGCGACCCCGTACTCGCCTAAGTTTCAAAAACACTCCGAGTGGAGAGCGATCCTCTCACTCGGGGGCTTAGCTGCGATGAGTGAAGAGCGATCCTCTCACTCGGGGGCTTAGCCGCGACCCCGTACTCGCCTAAGTTTCAAAAACACTCCGAGTGAAGAGCGATCCTCTCACTCGGGGGCTTAACTGCGACCCCGTACTCACCTAAGTTTCAAAAAAAAACTCCCAGTGAAGAACGATCCTCTCACTCGGGGGCTTAGCTGCGATCCCGTACTCGTCTAAGTTTCAAAAACACTCCGAGTGAAGAACAACCCTCTCACTCGGGGGCTTAGTTGCGACCCCGATGAGTACATCAAACAAGGTTACACCCACAACCCCAACTGATACATATACATGACCAATTACTAAAGCTCGCGCACGCCAATTAAATTACCAGGTACTTTCGTTTCTTGGTAATGATTCTAATGTTCATGAGAATATGATGTTGCCTAAGTTGGATACATTTGTCTTGCTTACAAATGAAGGGCCTAGCTTGGACAAGAAGGATGAACATTGGAGCAAGATCAAGAATGGACATGATGGCATGCACAAGGGGAGCAAGAACGGAGTTACAAGCGATGATTTCAGGACTTTGAAGCCACCATAATGAGTGCGAGAAGCCTTGGATGAAATATACAAGATGCCACTTCATAGATTTCGTCCAGAGGCTATTATTGGTGTTGCGTCACCTTATTATTGGGCAAGGCCCATGTAATTTCGAAATTGTAAAGTATAGGCTGTTTTTAGAGTCCGTATGTGTGGGGAAAACAGAGTTAGGGTTGGTTTCGGACCCCTTCTCCAAGGGGCCATGAAATTCCCCCTCTCTTTGTCCATATATACAGCCCATAGGGCGTCGCTTAGACTTTGGGTTTTATTTAGATTAAAGTTCGCCATAGCTGCAACTTCGCGTACTTCGTTTGTGTTCAACGACCAGACAAAGACGTCACAGAACCCCACCTTGATCAATAAAGCTTTCCTCTTATATTCGCAATATCCAGATTGCAATCTTAGTTTCTTTCTTGTTCTTCGTTTGCTTGTAGGAAATAGACCCTCGTGGTCAGGTTGATCGTGCTCCGGCGTGGTCAATAACCTCTCGGAGTTGGTTTAGCGATTGCTAAGGCGCGACGTCCTCGCACATTCTCGTAGTCGGATCGTCAAAGTCTACTCCACAGAAAACGATAGCCACCATCTCATCGAAAGACGGGACACCTTTGCCTCTATCAAGTGGTATCAGATTTCCAGGTTGCTCGGTGAGATTTTACAGTTTTCGTAGATTAGATCGAGTCTGTTCTTTGTACCTACAGTCCACGAAAAAGCCAAAAAAATAGGGTTAGTTCCTCATATCCGAACCAGTTTGAGCCTTCGCATAGTCTTTTCAATCTTCTACTTTGTTGAATTTGCGGTTGCATCGTCATGTCAAGTTGCTGGTCTTAGCGTCTAGTCTTTTAGAGTTTCAAGTTCTGGTCATAAGTTGTCACGCCGCTGCCGCAACATCTTCATAGCTACTGCCACATACCACCACCGATCCGTATCCATATACCACCACCAATCCATATCCATATACCACCACCGCTGCCATATACCACCACCGCTGCCATATTATACCACCAATCTGAGTTCTTTTCGTTTTAGATTGGTTTTCGAGATCCATCTAGTTTCGGTTTCGTGTTTCCTTGGCTGAGTAGGTCTCGGAAAAAAAAGAGTATCGAGATCCTCGGGCAGTTTTTAGGCCAAAATTTCGGCAGGTGATTTTTTCCCTATCCCATTTTTAAGGTTTTCTGAGTCTTTTGAGACACGTGCCATCATACTGTTTTTATACCGCATTTTTCGTCGTCGCTGCCCTGATTCCGAAAAAAAATCATCAATTTTTTTGTGCCTATCATCTTAGTTTGACTTGGGAAGAGTTTTGAGACACTCGCCATTATAGTAATTTTCGGCAAAAAAAAAAACAGGAGCGCAAAAAAAAAGAGGCGGAAAAAAAATCAGAGTGTGTTTTCCCCTTGTTTACGTTCAGCGCCGTGATTTCGTTAGTGTTCTAGGCTCGCGTCTCTAGTACAGTCTAGCCTAGGACCAGCACAGTACCGTCGTTGAGCGTTTATTCAACTTTGCATCTCTGCATTGATTATTGCTGACCCTTTTTGCTACCATCATATAAGCCTTCCCAACGACACATACATCTACGTCGTGCGTTTGACTCTCCCAGGTAATCGCTTTATCCAAGCTTTGAGAGTTTTGACTACCACGGTTGCTGATCACCACCTGCAGCTGGGTAAGAACTGGTAAGAATTTGAGATTTGCTTGACGGATTTGTGACGCCCCACCACCACCATTTTCTAGTAGTCTGTAGGATCATATTTTTGTGTGTTTCTATTGTTGCTAACCATGCCAGGATCACAAGTCGACGAGACTGACTGGAAGAACATGATGAACAAGGAGTTGCATGATAAATTTCAGCAAATGATGGGTCAACAGGTAGAAGATGTGATGACCAGTTTTGACAGCGCACTAGCGAGGATGGATGGCATTGAGAAGTTAATTGACACCAAGTTGGATGCCAAATTCGCTGAAGTGCTTGCGCGTCTACCTCCACCTGCCGCACCATTGCAACAACAACAACAACCACCTTCACGTCGCAAAACAGCCCTCCGCAAAGCGAGCCGTGTCGCTCTTCAGCCTGGCCAAACTGTTGGTGCTGCTGTTGGTACTTTTGTGGCTCCTGCTGCTGCAGAGGAGGAGGACGATTACGCGGGGGATTACAAGGATGAGGTTGATCAAAATTAGAACTACGTGCAACAACCAGCACCACAACCACCAGGTCGTCCACATGCAAATAATCACAATGGTAGGGGTGCACCACACCCTCAGGTACGCGATCATGACCATCTCCCTAAACTAAAATTGAATATTCCACCATCTGAGGGTAGATATGTTCCTGATATATATCTTACTTGGGAGTTAGAAACCGAACAACGTTTTACATGTTTAAAATATCCCGAGGAGAGACGTGTTGCTGCTGCTCTTTGTGCTTTCACTAGTTTTGCTTGTGTATGGTGGTCTGAATATTGTAGATTATATCTGGATAATATTGCCACTACTTGGGCTGCTTTCAAAACTGCTATGCGTACTCGTTGGATTCCACCATATTATCAACGCGAATTACTTCAGAAATTGCAGCATTTAAGACAAGGAAAAAATTATGTCGAGGAATATTATCAGGAATTACAAACTGGCCTGATTAGATGTGGTACTGTTGGGGATAATGAGGCTATGCTTGCACGTTTTATGGGTGGCTTAAGTAGAGAGTTCAGACAATTTTAGAGTATAAGGAGTATAATAATGTCACTCGTTTATTCCATCTTGCTTCCAAAGCTGAACGTGAAGTGCAGGATCGACAGGCCTTGGCGCGAACTAATTATTATGCAGGTTGACCTTCATCATGGACACCGCATGCATCATCTACTACGACACGTCCGGATGCACCACCGCCTACTTCATCCGTCACTTCTAGCCGTGATAAAAGCAAATCGGTACCACCACCATCAACCAGGAGTACACCTTCCGGTCATGCGCAGAGCTCTTCTTCATCCACGGAATCGACAGGGCCAACACATGATGTTATATGGCGTCGTTGCACTGGTCGTGGTCACTATGCGAGCAAATGTCCATCTCAGCGTGCCATGATTGCTACTGAGGATGGTGGTTATGAGTCCGCTAGTGACTATGATGAGGAGATTTTGGCTCTTATTACACGTGAAGAACATGGTGGAGATGATTCTAAAAATGAGACGCAATACATGGCTCCTGAAGACGCTGACAGGTATGAATGTTTAGTTGCTCAACGGGTTTTGAGTGTGCAGGTCACACAAGCGGAGCAAAATCAGAGTGCGCGCCCCTTTCCTCGAGGCTCCCTCGTGTGGCCCCCGGTGCCCTCCTTCTTCCTATGTATATCCACGTACCTCAGAAACTCCATACGCGGAGAGAAAACCCTAATTCCACCGCCGTAGCTTCTGTTCCCGTGGAGATCCCATCTTGGAGCCTGTTCCGGAGCTCCACCTGAGGGGGATCCAGCACGGAGGCCTTCATCATCATCATCATCGCCCTCACCATGAGTTGTGAGTAGTTTACCACAGACCTTCGGGTCCATAGCTAGTATCTAGATGGCTTCTTCTCTCTATCTGGATCTCAATACAAAGTTCTCCTCGGTCTTCGAGGAGATCTATTCAATGTACTCTCTTATTGCGGTGTGTTTATCGAGATCCGATGAATTGTGAGTTTATGATCAAGGTTATCTATGAAAGATATTTGGTTCTTATCTAAACTTTTTATGTGTGCTCATAATATCCTTGCAAGTCTCTTCGAATTATTGGTTTGGTTTGGCCTACTAGATCTATAGTTCTTGCAATGGGAGAAGTGCTTGGCTTTGGGTTCAATCTTGCGGTGTCCTTTCCCAGTGACAGTAGGGGCAGCAAGGCACGTATTGTATTGTTGCCATCGAGGATAAAAACATGGGGTTTTCATCATATTGCTTGAGTTTATCCCTCTACATCATGTCATCTTGCTTAAGGCGTTACTCTGTTCTTCTGAACTCAATACACTAGATGCATGCTGGATAGCGGTCGATGTGTGGAGTAATAGTAGTAGATGCAGGCAGGAGTCGGTCTACTTGTCTCGGACGTGATGCCTATATACAATGATCATCCAAACACTCCCTCCATCCTTCGGAGGCGCGGCCGGAGGCGGCTTCGGAGTCCGGCGGCGGACGAAGGGACGAGATCCACCACTCCCTCCATCCAAACACCGCCCCGCAGCCCGGATCCCTCCATCCCGCACGGATCCGTCCCGCGTTGACTTTTGGAGGTATAAAAAAATTCCACTAAGTCCCAGATCTGTAACATTTTGTTGCCTCTTTTGCATGCCCGTAACTTTGTGCTCGTAGGTCCGTTTTGTGCATATGATATATCAAAATGATCGTGGTGATGTGCTCTACAATTTGTCCATTGTGTCATGCTTGTTTGAGTCCATCTAGATGTCTTAAACTTCGTGACAAGAGTGCTACAGGTTATAAACTGCTGCTATTAGTTGTTTTTATGCCATGTTTGAGATGTGATAACTTGGTGCATGTTTATCCAAATGAAGCAAATGATATGTCCAAATGTTCATCATGAGATGCTCTACATGTTGGTTGCTATAGGATGCATGACAGAATTCATATTGCCATGTTTATATCCATTGCAAAAGTGCATGTGGCTGTTAGGTTTTTAAACTTGTTACGAGATGCCTAGTTGAGGAGCTCGTTGCTATTGATCTGGTTGTCCCCATGTTGCATGCTCATATGTTTTGGACTCCCCATCATGTGTTCTTTGCTGTGGTGCAAACCACTTGCCATGATATGCTTTGAGGTGACTTAAACATGCGCACAAACATGCCATGATAATATTTCTGTTTTAACACTTAGTGAAATTTCACTAAGTCTGGAATCTGTAATATCCTGATGCTATGTTTGCTTGTTGTTCTAGGAAAATCCATGTTAGTTTTGGAGTGGCCATTGATGATTCCTTGTTGTATATGTTGTTGTCTATCCATCCATGCCCTCACATGCTCATTTGGGTTGCTGTAGCATATTTAACTCTTGCTCCCAAGTTGCTATAAAATACTGTTGTCAGGTTTTTAGTGTCATGATCAAAATGTTGTAGCTTCTTGCTATTGATCCATGCCTCCTATGGAGATGCTCCAATGGAGTTGTTTGCTGTAGGATATGTCTCTTCATGTCCATGCTTCTTGTCACCATGTTTGAGTGCTGTAGAGTATATATTTCTTGCTCCAAAGTTGCTATGTGGCTGTTAATTTCAGCTTTGCTTTGTTTCTTGTTTCGGGTGTATCTTTTAGCCCGTTGCTCCGATTTGAGCAAGTCCTATATGAAACTTGTGTGATTTTGCATGTAGATTCATAATATCATCTTGTTAACATGTTTGGAGTATGTTTGCTTGATGTTTGGGTGCATCTTGCACCGTTGCCATGTTTATCTTGTTTTGATCATATCTTCTAGACCGTAGCTCCGTTTTAAACAAACTTTATATGAAACTTGACTAGAACTTCGTGTAGATTGTCATGGTGCATGTTAACTTGCTGTTTAACAACTTTAACTTAAGGTTTGTTCAGATCTGGACTAATTTCAAACTATGCTCATGAGGATTTTCCGGATTTGTCTTAAGTAGTTTCCGGCCTCATTTAAATCTGTTGTTTCTTGTGTTGTTTCTCTGTGCTTCCTACCTTGCCATGTTTTGCATCCTAAATAGACTTGTCTTGCATCCTACTTGCTAGAGTAAAATTGTCTTGTTCTTGTACTGTTTCTCTGTGTTTCCTATGTTGTCTTGTTGTGCATCCTAAGTGCATCTGCAGTGCTTCCTTAGTGCATCAGCCATGCATCCTGTAGTTTGCGCATTGCACCTTGTTTGATTTCGTGCCTGGTGTGTTCTTGTGTTGAGTAGACCCAGAAGCCGAGATCGAGTACGAGAACGAGGTTACTACCGAGGTTGAGAATGAGGAGCCCTCTTACGATCCCATCGACGACTCGACAGGCAAGATGACCTGACCCAGATATCATTACTATCTTTGCCTATTGCTAGAAGTCTCGCTCTTTAGTTTATTGCCTCGATGCCCATGTTTTGTCTGTCAGCCTCCTATTGTAACCATGAATCTATCTAACCACCCAACTTATGCAAACCTTTGTTTGGCTACGTAGGCTTCGCTCAGCCCCTCTTATAGCATTGCTAGTTGCAGGAGAAGATTTGAAGATTCTTGCTTCATGTTGAAGCTTGTTGGGATATCACACTATATAAACTCTTTAATGAAATCATCTATATATTGGTAATGGGTGGAAGGCTGAGCCTCTTGCTCGGTGTTTTGTTCCACTCATGCCGCCCTAGGAACCGTATAAACCGGTGTTATGTTCCTTGATTTTTGCGTTCCTCACACGGTTGGGGTTATGGGACCCCCTCGATAAACCGCTTAGCGCTAAGTCTTTTCCAGCAAGTCCCAACATTGGTACTATTTGCCTAAACAACTAAAAACTTGCATAGGGAGTAATTAACCCTCTTCTTAATCAACAACCCGGGCCAGTGCTCCACATGAGTGTTGGTCCAAACTGGGGGTTACACGGGGCCACCATGGGGGAACCCGAGGGCTGGTAAAAATCTGCGGGATCACCCATCCGGTCGTGGCCTGAGACGAAATACGCACGGCTACTATCAGGGTGTCGGCACGCCGGGAGGATTTGCTGGATTAGCCTTACCTTAGTCGGAGTATCTTGAGCACGGGATTCCGAGGATACTCGGGCCTTCCCACCTTGGAGTTGCGACTCCGCGGATCGTGGGCTTGTCATGGGCCAAGTTGGAACACCCCTGCAGGGTTTTGAACTTTCGAAAGCTGTGCCCGCGGTTATGTGGCAGATGGGAATTTGTTAATATCCGGTTGTACAAAAATTGACACCATGTTCAGAACACACTACCAGCGTGAGTACCGTGACGGTCATTTTCCGAAAGCGGTTCGGGAAGTGAACACGGTGGGGTTATGTTTGACGTGCTTAGTTAGGATCACTTCGTGATCACTTTGTCACTCGTGGCACTTCTCTTCTCGCTCTTATTCACGTAAGCTAGTGCTAGTGCAGCTGCAGCCTTTTATTCTTTCTTCAGCCTTGTTCCACACCCAAGGCTTAGATAGTTCTGTTACCCGGGAACGGGATTGCTGAGTCCTCCGTGGCTCACAGATTCTACACCACACTAGATGCAGGTACCATGGTGAGCTACTCAGGTGACGGCACAGAGCTATACTGGGAGTATGATGAGGAACGTAGCCGTTACTATGTGCACTATCCCGATGATCAGTAGTGGTTTCTACTAGGGGCGATTCGGACATGTGGCTTTATGTATGTTTGGTATCTTTCATTTGGATCTTCACCCGTAGACAGGTTGTGATGTTATTTGGATGATGTTTGACTATGTAATGAATTGTGTGACGTGACGAGTGTAAGCCAACTATCTCTTTTCCTTTTCATCCCTATTTTACATGAGATGTGCAAAGATACCGAACTTGAGATCATTCCAGAATGGGCTTATACCTTTAAGTCGTGCCTCGACACGTAGGAGGTATAGTCCCATCCTGGGCATTACATATATTGGTTAGCATTCCACATCAAAAATTCTTTCTTTATCATTTACCTACTCGAGGACGAGCGGGAATTAAGCTTGGGGATGCTTGATACGTCTCCAACGTATCTATAATTTTTTATTGTTCCATGCTATTATTTATGAAGTCTTGGATGTTTAATGGGCTTTATCATTCACTTT
This sequence comes from Secale cereale, assembly GCA_902687465.1. Classification (NCBI taxonomy): domain Eukaryota; kingdom Viridiplantae; phylum Streptophyta; class Magnoliopsida; order Poales; family Poaceae; genus Secale; species Secale cereale. The sequence goes on along the minus strand of LR738710.1, from coordinate 451,569,936 downwards.
TATATTATTTTTGGGACTAGCCTACTAACCCAAATGCCCAGTCCAGATTGCTGTTTTTTTGCCTATTTCAGGGTTTTGCAGAAAAAGAATATCAAACGGGGTCCAAACGGAATGAAACCTTCGCGAGAGATATTTTTGGAGAAAATCACGCACGGGAAACATCAGGGCCAACTCAGGGGACAGAGGGGCTGCCCTCGAGGGTAGGGGGTGCGCCCCCTGCCTCGAGGCTCCCTCATGTGGCCCCCCGGTGCCCTCCTTCTTCCTATATATATCCACGTACCCCAGAAACTCCATACACGGAGAGAAAACCCTAATTCCACCGCCGTAGCTTTTGTTCCCGTGGAGATCCCATCTTGGATCCTGTTCTGGAGCTCCACCGGAGGGGGATCCATCACGGGGGCCTTCATTATTGTGACGCCCGAGACCGACGTCCCAGAAGATTCCAGAAGCTTCCCGAAGATTCCAGATGTTCCGGGTTGCCCGTGGGTTTCTTTTGAGCTTGTGTTATTTATTTTTTGCATTGCATCATGCCATCATGTCATTTTATTCTTGCATCTCAACCTAAATAATCCGTGTGGGCCTTCGGTCCATTTAAATCGAGGGAAGATTGTCTTCTCTTTAAAACATAGAAAAGCCTCTCAATAGTTAGGGAGCTATATTAATAAATATTCCAATTTGTTGGAATCACCGTAACACACTTGCATAATTCCCCATTGTCTTTCCACTTCGAGTTTCTACTTCTAAACCTTGTCTTTAATTCTTTCCGTTGTTTCGAGGCTCCTACAAGATCTAGACTCTTTTGAAACTCCTTTAAGGCAAACTAATTATTTTAGTTTGTTTCCCTTTTGTTGTTGGAACTATTTTTGTGAGGTTGGAATTATTCCGTAAAGCCTTACAAAAATGTCCATCATTTTATTCTTTCTTTCTTTGCCCCTTTACTTTTATTTTTGTCTCTCCCTATTTGTTTTTTTTTTCTGCTAATAAAAGAGAGGCCAGCAGCCAGGCCTCCAGGCCCAGCCGCCACTCCAGCCGGCCCCCTTAGGCCCATCTGGCCAGGCCCTTTTCGCTTGCTAACCCTAGCGGCGACTCACCGTTCCCTTCGTTCCTTCCAGGCGCCGCCACTCTCTCTCGCCCCGAGCCTCTCCCTCTCGATCCCCTCTCCTCACCCTCGTTCCCTCGCTCTGCCATCGCCTCCTTCTCTCCCGCACCCCGCCGCCACTCTCTCCCTCTCCTCATCTCTCCTCCCGACCGCCGAGGCCTCTCGCCATCGGGTCCTCCAGCGACGCAGGCCTGCACCTCCCTCCGGCCTCACCACCAATCGCCCTCTGCCCCCGATTCCCCAGCGTCGCCGAGCCCTCTGCTCCTCCAGCGCGGGGCCCTCCTCCTCCGGCCGTCCTTCTCCTCGCAGAGCCTCCCCTCCAGCCGCTCCCTTCGCCAGCGCCAGGAGGCCGCGCCAGGGCCTCCTCCTCCCGCGGCCAGGGGCGCCCGCCTGGCTCCTCCCCGAGCTGCAGCGCGCCGCGCCCCACGAGCAGGCCTCCCTCCGTTCTCCTCCAGCGACCAAGACGCCAGCAGCCGCGCCTCCGGCTCCCTCCTCAGGCCTCCGCCGCGCAGGCCTCTCTGCTCTGGCCGAGCGAGCTCCTCCAGCCGCCTCTTCCCTGCCTCGTCCCTCCGGTGCGCCGAGCACCGCAGCACCAGGAGCCCGCGTCCTTCCCCCTTGCTGTTGCTGCCGCCTCCGGTGGCCGCGTCGCCCTTGCTGTTTTTGTGTTTTGTTGTGTTTGCCTTGCTGTGATTTTGTCAGGAGACCCGTTGTCAAGTCCGAGACCCGAGTACAACTACATAACGACGACCGAACGACTACATGAACGGCTACGCAAACGGGAACCCCAAGTACCACTACCGTCGACCCTCGAAGACCCGTGTTTCCGGATGCGACAAGTACCACTGCGCTCGACGACTCGAACATCTACAAAACGACCTCGTGAACAACTACCGTCTCGGAGACGCACCAAGTACCACGACAACCGAGTACCCCTACGACCAAGTACCACGACGACCGAACGGCTACGGTGACAAGTACATCTACGAACGTGTACCCCTACGTCGACGACGATCCCGACAAGTACCTCTACACGCGGCATGAACATCTACGATACAAAAACGCCGACACAAGACGATGACAAGTACCCCTTCGGAGAAGTACATCTACGAACTCGACGCCCGAACGTCTACTTCCACTACACCCCGTGAACGTCTACTTCCTCTCCGACCGCGAGTACCACTACGTCCCTCTACGATCTCGAACCCCTCCGAGAACGATGGTTCGAAGGTATAACCCCGTGAATGACCCGTGAGATGCATGCTTGCTTGTGTTGTATGAAATGTCTCCCTTGTGTGTGCTCGTGTCCGTTCCGACCTTTTGTTGAGCTCCTCGGTTGCCTCGTCACCGACTCGTGGGAACCCGGCAACGGGAACACCCCATCATCTCGTTTGACTCGCTTCGTCACCTTTTGCACCGGACTCTCAACGAGTTACCGGAACCGAGTTGTTGCCTTTGCATCATTTCGGATCGTTGCCGTGGCACCTTTCCATTCCACCACGGTGACAAATGCTTCCTATCTTGTTAATTGTCAACCTTTTAATAAAACTTGCATAAACTTGATCATGTCATCCGCATCATGTTAACAACACTAAAATGTGTGTTTGTTGTTGCTTATAATTAATAAACATGCTTATGGGGATTTTCCGGATATGTTGTTGTTATTCTCCGGCCTCATTTAAAATGTCTAGTTGTGTAGTTTTATTATGCTTCACCTCTTGCCATGCATATTTAAACCGGACATGCATCATGCTTGCTTGTGCATCGTATGCCATGTTGATGCTTGTGTGTTTACCGTGTTGTTTGTTTTCTTTCCGGTTGTTTCTCTTGATAGCTTCGGTTTCGTCCCGGAGTTGTGAGGATTCTCTCGTCTCTGTTGCTCCGTCTTCTTCTTGGATCCGTTCTTCTCCCTTGTGGAATCCCAGGCAAGATGACCGAACCCGGATACCATTACTATTTTTGCCTCTTGCTAGAGTATCGCTCTATAGTTTTGCCTCGATGCCCATGTCTTCTTGTCAGCCTCCTACTTGTAACCAATTGCCATGTTTAACCACCCTACCTACGCAAACCGTTGTTTGGCTAAGTACGCTTCGCTCAGCCCCTCTTATAGCATTGTTAGTTGCAGGTGAAGATTGAAGATGCTTGCTTCATGTTGAAGTTTGGGTTGGGTTATATCACACTATATAAATGCTAAATGAAATCATCTATATACTGGCAGGGTGGAAGGCTAAGCCTTTTGCTTGGTGTTTTGTTCCACTCATGCCGTTAGGATCCGTATAAGCCGGTGTTATGTTCCTTGATTATGCGTTCCTAACACGGTTGGGGTGTATGGGACCCCCTTGATAAACCGCTAAGTGCTAAGTCTTTTCCAGCAAGTCCCAACATTTGGTTCTATTTGCCTCATAATAACAACTTAATTAAATAATTAAATTTGCATAGAGGGTCGCTCCCTCGAGGATCCTTTATTTCTACATAGCAGGGGGGGCCAGTGCTGATGGTGTTGGTCCCAAACGGGGAGTCTGCGGGAACCACCACGGGGAAACTCGAGGATTGGGTCCTGTAGAATCGCCCATCCGGTCGTGTCCTGAGACTTAGATACGCGCGGCTACTATCAGGGTGTCGACACGCCGGGAGGATTTGCTGGATTAGCCTTACCTTAGTTCGGTTTAACTTGAGCACGGGATTCCGAGAATACTCGGGTCTTCCCAACTATGGAGTTGCGACTCCGCGGATCGTGGGCCTGTAATGGGTCAAGTTGGAACACCCCTGCAGGGTTTGAACTTTCGAAAGCCGTGCCCGCGGTTATGTGGCAGATGGGAGCTTGTTAATTCCGGTTGTAGATAACTTGACACAATGTTTCTAATACACTACCAGCGTGTGTACCGTGACTGTCAATTTCCGAATAGGGATTCGGGAGTTGAACACGGTGGGGTTATGTTTGACCGGCTTTAGTTAGGATCACTTCGTGATCATCTTTCGACCGATGCTCTTCTCTTCTCGCTCTCTTTTACGTAAGTTAGTGCTAGTTGCTGTTGCAGACTCTTGTTTGTTCCTTCACCTCATATTCTTTTCTTCAGCCTTATCCTCACCCAAGGCTTAAATAGTTTTGTTACCCGGGAACGGGATTGCTGAGTCCTCTGTGGCTCACAGTTACTTCACCACACCAGATGCAGGTTCAGCCGAGTTTGAAGCAGGAGTTGGGTCAGTTCTTCATCGGGAGCTCGATGAAGAGTTTGGCTGTTTGCTTGTGACGTTTCGATGTTCAGTAGTGGTTTCTACTAGGATTCGATCCTGACCTGTGGCTTTATGTTGTTTTGGTATCTTTCTTTGGTTCTTACCCGTAGTCGGGCTGTGATGTTTTGAATGATGATTGTTTATGTAATGTATTGTGTGAAGTGGCGAGTGTAAGCCAACTATCTCCTTTTGCATTTTAATCCCCCTTTTTACATGAGTCGTGCAAAGATACCAAACTTGAGATCATTCTAGGATGGGCTTATACCTTTAAGTCGTGCCTCGACACGTAGGAGGTATAGTCCCATCCTGGGCATTACAAGTTGGTATTCAGAGCCTTCTCCGACCTAGAAGCCCCACTGATTGATCGAATCGTTGACGGTTGAGTCTAGGCACACACTGAAAACTTTTTGAATCCTATATATTATATCGGAGAGTAGGATTTCTTTGCTTCTCATCCCCTTTCTCTCTGGTGAGGACTCCTGACGATTACTCTTGCCTCTTCTACTTTCAAAATTTGCACCAAATTTTTTTTAGGATCTCGCGAGTATTCTGGGATTGTTTCGATGTTCTTGTGACAAGGATATTGTTCTCGATGCCTCCTGTTCCCGAGGAGTTGAGCTTCGGGGTATCATTGTAACAAGCATATCGCGACAGTACTAAATACTTAAGACGGCCGACATCGAAAATCTCTCCTATACGGCCAGTGGCAAGATAACCCCGACATCACCCAGTACTGGGGAGGTAGTTCGAGAGTATTGCCATAGCTTGTTATAGTGGATGCTTTTCGAAGGTCCGAGGTAAACAGTTTCCGAGAAAGACTGGTTATGTGTTGAAGGATGGATACACCTGGATGTAGGTTTAGAGTTGATTGCGCGGTGCTTCCCGTGTATCCCCAACACCTGATTGCATAACTGGAAACTTTCGGAAATCTATAGGTGGGTTCATCTAGTAGTTCTAGGCATTCTTCCAACGGATGCTCGATATGAAGTTTGGGGTTCTACATTGAGTGAAGTGGTTTATGGACTTGTTCTGATCGGGAGTTGCATCTTAAAGGGTCCTTGGCTATGCTGATCCGGGGATTGCAAAACCCTTTTGTAACACGTTCCATGAGCTTTCAGCACAAAGATGTCGAACGAAGCTTCTATCTTGTATTTGTTCTATCTGATCCTTGTTCCTTTTTTATTTACATTTTGTTCTCCCAGTGGCTTCTCGTCAAGTGATGTACCTGCAGAATTCATTCGTTCAAGTCTCTGTTCGAATGATGTTGTGAAGATTAGGCTGTTGCATATCTATCCTTTGTTTTGTTTTGATTCTGGTATTCGAGTTGCTTCGATGTCAAATGTTGATTCCATACCTTTCCTAATCGGTATTCTCATATTTCTATGGGAGTGCTAATCCTTCTTGATAATCAAGATTGTCATGTTAAATCCTTTTCAACCGGTGTGCCTTCTCTTCAAGTTATCCATTCCAAGTTGTCCTTGTTTTCCCCACCCTCCCACCCTTCTTCTTCTCGGAGCAAGAAATTCTCAATGAAGTATCCATTTTATTCATGTGATATTTCTTCATTCTTTTGCTTCAATGTTCTTATCCGGTGATTCATCATGAAGATGCTCAAGAGCTTCAAGTTCATCATTCTTTTGTTCTCTAATTCTTCCGGTGGATGTAATTCAAGATTTCGGTGTTGATCTTATCCTTTTCCTCATTTCACAATGCTTTCTTATTCCGGTGCACCAGTTAATCATTCTCCTCTTGTTATTCATATCCGGAGTGCTCAAGATTAATAATTCCATTCTTAATCCATTCAAGCTATTTTGAGGATTGTTATCTTACTCAAGCCTTTTTAATTCAACCGGTGCTATATCTCTTAAGCAATCTTTTCAACGGTGATTTCTTTGAGTGGGCCCTAACCCACAGGTCTTTTCCCAGGATCTTACCTGACTCTTCTTTTCTGGAGTTATACTCAATTCTTTTCAAAGTGTGACGTAAGAATGAATCCCATCAGTCACATGCCTTCTCCAAGATCGCTTTCAAATTCTTCTCATCATTGGTTCAACCTTTTTAATTCTTCATTCCGGAGTGCTCAACAATTCTTATGGCATTTCTCGTCTTCATTCTCAACATCTGAAGATCGGAGAAGTGTTTCTCTTAAATTTTAACCCGTTCTCTCAAGAGTTGTGGTTCTAGCTTCATGCCATCCTCATAATTGTTTTCGATTGTGGGAATTGTTTTCATGCCCCTTCAGAGCAATTCTTGAATTCTTTTCTTTGTGATCCTCCGAAGGCCATCATCTCAGAATATTTCTTCGTTCTCAGTTTTCAACTTCATCCTCCAAATATTCTTCATTGATGTCCCTTCGTTCGTCTCCATATTTTTTTTTACGGTGGTTCTTTCAAGTTTACTCTTCCTTGTTATCGTATCAATTCATTTGTTCTTTCATAATCCTACCGGTGGTTCGTTGAAGATTTATCCAAGCTTGTGCTAGATCTCTCTTTAATCCTTTCCAACGAGAATAAGTTGTATGCCAAATCCTTTGGTTGTCATCAATTTAAATTGGTGAAGGAGATGCATGACATAATTCTTATTCTTATTCCTTCAAGGTGATTTAATTCTTTGTCTGGAGCTTGTTCTTCATATCATATTCTCAGTTCTAAGCTGTTCATCCTGTTTTCCGGAGCTACAAGTTATTTCAATTATATCATTCCAAGCTCCATCTAATTCATCGCAGTCCTTGATTCATATTCTTTTCTTCTTTCACTTCTCATGCTTTCATTACCGGAGTATTCATGGTGATTCATCATGTTTTAATTCATCCTCGAAGTCTTCATCAAGATTCTTGTTGGAGCTCAAGCATTCTTCATCATGCTCTCCATTTGCAATTCTTTATCTTTTCAGATGGTGTTATGACATTCTTGACAATTCCTTCATGTTTTATGATTCACGAGTTATCAAGAATGAGATATTTAAAACCATCATTTTCCTTGTTCAGCAGATCTTTCTACCCCCTTCAATTATTCATTGGAGTTATCTTGGGTTGTATTTCACCTAAAAGCTTCCCCTAAGGATTGTTGCTATTATGGTGTTTGTAAATGACCCAAGTTCTTCTTTTATCAGTCCGGTGAATAAGCTTTTCATATCCTTGTTGATCTCAATCCAATCAATTGTTTAAGTTAGTGGCTGGTTGTCACCTCTTAATTTCGAGATGTTTTTCATAAGCCCACAACGAGCTTATTCTTTTCGTTGTTGATTTTCCAACAACTCTGTTCAACCTTCTTCGTAAGGATGCTCTTTCAAATTCAATTTTGAGAGAAGTTGTCTTTTCTTCTCCATTCTTTTCTTTCGTTGAATTATATTCTATTCTTCATTCCGGAGGTCTTGTGATGTTGCTCTCTTTAACCATCATCTCGTTTTTATCAAGATCATATTCTCTCTTGCTTGTCTTTTTAACCGGAGTGCTGTCTGAATCTTTTCTTACCCCTTGTGCCATTCTTTTAATTGTTTCGGAGGCAATATGCTATTGATTGCATCAAGTATCATTCCATCTCCTCAAGTTCTTGTTCAATTCCTTCCTTTTTCAGTCGGAGTGCTGTCCAAATTATTTCATTCTTATTCCTTCTCAATCTTGGATAACCGGAGTGGTTTTGAAATTCTTTCGTCATCCGCGAGCTCTTGTTTCATGTCTTTCAACCTACAAGGTTCTCTTTGTGTTCCTTGTTCCTCCTTTTTACCGGAGTACTCTTAACTTCGTTCATCTCTGTTCTATTCTTTCTTTCAAGTTTGGTCAACCTCTCAAGGTTCTTTGGTTTCACTTGTCTGTCAAAGAAGCAACTTTGTTTTACCTCTTCCTCTTCCGTTTTTACCCGGTGATATCTCTAGGATCTCGGGTCGAGATCCTCTGTTAGTGTGGGAGAGTTGTGACGCCCGAGACCGACGTCCCAGAAGATTCCAGAAGCTTCCCGAAGATTCCAGATGTTCCGGGTTGCCCGTGGGTTTCTTTTGAGCTTGTGTTATTTATTTTTTGCATTGCATCATGCCATCATGTCATTTTATTCTTGCATCTCAACCTAAATAATCCGTGTGGGCCTTCGGTCCATTTAAATCGAGGGAAGATTGTCTTCTCTTTAAAACATAGAAAAGCCTCTCAATAGTTAGGGAGCTATATTAATAAATATTCCAATTTGTTGGAATCACCGTAACACACTTGCATAATTCCCCATTGTCTTTCCACTTCGAGTTTCTACTTCTAAACCTTGTCTTTAATTCTTTCCGTTGTTTCGAGGCTCCTACAAGATCTAGACTCTTTTGAAACTCCTTTAAGGCAAACTAATTATTTTAGTTTGTTTCCCTTTTGTTGTTGGAACTATTTTTGTGAGGTTGGAATTATTCCGTAAAGCCTTACAAAAATGTCCATCATTTTATTCTTTCTTTCTTTGCCCCTTTACTTTTATTTTTGTCTCTCCCTATTTGTTTTTTTTTTCTGCTAATAAAAGAGAGGCCAGCAGCCAGGCCTCCAGGCCCAGCCGCCACTCCAGCCGGCCCCCTTAGGCCCATCTGGCCAGGCCCTTTTCGCTTGCTAACCCTAGCGGCGACTCACCGTTCCCTTCGTTCCTTCCAGGCGCCGCCACTCTCTCTCGCCCCGAGCCTCTCCCTCTCGATCCCCTCTCCTCACCCTCGTTCCCTCGCTCTGCCATCGCCTCCTTCTCTCCCGCACCCCGCCGCCACTCTCTCCCTCTCCTCATCTCTCCTCCCGACCGCCGAGGCCTCTCGCCATCGGGTCCTCCAGCGACGCAGGCCTGCACCTCCCTCCGGCCTCACCACCAATCGCCCTCTGCCCCCGATTCCCCAGCGTCGCCGAGCCCTCTGCTCCTCCAGCGCGGGGCCCTCCTCCTCCGGCCGTCCTTCTCCTCGCAGAGCCTCCCCTCCAGCCGCTCCCTTCGCCAGCGCCAGGAGGCCGCGCCAGGGCCTCCTCCTCCCGCGGCCAGGGGCGCCCGCCTGGCTCCTCCCCGAGCTGCAGCGCGCCGCGCCCCACGAGCAGGCCTCCCTCCGTTCTCCTCCAGCGACCAAGACGCCAGCAGCCGCGCCTCCGGCTCCCTCCTCAGGCCTCCGCCGCGCAGGCCTCTCTGCTCTGGCCGAGCGAGCTCCTCCAGCCGCCTCTTCCCTGCCTCGTCCCTCCGGTGCGCCGAGCACCGCAGCACCAGGAGCCCGCGTCCTTCCCCCTTGCTGTTGCTGCCGCCTCCGGTGGCCGCGTCGCCCTTGCTGTTTTTGTGTTTTGTTGTGTTTGCCTTGCTGTGATTTTGTCAGGAGACCCGTTGTCAAGTCCGAGACCCGAGTACAACTACATAACGACGACCGAACGACTACATGAACGGCTACGCAAACGGGAACCCCAAGTACCACTACCGTCGACCCTCGAAGACCCGTGTTTCCGGATGCGACAAGTACCACTGCGCTCGACGACTCGAACATCTACAAAACGACCTCGTGAACAACTACCGTCTCGGAGACGCACCAAGTACCACGACAACCGAGTACCCCTACGACCAAGTACCACGACGACCGAACGGCTACGGTGACAAGTACATCTACGAACGTGTACCCCTACGTCGACGACGATCCCGACAAGTACCTCTACACGCGGCATGAACATCTACGATACAAAAACGCCGACACAAGACGATGACAAGTACCCCTTCGGAGAAGTACATCTACGAACTCGACGCCCGAACGTCTACTTCCACTACACCCCGTGAACGTCTACTTCCTCTCCGACCGCGAGTACCACTACGTCCCTCTACGATCTCGAACCCCTCCGAGAACGATGGTTCGAAGGTATAACCCCGTGAATGACCCGTGAGATGCATGCTTGCTTGTGTTGTATGAAATGTCTCCCTTGTGTGTGCTCGTGTCCGTTCCGACCTTTTGTTGAGCTCCTCGGTTGCCTCGTCACCGACTCGTGGGAACCCGGCAACGGGAACACCCCATCATCTCGTTTGACTCGCTTCGTCACCTTTTGCACCGGACTCTCAACGAGTTACCGGAACCGAGTTGTTGCCTTTGCATCATTTCGGATCGTTGCCGTGGCACCTTTCCATTCCACCACGGTGACAAATGCTTCCTATCTTGTTAATTGTCAACCTTTTAATAAAACTTGCATAAACTTGATCATGTCATCCGCATCATGTTAACAACACTAAAATGTGTGTTTGTTGTTGCTTATAATTAATAAACATGCTTATGGGGATTTTCCGGATATGTTGTTGTTATTCTCCGGCCTCATTTAAAATGTCTAGTTGTGTAGTTTTATTATGCTTCACCTCTTGCCATGCATATTTAAACCGGACATGCATCATGCTTGCTTGTGCATCGTATGCCATGTTGATGCTTGTGTGTTTACCGTGTTGTTTGTTTTCTTTCCGGTTGTTTCTCTTGATAGCTTCGGTTTCGTCCCGGAGTTGTGAGGATTCTCTCGTCTCTGTTGCTCCGTCTTCTTCTTGGATCCGTTCTTCTCCCTTGTGGAATCCCAGGCAAGATGACCGAACCCGGATACCATTACTATTTTTGCCTCTTGCTAGAGTATCGCTCTATAGTTTTGCCTCGATGCCCATGTCTTCTTGTCAGCCTCCTACTTGTAACAAATTGCCATGTTTAACCACCCTACCTACGCAAACCGTTGTTTGGCTAAGTACGCTTCGCTCAGCCCCTCTTATAGCATTGTTAGTTGCAGGTGAAGATTGAAGATGCTTGCTTCATGTTGAAGTTTGGGTTGGGTTATATCACACTATATAAATGCTAAATGAAATCATCTATATACTGGCAGGGTGGAAGGCTAAGCCTTTTGCTTGGTGTTTTGTTCCACTCATGCCGTTAGGATCCGTATAAGCCGGTGTTATGTTCCTTGATTATGCGTTCCTAACACGGTTGGGGTGTATGGGACCCCCTTGATAAACCGCTAAGTGCTAAGTCTTTTCCAGCAAGTCCCAACATTTGGTTCTATTTGCCTCATAATAACAACTTAATTAAATAATTAAATTTGCATAGAGGGTCGCTCCCTCGAGGATCCTTTATTTCTACATAGCAGGGGGGGCCAGTGCTGATGGTGTTGGTCCCAAACGGGGAGTCTGCGGGAACCACCACGGGGAAACTCGAGGATTGGGTCCTGTAGAATCGCCCATCCGGTCGTGTCCTGAGACTTAGATACGCGCGGCTACTATCAGGGTGTCGACACGCCGGGAGGATTTGCTGGATTAGCCTTACCTTAGTTCGGTTTAACTTGAGCACGGGATTCCGAGAATACTCGGGTCTTCCCAACTATGGAGTTGCGACTCCGCGGATCGTGGGCCTGTAATGGGTCAAGTTGGAACACCCCTGCAGGGTTTGAACTTTCGAAAGCCGTGCCCGCGGTTATGTGGCAGATGGGAGCTTGTTAATTCCGGTTGTAGATAACTTGACACAATGTTTCTAATACACTACCAGCGTGTGTACCGTGACTGTCAATTTCCGAATAGGGATTCGGGAGTTGAACACGGTGGGGTTATGTTTGACCGGCTTTAGTTAGGATCACTTCGTGATCATCTTTCGACCGATGCTCTTCTCTTCTCGCTCTCTTTTACGTAAGTTAGTGCTAGTTGCTGCTGCAGACTCTTGTTTGTTCCTTCACCTCATATTCTTTTCTTCAGCCTTATCCTCACCCAAGGCTTAAATAGTTTTGTTACCCGGGAACGGGATTGCTGAGTCCTCTGTGGCTCACAGTTACTTCACCACACCAGATGCAGGTTCAGCCGAGTTTGAAGCAGGAGTTGGGTCAGTTCTTCATCGGGAGCTCGATGAAGAGTTTGGCTGTTTGCTTGTGACGTTTCGATGTTCAGTAGTGGTTTCTACTAGGATTCGATCCTGACCTGTGGCTTTATGTTGTTTTGGTATCTTTCTTTGGTTCTTACCCGTAGTCGGGCTGTGATGTTTTGAATGATGATTGTTTATGTAATGTATTGTGTGAAGTGGCGAGTGTAAGCCAACTATCTCCTTTTGCATTTTAATCCCCCTTTTTACATGAGTCGTGCAAAGATACCAAACTTGAGATCATTCTAGGATGGGCTTATACCTTTAAGTCGTGCCTCGACACGTAGGAGGTATAGTCCCATCCTGGGCATTACAATTATCATCATCATCGCCCTCACCATGAGTTGTGAGTTGTTTACCACAGACCTTCGGGTCCATAGCTAGTATCTAGATGTCTTCTTCTCTCTCTCTGGATCTCAATACAAAGTTCTCCTCGGTCTTCGAGGAGATCTATTCGATGTAATCTCTTTTTACGGTGTGTTTGTCGAGATCCGATGAATTGTGAGTTTATGATCAAGATTATCTATGAAAGATATTTGGTTCTTCTCTGAACTTTTTATGTGTGCTCATAATATCCTTGCAAGTCTCTTCGAATTATTGGTTTGGTTTGGCCTACTAGATCTATAGTTCTTGCAATGGGAGAAGTGCTTGGCTTTGGGTTCAATCTTGCGGTGTCCTTTCCCAGTGACAGTAGGGGCAGCAAGGCACATATTGTATTGTTGCCATCGAGGATAAAAAGATGGGATTTTCATCATATTGCTTGAGTTTATCCCTCTACATCATGTCATCTTGCTTAAGGCGTTACTCTGTTCTTCTGAACTCAATACACTAGATGCATGCTGGATAGCGGTTGATGTGTGGAGTAATAGTAGTAGATGCAGGCAGGAGTCGGTCTACTTGTCTCGGACGTGATGCCTATATACAATGATCATGCCTAGATAGTCTCATAATTATTCGCTTTTCTATCAATTGCTCGACAGTAATTTGTTTACCCACCATAGAATATCGCTATTATGAGAGAAGCCACTAGAGAAAACTATGGCCCCGGGGTCTATTCTCAACATATCAATCTACATCTACTTTACTTTACCGCTTTTATTTGCTATTTTATTAAACCAAAAATACCAAAAATATAAACTATCATTTCTATCAGATCTCACTCTCGTAAGTGACCGTAAAGGGATTGACAACCCCTTATCGCGTTGGCTGCGAAGTTCTTATTTGTTTGTGCAGGTGCGAGGGACTCGCGCGTGGTCTCCTACTGGATTGATACCTTGGTTCGCAAAAACTGAGGGAAATACTTACGCTACTGTGCTGCATCTCCCTTTCCTCTTCGAGGGAATACAACGCAAGCTCAAGAGGTAGCACTGTCACTAACATTTTGCAGGTGTTCGCGGACGTCTTCCTTAGCCTCCTTGCAATGGACACGGACCAGAGACAGAGCCACGTCAGCACCACACCGAGCAGACGACTTCTTCCATTCCTGCACTCGACTAGGGGTCTCATTAAGCCGAGTCATCAGAGACTCGAGGTCATTTTCGAGCACCTTTCCCCGCCAGAGCGCCGTGTCGATCCGCGACACCGCCACCTTCAGCCGTGCAAGATAGCTCGTGACACCGGCAAGGAGAGATTCCAGTCGTAACACATTTATCGCAACCTCATCCTTGACAAGGGAATTGACGGGATCCAGGCCCGTCTCGATCCGTCCAGTCTCTTCCTCGAAGTGTTGGCAGAATTCTGCACGTACAGAGATATAGTGAGCCAACAATTGGATGGCGAGTTGGCAGTTATGAATCAGTCGGACAAAGGAAAATACCTTCAAGCATGAGGAACATCTTCTTCGCGAGTCCTCCCAGATAAGTCTCCAGCTCGTCCCTCTTCCGGGTGAGATCTCCAACTTTGTCGTCCAGAGCCAGCTTATCCTTCTTCAGCCGCGTCACTTCTCTATTAGCCTCGTCAAGGGCAGTCTTCAGATTGGCATTTTCTTCTTCCAACTTGCCGACTGAAGCCATCTTCTGGTCAACAAGTTTGGTCTTCTCATGCGCCTTCTGTTGCGCCACTGCCAAGTCGAGATCCTTCTGCTCCAAGGCTTGCTTCATTTGATCTATAAGAAATAACGCTCATCGGATGAACTTGAAGTTGTCGGTTTTCGTTGTGCACATTTATTCAAATATAGTCGACATGCTTTGTACCTTTCATACCAGATGCTTCATCCTTGGCTTCCTGCAAGTTCTCCCTGGCCACCTCTAGATCGAGATTGAGTTGGATCTGCTTCTTCTCAAGTTTAGCAATTGAGCTCCGAACTCACAAGATTTCTGCAGTCAACAAAAAAGACAAGTCAGTCGACAAGAGTAAAGACAGTTGCTTCCAAGTGATAAAGTGCAAAGATTGAATTATTACGCCAAAAGAGTTCTAAGACTACAGCCGAATCAAACATTCAACAGTAGACTCAGGGACTACACCAAGTGGGTGCACTTGGCGTGCCCCACTGGTTCCCACTCGACACGATCCGTCCAGTACGAGTGGAAGCAGTAAAAAATGGCCTTGTTCTTAGACCACAGCAGTCTGCCGGCAATCGACCATGGTCTCGGGGACTACACCTAGTGGGTGCACTTGGTGTGCCCCCATCGGTTGCCACTCGACACGATCCGTCCAATACGAGTGGAAGGAATACAAGAAACAACAACATTATTCATTCTTAGACCACGGCCGACTGCCCGCAGTCGACCATGGTCTCGGGGACTACACCCAATGGGTGCACTCTGCGTGCCCCCACTGGTTCAATCGACACGACCTGGTCGATTGAAATACACGAACTATACAACAGAAGCTAGAACACCCAGTGGATGAATGGAACAAAGGCAGTCTCAGGATAGACGTTCAGGAAAGGTTTCAAACGCTCATCCACGGACATCGTTTTATGAACAAAGCAGCGGTTTTCGGGAAGAATATCCTATCAGAACAACGACCAGTCGGAAGGGAACTCAGTCGGGAAAGAACACACCTGGACATTGATCCAAAGAGCTGAATTGGCATTGTAGGCAGCCATACGAGCCTCGTGCGCCGCCTTCGTTTGTTCCACCATCAGACCTGCTTGGCATATAGCCTCTTTTGCCGCACTCACTGGTCCTCTGGGACATGGTGGGTAGCGAAGAGCGAAGTCGATGGAGTAGTCGGAGCAGCCAGAGGATCTGAAGCTTGGAGCTGCACGGACGAGGCAAGGACTTGGACAGTCGACGTCGAAGGACGACCAGCCGACACAAAAACAACAAAAGAAACGGCAGCCCGAACTGTATCACCCTGTTGCTGAGCATCTGAAGCAGCAGGCACCTTCCTACCCCTCCTTCCTGTGCTCCTCCAAGGCACTTCTCCGTACTCGTCATCATCGCCCGGTAGTTCGATGATGTTGGGTGGTGCTACAAAACATTCGACCAAAGGAACATTCAGTCGACTGATAGAGCGGTCAACAAAATGAAGACATGGCTGTAGGGATATACCTGCGCTAGAAGTTGCCGCGTCTGCAGTCTCCTCATCATCTTGGCCCTTGTCAATATCCATGGAGGTCCCATAGGCAGCAGGACTAGAAGTTTCAGAACTCACTCGGTCAAACAGACAGATGAATCGACAAGATCCATAGAATTTCTCGAACAAGGGAAGAGCAGAAAAGAATAACACTCACGTGGAAGCAATCGGGACGTCCACCTTGATCTTACGCAGGGCTTTCCGCGGCTTTAAAGGCGCAACCTTAAGCTGCTTAGGGGCCTTCTCAGTTGGATCAGGTGAAATCGTCCGAGTGTGTTTCTGTACCTGCGTGTTGGACGGAGCCGCCTTGCCGCGCGCACCTTCTGGATCATGTGTCAGCTTGGAACGCCTCTCGATGCGAGGTGGTGATTCGACCTCCTTGCCACTGCTTGAGTCCTCGCTTTCATCATCGGATCTCCAGTCGGTGACCTCGCCACCGCCCTCCACTCCCTCTTGGACTTGCTCTCCATTAGACATCGAGTACATCTCAGTATAAATCTGCAAGACAAAGAGTTGAACAAACGTCAATCGGATTCAAAGATAGCTACAAATCAGAGCGGAAAAGCCACTCGGAAACGAAGGTCAAACCTTGTCCAGCTCGTGGGCGGGGTCGAATGGATGAACTCTCCTGGTCCCCTTGGGGTTGTCCTTGTTCCCGGTGATGCTCCGCAACCACTGCTCCATCGTCTTCTCGTTGACCTCCTCCGGGTGGACCCGAGCTGTGTCATTGGTGCCCGAGTACATCCACATCAGGTGGTCACGGGCTTGGAGAGGCTGAATCCGTCGACTGAAAAATACCTCCAGCAGGTCCATGCTAGTCACACCGTCGCGGACTAGTTGGACTACTCGCTCGACCAAAATGTCCACCTCTACTTTCTCAGCCGGGGTCACGGTCAACGAAGCAGGTTGACTGACTCGATCTATGGTGAAGGGAGGAAGACCGGTCGACTGACCCGGAGTCGGAATATCTTTGAAGTAGAACCAGGTCGACTGCCACCCTCTGACCGACTCAGGAAGGGTTATAGTGGGAAAAGTTCTCCTACCCCTCGTCTGTATACCTAAACCACCGCACATCTGGATCACATGCGTCTTCTCGTCAGTCGGATTCGCCTTCTTGACGGCTTGGGAATGGCAAGTAAAAATGTGCTTGAACATGACCCAGTGCGGTCGACCACCCAAGAAGTTCTCGCACAGGGAGATGAATGCAGCAAGATATGTGATTGTGTTGGGAGAGAAGTGGTGAAGTTGGGCACCGTAGAAGTTCAGGAAACCCCAGAAAAAAGGATGCGGAGGCAGGGAGAAACCACAGTCGCCATGAGTTGCAAGAAGGACACACTCACCCTCCTGCGGTTGTGGCTCAGTCTCGTTCCACGGCAGCCTCCAGGACTCGTGGGCAATCAGGCCCCCGTCGACCAGCTCCTCCATGTCTTCTTGCCGCATCACAGATCAAATCCAGTCCCCCTGGATCCAACCAGGGGGCAGTCCGGATCTCGACGTCGTCCCCCGGCTCGTCTTCTTGCCCTTCCTCATCGTCGGCGCCTTCTTCACGCGCTGCAGGGCCGCTGTCTTATCTCTTCCCATGGTGGCAGGCTACGCACGGGCGGAACCGTGGCATCGAGAGAGGCAGGATGCGGTGGACAAGCAGAGGAGGAAGAAGAAGAACGAAGTGCACAATACCGACGCATCGGCCTCGACGCCCTTTATGGGCCTACTTCTGAGTGGCTGACTTGTGGGCCCGAGCAATCCTGTCAAATCCCGCAACAGTCGCGCGCCCGGTACGTGGCGGGAAAGGTGGTGCGAGAATCGAGGCGTCAGTGTCTATCCGATCCAATTACTGCGGCTCGCTCCGTCCCGCGCACTTCCCCGAAAATTCAAACCCCGCAAAATCAGGGAACCGCAGAACAACCAATCATGCCGAAGATCTCGCGCCTCATCAACACTCGAAGATTACTCGCACAGTTCACCTGACGATTTCTGAATCGATCAAGGCGACTGAAATAAGGTTGAAGGGTCAGCTTGATTCCCAGGTTCAAGGAAAATGCCTCTGAAGCCTGAGAATCGGGTCGGAATCAACTTCAACTCTCTTTTCCACTCAGACCTCTATCCATTCAGGGGCTACTGATGATACCATATACCTAGGGTAGGGACATAGGCCTGACCTAGACACCCTACCCAAGCTCACTACGCTAGAATCAAAGACATTCCAAGGATGACAATGAAGGAAATATGCCCTAGAGGTAATAATAAAGTTGTTATTTATATTTCTTTATATCTTGATAAATGTTTATTATTCATGCTAGAATTGTATTAACCGGAAACTTAGTACATGTGTGAATACATAGACAAAACAGAGTGTCCCTAGTATGCCTCTACTAGACTAGCTCACTGATCAAAGATGGTTATGTTTCCTAGCCATAGACATGAGTTGTCATTTGATCAATGGGATAACATCATTAGGAGAATGATGTGATGGACAAGACCCATCCGTTAGCTTAGCAACTTGATCGTTTTAGTTTTACTGCTATTGCTTTCTTCACTACTTATAAATGTTCCTATGACTATGAGATTGTGCAACTCCCAAATACCGGAGGAAGACCTTGTGTGCTATCAAACGTCACAACGTAACTGGGTGATTATAAAGATGATCTACAGGTGTCTCCGAAGGTATTTGTGGTGTTGGCATAGATCAAGAATAGGATTTGTCACTCCGAGTGTCGGAGAGGTATCTTTGGGCCCTCTCGGTAATACACATCATAATAAGCCTTGCAAGCAAATGACTAATGAGTTAGTCACGAGATGATGTATTACAGAACGAGTAAAGAGACTTGCCGGTAACAAGATTAACTAGGTATAGTGATATCGACGATCGAATCTCGGGTAAGTAACATACCGATGACAAAGGGAACAACGTATGTTGTTATGCGGTTTGACCGATAAAGATCTTCATAGAATATGTAGGAGCCAATATGAGCATCCAGATTCCGCTATTGGTTATTGACCGGAGATGAGTCTCGTTCATGTCTACATAGTTCTCGAACTCGTAGGGTCCGCACGCTTAACGTTCGATGACGATCGGTATTATGAGTTTATGAGTTTTCATGTACCGAAGATAGTTCGAAGTCCCGGATGAGATCACGGACATGACGAGGAGTCTCGGAATGTCTGAGACATAAAGATTAATATATAGGACGACTATATTCGGACACCAGAAGTGTTCCGGGTGTTATCAGATAAAACCGAAGTGCTGGAGGGGGTTACCGGAACCCCCCGAGGGAGTATGGGCCATAGTGGGCGAATGAGGGAAAGAGAGAGGCAGCCCACTAGGGCTGTCCGCACCCACTAGGGTTCCTAGTTGTACTAGGAGTGGGGGGGCGCCCCTCTCCTTCCTTCTCCTCTCCTCCTTCCTTTCCTACTCCATGTAGGAATAGGAAGGGGGATTCCTATTCCTACTAGTAGTAGGAATCCTACTCTTGGCGCGTCATACATGGGCCGGCCGCACCTCCCCCTTGCTCCTTTATATACGGGGGCAGGGGCACCCAAAGAAACACAAGAAACATTGTTTTAGCCGTGTGCGGTGCCCCCCTCCACAGAAACACACCTCGGTCATACCGTTGCAGTGCTTAGGTGAAGCCCTGCGCCGGTAGCTTCATCATCTCTATTACCACGCCATCGTGCTGATGAAACTCTCCCATGAAGATCAACTGGATCAAGAGCTAGTGGGACGTCATCGAGCTGAACATGTGCTGGACGCGGAGGTGTCGTACGTTCGGTGCTTGATCGGTTGAATCGCGAAGACGTTCGACTACATCAACCGCGTCACTAGACGCTTCCGCTTTCGGTTTATGAGGATACGTAGACACACTCTCCCCTCTCGTTGCTATGCATATAGTAGATAGATCTTGCGTGATCGTAGGACAATTTTGAAATACTGCGTTCCCCAACAGTGGCATCATGTGCCAGGTCTATGCGTAGATGATATGCACGAGTAGAACACAATGAGTTGTGGACGATAATAGTCATACTGCTTACCAGCATGTCATACTTTGATTCGGCGGTATTGTGAGATTAAGCGGTCCGGACAGACATTACGCGTACGCTTACACGAGACTGGTTTCACAGTTACGAGCACTCGTTGCTTAAAGGTGACCGGCGGGTGTCTGTCTCTCTCACTTTAGCTGAATCGAGTGTGACTACGCCCGGTCCTTGTGAAGGTTAAAACATCACATACTTGACGAAAAATCGTTGTGGTTTTGTGTGCGTAGGTAAGAACGGTTCTTTCTAAGCCCGTAGCAGCCACGTAAAACTTGCAACAACAAAGCAGAGGACGTCTAACTTGTTTTTGCACGGCATGTTGTGATGTTATATGGTTAAGACGTGATGAGTTATACTTTATTGTATGAGATGATCATGTTTTGTAAAGTTATCGGCAACCGGCAGGAGTCCTATGGTTGTCTCTTTATTGTATAAATTGCGAAGGCCATGTAATTGCTTTACTTTATCACCATGAGGTAGCGATGGTAGTAGTAGCAATAGTTGGCGAGACGACCACGACGCTACGATGAAGATCATGGTGTCAAGCCGGTGACGATGGAGATCATGACGATGCTTTGGAGATGGAGATCAAAAGCACAAGATGATGATGGCCATACCATGTCACATATTTTGATTCCATGTGATGTTTATCTTATTATGCTTCTTATTTTGCTTAGTACGGCGGTAGCATTATAAGATGATCCCTTACAAAATTTCAAGGTACAAGTCTTCTCCCTGAGTATGCACCGTTGCGAAAGTTCGTCGTGCCGAGACACCACGTGATGATCGGGTGTGATAAGCTCTACGTTCACATCCAATGGGTACAAGCCAGTTTTGCACACGCAGAATACTCTGGTTAAACTTGACGAGCCTAGCATGTACAGACATGGCCTCGGAACACTGGAGACCGAAAGGTCAAGCGTGAATCATATAGTAGATATGATCAACATACGATGTTCACCATTGAAAACAACTCCATCTCACGTGATGATCAGACATGGTTTAGTTGATTTGGATCACGTGATCATTTAGATGACTAGAGGGATGTCTATCTAAGTGGGAGTTCTTTAGTAATATGATTAATTGAACTTTAATTTATTATCAACTTAGTCCTGGTAGTATTAGCATATCTATGTTGTAGATAAATAGCTCGCGGTGTAGCTGAAGGAAATATGCCCTAGAGGCAATAATAAAGTTGTTATTTATGTTTCCTTATATCATGATAAATGTTTATTATTCATACTAGAATTGTATTAACCGGAAACTTAGTACATGTGTGAATACATAGACAAAACAGAGTGTCCCTAGTATGCCTCTACTAGACTAGCTCATTGATCAAAGATGGTTATGTTTCCTAACCATAGACATGAGTTGTCATTTGATCAACGGGATCACATCATTAGGAGAATGATGTGATGGACAAGACCCATCCGTTAGCATAGCACTATGATCGTTTAGTTTTACTGCTATTGCTTTCTTCATGACTTATACATGTTCCTATGACTATGAGATTATGCAACTCCCGAATACCGTAGGAACACCTTGTGTGCTATCAAACGTCACAACGTAACTGGGTGATCATAAAGATGCTCTACAGGTGTCTCCGAAAGTATTCGTGGTGTTGGCATAGATCAAGATTAGGATTTGTCACTCCGAGTGTCGGAGAGGTATCTCTGGGCCCTCTCGGTAACACACATCATAATAAGCCTTGCAAGCAAAAGACTAATGAGTTAGTCACGAGATGATGTGTTACGGAACGAATAAAGAGACTTGCTGGTAACGAGATTGAACTAGGTATAGAGATACCGACGATCGAATCTCGGGCAAGTAACATACCGATGACAAAAGGAACAATGTATGTTGTTATGCGGTTTGACCGATAAAGATCTTCGTAGAATATGTAGGAGCCAATATGAGCATCCAGGTTCCGCTATTGGTTATTGACCGGAGATGAGTCTCGGTCATGTCTACATAGTTCTCGAACCCGTAGGGTCCGCACGCTTAACGTTTGATGACGATCGGTATTATGAGTTTATGAGTTTTGATGTACCGAAGGTAGTTCGGAGTCCCGGATGAGATCACGGACATGACGAGGAGTCTCGGAATGTCCGAGACATAAAGATTGATATATTGGACGACTATATTCGGACACCCGAAGTGTTCCGGAAAAGTTTCGGATTTAACGGGATTGTCGGAGGGGGTTACCGGAACCCCCTACGAGGGGGGATGGTCCATAGTGGGCCTTAAGGAAAAGAGAGAGGCAGCCCATAGAGGCTGGCCGGCGCCCCACCAGGGGATCCTAGTTGGACTAGGATTGGGGGGCGCCACCTCTCCCTCCTTTTTCCTTTCCCTCTCTTCCTTCTTGGTGGACTCCTACTAGGAATAGGATTGCAATCCTATTCCTAGTAGGATTGCACTCCTAGCCGCACCATAGAAGGGCCGGCCGGCCTCCCCCCTTGCTCCTTTATATACGGGGGCAGGGGGGCACCCAAAGACACACAAGTTGAATTGTTCCAGCCGTGTGCGGTGCCCCCCTCCACAGAAACACACCTCGGTCATACCGTCGCAGTGCTTAGGCGAAGCCCTGCGCCGGTGAATACATCATATCTGTCACCACGCCGTCGTGCTGACGAAACTCTCCCGTGAAGCTCAACTGGATCAAGAGCTCGTGGGACGTCATCAAGCTGAACGTGTGCTGAACGCGGAGGTGCCGCACGTTCAGTGCTTGATCGGTTGAATCGCGAAGAAGTTCGACTACATCAACCGCGTCACTTGACGCTTCCGCTTCCGGTCTACGAGGGTACGTAGACACACTCTTCCCTCTCGTTGCTATGCATCTGGTAGATAGATCTTGCGTGATCGTAGGAAAATTTTAAAATACTACGTTCCCCAACAGTGGCATCATGTGCCAGGTCTATGCGTAGATGATATGCACGAGTAGAACACAATGAGTTGTGGGCGATACTAGTCATACTGCTTACCAGCATGTCATACTTTGCTTCGGCGGTATTGTGAGATGAAGCGGCCCGGACCGACATTACGCGTACGCTTACGCGAGACTGGTTTCACCGTTACGAGCACTCGTTGCTTAAAGGTGACTGGCGGGTGTCTGTCTCTCTCACTTTAGCTGAATCAAGTGTGGCTACGCCCGGTCCTTGTGAAGGTTAAAACAGCACATACTTGACGAAACATCGTTGTGGCTTTGTATGCGTAGGTAAGAACGGTTCTTGCTAAGCCCGTAGCAGCCACGTAAAACTTGCAACAACAAAGTAGAGGACGTCTAACTTGTTTTTGCAGGGCATGTTGTGATGTGATATGGTCGAGACATGATGAGTTATACGGTTTTGTATGAGATGATCATGTTTTGTAATGTTATCGACAACTGGCAGGAGCCATATGGTTGTCGCTTTATTGTATGAAATGCAATCGCCATGTAATTGCTTTACTTTATCACTAAGCGGTAGCGATAGTCGTAGAAGCAATAGTTGGCGAGACGACAACGATGCTACGATGGAGATCAAGGTATCGCGCCGGTGACGAAGGTGATCATGAAGGTGCTTTGGAGATAGAGATCAAAAGCACAAGATGATGATGGCCATATCATGTCACATATTTTGATTGCATGTGATGTTTATCTTATTATGCTTCTTATTTTGCTTAGAACGACGGTAGCATTATAAGATTATCCCTCACTAAATTTCAAGGTATAAGTGTTCTCCCTGAGTATGCACCGTTGCGAAAGTTCATCGTGCCGAGACACCACGTGATGATCGGGTGTGATAAGCTCTACGTTCAAATACAACGGGTGTAAGCCAGTTTTGCACACGCAGAATACTCGGGTTAAACTTGACGAGCCTAGCATATGCAGATATGGCCTCGGAACACTGGAGACCGAAAGGTCGAGCGTGAATCATATAGTAGATATGATCAACATAAGATGTTCACCATTGAAACTACTCCATCTCACGTGATGATCGGACATGGTTTAGTTGATTTGGATCACGTGATCATTTAGATGACCGGAGGGATGTCTATCTAAGTGGGAGTTCTTAATTAATATGATTAAATTGAACTTTAATTTATCATGAACTTAGTCCTCGTAGTATTAGCATATCTATGTTGTAGATCAATAGCTCACGATGTTGCTCCCCGTTTATTTTTTATATGTTCCTATAGAAAACTAAGTTGAAAGATGTTAGTAGCAATGATGCGGAATTGTTCCGTGATCTGAGGATTATCCTCATTGCTGCACAGAGAAATATGTCCTTGATGCACCACTAGGTGACAGACCTCTTGCAGGAGCAGATGTAGACGTTATGAACGTTTTGACAAAAGCTCGGTATGATGATTACTTGATAGTTTAGTGCACCATGCTTTACGGCTTATAACCGGGACTTCAAAAACATTTTGAACGCCACGGAGCATATGAGATGTTCCAAAAGTTGAAATTAATATTTCATACTCATGCCCGTGTCGAGAGGTATAAGACTTCTGACAGTACTTTGCCTACAAGATGGAGGAGAATAGCTCAACCAGTGAGCATGTGCTCAGATTGTCTGGGTACTACAATTACTTGAATCAAGTGGGAGTTAATCTTCGAGATAAGATAGTAATTGACAAAGTTCTCTAGTCACTATCACCAAGTTAGTAGAACTTCGTGATGAACTATAATATGCAAGGGATGACGAAGGTAATTCCCGAGCTCTTTGCAATGCTGAAATCGGCGAAGGTAGAAATCAAGAAAGAACATCAAGTGTTGATGGTTAATAAGACCACTTGTTTCAAGTAAAGGGCAAAGGGATAGAAGGGGAACTTCAAGAAGAATGACAAGCAAGTTGTCACTCCCATGAAGAAACCCAAACTCAAGCCTGAAACTAAGTGCTTCTACTGCAAAGGAAATGGTCACCGGAAGTGGAACTGCCCTAGATACTTGGCGGATAAGAAGGATGGCAAAGTGAACAAAGGTATATTTGATATACAGATTATTGATGTGTATTTTACTAGTGTTCATAGCAACCCCTCGGTATTTGATACTGGTTCAGTTGCTAAAGAGTAGTAACTCGAAGTGGGAGTTGCATAATGAACATAAACTAGTTAAAGGATGAAGTGACGATGTGTATTGGAAGCAATTCCAAGATTGATATGATCATCATCGCACACTCCCTATACTTTCGGGATTAGTGTTGAATCTAAATAAGTGTTATTTGGTGTTTGTGTTGAGCATGAATATGATTTGATCATGTTTATTGCAATACGGTTATTCATGTAAGTTAGAGAATAATTGTTGTTCTGTTTACATGAATAAAACCTTCTATGGTCATACACCCAATGAAAATAGTTTGTTGGATCTCGATCGTGTGATACACATATTCATAATATTGAAGCCAAAAGATGCAAGGTTAATAATGATAGTGCAACTTATTTGTGGCACTGCCGTTTAGGTCATATTGGTGTAAAACGCATGAAGAAACTCCATAGTGATGGACTTTTGGAATCACTTGATTATGAATCAGTTGGTGCTTGCGAACCATGCCTCATGGGCAAGATGACTAAAACTCCGTTCTCTGGAACTATGGAGCGAGCAACAGATTTGTTGGAAATCATACATACTGATGTATGTGGGCCAATGAGTGTTGAAGCTCGCGGCGGGTATCGTTATTTTCTGACCTTCACTGATGATTTGAGCAGATATGGGTATATCTACTTAATGAAGCACAAGTCTGAAACATTTGAAAAGTTCAAAGAATTTCAGAGTGAAGTAGAGAATCATCGTAACAAGAAAATAAAGTTTCTACGATCTGATCATGGAGGAGAATATTTGAGTTACGAGTTTGGTCTTCATTTGAAACAATGTGGAATAGTTTCACAACTCACGCCACCCGGAACACCACAGCGTAATGATGTGTCCGAACGTCGTAACCGTACTTTATTGGATATGGTGCGATCTATGATGTCTCTTACCGATTTACCACTATCGCTTTTGGGGTTATGCATTAGAGACAGCTACATTCACGTTAAATAGGGCACCATCTAAAATCCATGGAGATGACACCGTATGAACTGTGGTTTGACGAGAAACCTAAGCTGTCATTTCTTTAAGTTTGGGACTGCGATGCTTATGTGAAAAAGTTTCAACATGATAAGGTCGAACCCAAATCAGAGAAGTAAATCTTCATAGGATACCCAAAAGAAACTGTTGGGTACACCTTTTATCACAGATCTGAAGGTAAGGTCTTTGTTGCTAAGAGTGGATCCTTTCTAGAGAAGGAGTTTCTCTCGAAAGAAGTGAGTGGGAGGAAAGTAGAACTTGATGAGGTAATTGTACCTTCTCCCGAATTGGAAAGTGGAACATCACAGAAACTAGTTCCAGTGATTCCTACACCAATTAGTGAGTAAGCTAATGATGATGATCATGAAACTTCAGATCAAGTTTCTGCCGAACTTCGTAGATCAACCAGAGTTCCTTCCGCACCAGAGTGGTACGGCAACCCGGTTCTGGAAGTCATGTTACTGGACCATGATGAACCTACGAACTATGAGGAAGCGATGATGAGCCCAGATTCCACAAAATGGCTTGAGCCATGAAATCTGAGATGGGATCCATGTATGAGAACAAAGTATGGACTTTGGTTGACTTGCCCGATGGTCGGCAAGCCATTAAAAATAAATGGATCTTTAAGAGGAAGACTGACGCCGATGGTAATGTTACTGTCTACAAAGCTCGACTTGTTGCGAAAGGTTTTAGACAAGTTCAAGGTGTTGACTATGATGAGATTTTCTCGCCCGTAGCGATGCTTAAGTCTGTCCGAATCATGTTAGCAATTGCCACATTTTATGAAATCTGGCAAATGGATAACGAAACTGTGTTCTTTAATGGATTTATTAAAGAAGACTTGTATATGATGCAACCAGAAGGTTTTGTCCATCCTAAAGGTGCTAACAAAATGTGCAAGCTCCAGCGATCCATCTATGGACTGGTGCAAGCATCTCGGAGTTGGAATATATGCTTTGATAAGTTGATCAAAGCATATAGATTTATACAGACTTGCGGTGAAGCCTGTATTTACAAGAAGTGAGTGGGAGCACTACAACCTTTCTGATAAGTATATGTGAATGACATATTGTCGATCAAAAATGATGTAGAATTTTCTGGAAAGCATGAAGGAGTGTTCGAAAGGAGTTTTTCAAAGAAAGACCTTGGTGAAGCTGCTTACATATTGGGCATCAAGATCTATAGAGATAGATCAAGACGCTTGATAAGACTTTTGATGAGTACATACCTTGATAAGATTTTGAAGTAGTTCAAAATGGATCAGTCAAAGAAGGAGTTCTTCCCTGACTTGTAAGGTGTGAAGTTGAGTAAGACTCAAAGCCAGACCACGGCAGAAAAATATAGAGAGAATGAAAGTCATTCCCTATGCCTCAACAATAGTTTCTATAAAGTATGCCATGCTGTGTACCAAACATGTTGTGTACCTTGCCATGAGTTTGTCAAGGGGGTACAATAGTGATCCAGGAGTAGATCACTGTACAGCGGTCAAAATTATCCTTAGTAACTGGATGACTAAGGAAATGTTTCTCGATTATGGAGGTGATAAAGAGTTCGTCGTAAAGGGTTACGCCGATGCAAGCTTGGACACTAAATCCAGATGACTCTAAGTATCAATCTGGATGCGTATTGAAAGTGGGAGCAATTAGCTAGAGTAGCTCCATGCAGAGCATTGTAGACATAGAAATTTGCGAAATACATACGGATCTGAATGTGACAGACCCGTTGACTAAACTTCTCTCACAAGCAAAACATGATCACACCTTATTACTCTTGTGTATTAATCACATAGCGATGTGAACTAGATTATTGACTCTAGTAAACCCTTTGGGTGTTGGTCACATGGTGATGTGAACTATGGGTGTTATTCACATAACGATGTGAACTATCGGTATTAAATCACATGGCGATGTGAGCTAGATTAGTGACTCTAGTGCAAGTGGGAGACTGAAGGAAATATGCCCTAGAGGCAATAATAAAGTTGTTATTTATATTTCCTTATATCATGATAAATGTTTATTATTCATACTCCGGAAACTTAGTACATGTGTGAATACATAGACAAAACAGAGTGTCCCTAGTATGCCTCTACTAGACTAGCTCATTGATCAAAGATGGTTATGTTTCCTAACCATAGACATGAGTTGTCATTTGATCAACGGGATCATATCATTAGGAGAATGATGTGATGGACAAGACCCATCCGTTAGCATAGCACTATGATCGTTTAGTTTTACTGCTATTGCTTTCTTCATGACTTATACATGTTCCTATGACTATGAGATTATGCAACTCCCGAATACCGTAGGAACACCTTGTGTGCTATCAAACGTCACAACGTAACTGGGTGATCATAAAGATGCTCTACAGGTGTCTCCGAAAGTATTCGTGGTGTTGGCATAGATCAAGATTAGGATTTGTCACTCCGAGTGTCGGAGAGGTATCTCTGGGCCCTCTCGGTAACACACATCATAATAAGCCTTGCAAGCAAAAGACTAATGAGTTAGTCACGAGATGATGTTTTACGGAACGAGTAAAGAGACTTGCCGGTAACGAGATTGAACTAGGTATAGAGATACCGACGATCGAATCTCGGGCAAGTAACATAACGATGACAAAAGGAACAACGTATGTTGTTATGCGGTTTGACCGATAAAGATCTTCGTAGAATATGTAGGAGCCAATATGAGCATACAGGATCCGCTATTGGTTATTGACCGGAGATGAGTCTCGGTCATGTCTACATAGTTCTCGAACCCGTAGGGTCCGCACGCTTAACGTTTGATGATGATCGGTATTATTAGTTTATGAGTTTTGATGTACCGAAGGTAGTTCGGAGTCCCGGATGAGATCACGGACATGACGAGGAGTCTCGGAATGTCCGAGACATAAAGATTGATATATTGGACGACTATATTCGGACACCCGAAGTGTTCCGGAAAAGTTTCGGATTTAACGGGATTGCCGGAGGGGGTTACCGGAACCCCCTACGAGGGGGGATGGTCCATAGTGGGCCTTAAGGAAAAGAGAGAGGCAGCCCATAGAGGCTGGCCGGCGCCCCACCAGGGGATCCTAGTTGGACTAGGATTGGGGGGCGCCACCTCTCCCTCCTTTTTCCTTTCCCTCTCTTCCTTCTTGGTGGACTCCTACTAGGAATAGGATTGCAATCCTATTCCTAGTAGGATTGCACTCCTAGCCGCACCATAGAAGGGCCGGCCGGCCTCCCCCCTTGCTCCTTTATATACGGGGGCAGGGGGGCACCCAAAGACACACAAGTTGAATTGTTCCAGCCGTGTGCGGTGCCCCCCTCCACAGAAACACACCTCGGTCATACCGTCGCAGTGCTTAGGCGAAGCCCTGCGCCGGTGAATACATCATATCCGTCACCACGCCGTCGTGCTGACGAAACTCTCCCGTGAAGCTCAACTGGATCAAGATCTCATGGGACGTCATCAAGCTGAACGTGTGCTGAACACGGAGGTGCCGTACGTTCGGTGCTTGATCGGTTGAATCGCGAAGAAGTTCGACTACATCAACCGCGTCACTTGACGCTTCCGCTTCCGGTCTACGAGGGTACGTAGACACACTCTTCCCTCTCGTTGCTATGCATCTGGTAGATAGATCTTGCGTGATCGTAGGAAAATTTTAGAATACTACGTTCCCCAACAGTAGCTCCCCGTTTATTTTTATATGTTCCTAGAGAAATATAAGTTGAAAGATGTTAGTAGCAATGATGCGGACTAGGTCCGTGATCTGAGGATTATCCTCATTGCTGCACAGAAATGTTATGTCCTTGGTGCACCACTAGGTGACATATCTATTGCAAGAGCAGATGCAAACGTTATGAACGTTTGGCAAAGCTCAATATGATGTCTACTTAATAGTTCAGTGCACCATGCTTTACGGCTTAGAACCGGGACTTCAAAAACGTTTTGAACACCACAAAGCATATAAGATGTTCCAAGAGTTGAAATTAGTATTTCATACTCATGCCCGTGTCGAGAGGTATGAGACCTCTGACAGTACTTTGCCTACAAGATGGAGGAGAATAGCTCAACCAGTGAGCATGTGCTCAAATTGTCTGGGTACTACAATTGCTTGAATCAAGTGGGAGTTAATCTTCTAGATAAGATAGTAATTGACAAAGCTCTCTAGTCACTATCACCAAGTTCGTAGAACTTCGTGATGAACTATAATATGCAAGGGATGACGAAAGTAATTCCCGAGCTCTTCGCGGTGTTGAAATCGACGAAGGTAGAAATCAAGAAAGAGCATCAAGTGTTGATGGTTAACAACACCACTTGTTTCGAGTAAAGGGCAAAGGGATAGAAGGGGAACTTCAAGAAGAATGACAAGCAAGTTGTCACTCCCGTGAAGAAACCCAAAGATAAACTCAAGCCTGAAACTAAGTGCTTCTACCGCAAAGGAAATGGTCACTAGAAGTGGAACTGCCCTAGATATTTGGCGAATAAGAAGAAATTCAGAGTGTAGTAGAGAATCATCGTAACAAGAAAATTATGTTTCTACGATCTGATCGTCGAGGCGAATATTTGAGTTACGAGTTTGGTCTTCATTTAAAACAATGTGGAATAGTTTCACATCTCACGCCACCCGGAACACCAGAGCGTAATGGTGTGTTCGAATGTCGTAACCGTACTTTATTAGATATGGTGCGATCTATGATGTCTCTTACCAATTTACCACTATTGTTTTGGGTTATGCATTAGAGACAGTTGCATTCACGTTAAATAAGGACACCATCTAAATCCGTTGAGACGAAGCCTTATGAACTGTGGTTTAGCAAGAAACCAAAGTTGTTGTTTCTTAAAGTTTGGGGCTGCGATGCTTATGTGAAAAAAGCTTCAAACTGATAAGCTCGAACCCAAGTCAGAGAAATGTGTCTTCATAGGATACCCAAAGGAAACTGCTGGGTACACCTTCTATCACAGATCCGAAGGCAAGATATTCGTTGCTAAGAATGGATCCTTTCTAGAGAAGGAGTTTCTCTCGAAAGAAGTGAGTGTGAGGAAAGTGGAACTTGATGAGGTAATTGTACCTTCTCCCAAATTGGAAAGTAGTACATCATAGAAACTAGTTCCAGTGATTCCTACACCAATCAGCGAGGAAGCTAATGATGATGATCATTAAACTTTAGATAAAGTTACTACTGAACCTCGTAGGTCAACCAGAGTGCGTTTCGCGCCAGAGTGGTACGGTAACCCGGTTCCGGAAGTCATGTTACTAGACCATGATGAACCTACGAACTATGAGGAAGCAATGATGAGCCCAGATTCCGCAAAATGGCTTGAGGCCATGAAATCTGAGATGGGATCCATGTATGAGAACAAAGTGTGGACTTTGGTTGACTTGCCCGATGATCGGCAAGCCATTAAAAATAAATGGATCTTTAAGAGGAAGACTGACGCCGATGGTAATGTTACTGTCTACAAAGCTCGACTTGTTGCGAAAGTTTTTCGACAAGTTCAAGGTTTTGACTACGATGAGATTTTTTCACTCATAGCAATTCTTAAGTCTGTCTGAATCATGTTAGTAATTGCCGCATTTTCTGAAATCTGGCAAATGGATAACAAAACTGCATTCTTTAATGGATTTATTAAAGAAGAGTTGTATATGATGCAACCAGAAGGTTTTGTCAATCCAAAAGGTGCTAACAAAATGTGCAAGCTCCAGCGATCCATCTATGGACTGGTGCAAGCATCTCAGAGTTGGAATATACGCTTTGATAAGTTGATCAAAGCATATAAGTTTTATACAGACTTGCGGTGAAGCCTGTATTTACAAGAAACTGGGTGGGAGCACTATAGCCTTTCTGATAAGTATATGTGAATGACATATTGTCGATCGAAAATGATGCAGAATTTTTTGGAAAGCATAAAGGAGTGTTTGAAAGGAGTTTTTCAAAGAAATACCTCGGTGAAGCTGCTTACATATTGAGCATCAAGATCTATAGAGATAGATCAAGACGCTTGATAAGTTTTTTCAATGAGTACATACCTTGACAAGTTTTTGAAGTAGTTCAAAATGGAACAGTCAAAGAAAGAGTTCTTGCCTGTGTTGCAAGGTATGAAGTTGAGTAAGACTCAAAACCCGACCACGGCAGAAGATAGAGAAAGAATGAAAGTCATTCCCTATGCCTCAGCCATAGGTTCTA
The DNA here is from genome assembly GCA_902687465.1 of Secale cereale. Taxonomy (NCBI): domain Eukaryota; kingdom Viridiplantae; phylum Streptophyta; class Magnoliopsida; order Poales; family Poaceae; genus Secale; species Secale cereale. Next base: position 451,537,998 of record LR738710.1, on the reverse strand, counting down.
TAAAGTATGTCATGCTGTGTACCAAACCTGTTGTGTACCTTGCCATGAGTTTGGCAAAGAGGTACAAAAGTGATCCAGGAGTAGATCACTGGACGGCGGTCAAAATTATCCTTAGTTACTGGATGACTAAGGAAATGTTTCTCGATTATGGGGGTGATAAAGAGTTCGTCGTAAAGAATTACACCGATGCAGGCTTTGACACTAATCCAGATGACTCTAAGTATCAATCTGGATACGTATTGAAACTGGGAGCAATTAGCTAGAGTAGCTCCATGCAGAGCATTGTAGACATAGAAATTTGCGAAATACATATGGATCTGAATGTAACAGACCCGCTGACTAAACTTCTCTCACGAAGCAAAACATGATCACTCCTTAATACTCTTTGGGTGTTAATCACATGGCGATGTGAACTAGATTATTAAGTCTAGTAAACCCTTTGGGTATTGGTCACATGGCGATGTGAACTGTGGGTGTTATTCACATAACGATGTGAACTATCGATATTACATCACATGGCGATGTGAACTAGATTATTGACTCTAGTGCAAGTGGGAGACTGAAGGAAATATGCCCTAGAGGCAATAGACAATTCGTTATTTATATTTCCTTATAACATGATAAATGCTTATTATTCATGCTAGAATTGTATTAACCGGAAACTTAGTACATGTCTGAATACATAGACAAAACAGAGTGTCCCTAGTATGCCTCTACTAGACTATGCTCATTGATCAAATATGGTTATATTTCCTAGCCATAGACATGAGTTGTCATTTGATCAACAAGATCACATCATTAGGAGAATGATGTGATGGACAAGACCCATCCGTTAGCTTAGCAACTTGATCGTTTTAGTTTTACTGCTATTGCTTTCTTCATAACTTATACATGTTCCTATGACTATGAGATTGTGCAACTCCCGAATATCGGAGGAACACCTTTTGTGCTATCAAACGTCACAACGTAACTAGGTGATTATATAGATGCTCGACAGGTGTCTCCGAAGGTATTCGTGGTGTTGGCATAGATCAAGAATAGGATTTGTCACTCTAAGTGTCAGAGAGGTATCTCTGGGCCCTCTCGGTAATACACATCATAATAAGCCTTGCAAGCAAATGACTAATGAGTTAATCACAAGATGATGTATTACGGAATGAGTAAAGAGACTTTCCGGTAACGAGATTAACAAGGTATAGTCGACGATCGAATCGCGGGCAAGTAACATACCGATGACAAAGGGAACAACGTATGTTGTTATGCAGTTTGACCGATAAAGATCTTCGTAGAATATGTAGGAGCCAATATGAGCATCCAGATTCCGCTATTGGTTATTGACCGGAGATGAGTCTCAGCCATGTCTACATAGTTCTCGAACCCGTAGGGTCCGCACACTTAACGTTCGATGACGATCGATATTATGAGTTTATGAGTTTTGATGTACCGAAGATAGTTCGGAGTCCCAGATGAGATCACAGACATGACGAGGAGTCTCGGAATGTCTGAGACATAAAGATTAATATATTGGATGACTATATTCGGACACCGGAAGTGTTCCGGGTGTTATCGGATAAAACCGAAGTGCCGAAGGGGGTTACCGGAACCCCCCGAGGGAGTATGTGCCATAGTGGGCCAATGAGGGAAAGAGAGAGGCATCCCACTAGGGCTGGCCGCACCCCCCTAGGGTTCCTAGTTGGACTAGGAGTGGGGGGCGCCCCTCTCCTTCCTTCTCCTCCTTCCTTTCCTACTCCTAGTAGGACCTACTCCTGGCGTGCCATACATGGGCCGGCCGCACCTCCCCCTTGCTCCTTTATATACGGCGGCAGGGGCACCCAAAGACACACAAGAAACATTGTTTTAGCCGTGTGCGGTGCCCCCCTCCACAGAAACACACCTCGGTCATACTGTTGCAGTGCTTAGGCGAAGCCCTGCGCCGGTAGCTTCATCATCTCCGTCACCATGCCGTCGTGCTGACAAAACTCTCCCGTGAAGCTCAACTGGATCAAGAGCTCGTGGGATGTCATCGAGCTGAACGTGTGCTGAACGCGGAGGTGCCGTACGTTCAGTGCTTGATCGGTTGAATCGCGAAGATGTTCGACTAGATCAACCGCGTCACTAGACACTTCCGCTTTCGGTCTATGAGGGTACATAGACACACTCTACCCTCTCATTGCTATGCATCTAGTAGATAGATCTTGCGTGATCGTAGGAAAAATTTGAAATACTACGTTCCCCAATAGACAAAAGATATCGACTGAAGTAACCGAAGAGTGCAATCCACTCGACCATGTGTCTCACTCGGATACCCCAATTCCATTCGACCAGTATGAAGTCACTCGACCGAACAAAGAACCACATGGAGCATAGGATATCAAAGGCCACCTCAGATGGCAACGGTCGGGCATTCACTCCGTAGTCTTAAAGGTCATTTATAACTCTTTATTGCGGGCGTTATGAGTAACGTCCTATCTTTATGTACATTGAACCCTCTGTAACGTGGGATGGCTGGGGTCCTGGCGCACTCTATATAAGCCACCCCCTCCTCCGGTACGAGGGTTCGCACCCCCTGTAACACACAAACCCCCATATTCTAGTCGACAGCCTGCGGGCACCGAGAGGTGGGTCTTTTACCTCCTCCGAGAGGGGCCTGAACTCGTAAAACTCGTGTGTACAACCTTGCCGTAGCTAGGACCTTGCCTCCTCCTACGTACCCCCTACTGTCACTGTCAGGCTTAGTACCATGACATCGCTTGTGTAATGCCCAGGATGGAGTTATACCTCCTACGTGTCGAGGCACGACTTAAAGGCATAAGTCCATCCTAGAATGATCTCAAGTTTGGTAATCTTTGCACAACTCATGTAAAAGAGGGATAGTAAACTGAAAAATAGTTGGCTTACAATCGCCACGTCACAGAATAACAGTACAAGTCTCAAGCATCATACATTAAGAGCACTACAACCCTCTAAGGGCAAAAGCCAAATGTCAAAGTACCAAACTCAGATAAATAAAACAACCACAGGCGGATCGAATCCTAGTAAGAGTCTCCACTACTGATCGTCCGGGTAGCGCACGTAGTAACGACTACGCTCCTCGTCGTACTCCCAATCCAGCTCGGTGCCATCACCTGGATAGCTCACAGCTGGACCTGCATCTGGTGTGTGAAGTAACTGTGAGCCACAGAGGACTCAGCAATCCCGTTCCCGGGTAACAGAACTATCAAAGCCTTTGGGTGAGGGAAAGGCTGAAGAAAGAACAAGTCTGCAGCAGCAACTAGCATCTAGCTTACGCAAGTGAGAGCGAGAAGAGAAGGCATCGCGAGAAGTGATCACGAAGTGATCCTAGCTACAAGCTCACAAACATAACCCCTCCGTGTTCAACTCCCGAATCCCTATTCGGAAATTGACAGTCACGGAACACACGCTGGTAGTGTATTAGCATCATTGTGTTAAGTTATCTACAACCGGAATTAACAAGCTCCCATCTGCCACATAACCGCGGGCACGGCTTTCGAAAGTTCAAAACCCTGCAGGGGTGTTCCAACTTGACCCATTACAAGCCCACGATCCGCGGAGTCGCAACTCCAAAGTGGGAAGACCCGAGTATCCTCGGAATCTCGTGCTCAAGATATACCGAGCTAAGGTAAGGCTAATCCAGCAAATCCTCCCGGCGTGTCGACACCCTGATTGTAGCCGCGCGTATCTAGGTCTCAGGACACGACCGGATGGGCGATCCCACGGGTTTTTACCAAACCTTGAGTTTCCTCGAGGTGGCCCCGCGTAACCCCCGTTTCGGACCAACACTCATGTGGAGCACTGGCCCGGGGTTGTTGATTAAGAAAAGGGTTTATAACTCCCTATGCAAGTTTAGTTTGTTATTAGGCAAATAGTACCAATGTTGGGATTTGCTGGAAAAGACTTAGCACATAGCGGTTTATCGAGGGGGTCCCATACACCCCAACCGTGTTAGGAACGCAAAATCAAGGAACATAAAACCGGCTTATACGGATCCTAACGGCATGAGTGGAACAAATCACCAAGCAAAAGGCTTAGCCTTCCACCCTTGCCAATATATAGGTGATTTCAGTTAAAGCATTTATATAGTGTGATATAACCCAACCAAACTTCAACATGGAGCAAGCATCTTCACTTCACCTGCAACTAGCAACGCTATAAGAAGGGCTGAGCGAAGCGTACTTAGCCAAGCAACGGTTTGCATAGGTAGGGTGGTTAAACGTGGCAAGTGGTTACAAGTAGGAGGCTGACAAGAAGAACATGGGCATCGAGGCAAAACTATAGATCGAGACTACTAGCAATAGGCAAAGATAGTAAAGTTATCGGGGTTCGGTCATCTTGCCTGAAGAGAAGACGTTCGGATCGAAAGAAGGGTCCTCGTGCTCAAACTCGTTGGAAACCTCGTGCTCAACCTCGTTGGAAAACTCGTGCTCAACTTCCGGCTCTAAACACAACAAACACACCAAGCACCAATCAACAAAATGCAATGCGCACTCGAAAAACATGAATGCATGATGGATGCACTAAAGATGCACATGGAGCACGTAAAACATCACTCAAGTAAAACACCTCAAAACAAGATAACAACCTGATATTATTAATCTACACAGAAAATCACCCAAGTTTGATATAAGATTCGCTGAAATCGGAGTTACGGGCTAAAAGTTATGCCCGAAACAAGATTTGAGCGAAAACTAAAAATTACAGCATCATAGCATCTTTGGAGCTCAAAACAATTAATCTACAGCACCCAAAAAGCATGGCAAAGGACTTGAACACAAACTAGATATAATGTACAGCAACTAGGTCCAAAGTGCACCCCCAACGGAGTCACGGATCAATAGCAATGATCTTGGACATATTGAACTTTGAAATAAAATTCTGGCAGCAGAATTTTATTGAAAGTTTGGAGCAAAAGATAAACATGCTACAGCCACTCAAATGGACATGTGAGGACATGAATGGAAAGACAACAATATATACTTCAAGGAACAATCAAAATCCACCCCGAAACTATCATGCTTTGTCCTACAACATCTCACGAACATGGCATCGGAACGTTACAGATTTCAGACTTAGTGAAATTTCACTAAGTCCTAAAACAGCAACATCATCATACCATCAAAAAGAGCATGTTTAAGTCACATCTAAACTAAACATGGCAAAGGGTAAGCACCTCATCAAAATACATATGACGGTGATCCCGAAACACACAAGCATGCATCATTGTGGTGAACACAACGATTGCAACGAGCTCATCAAGATGGCATTTCATAACAAGTGAAAACACAATATGTGAACATGGCATCTTGCAACGATGATAACAAGGAAACAATAAATCTATCATGCAACCTATCACACACAACACGTAGTTCGTGGCAAGACGAACACGTGGACATGTCATTTGCATCGTTTGGACAAACGTGCTAAAAGTTATCACAAGTCAAAGGTGGCATGAAAATAACACACAACAGCAGTTTATATCATGATGCACTCTTGTAACAGCAAAACAAGTGTCAAGATGACATCTAACATGCATGACTACAACAGGTAAAACGTAGAGGACATCTCCACGAACATCTGGACATGCTACACGCGCAAAACGGAGCAGCAGGTAAAAAGTTAGGGCAGGTCAAAGTAAGCATCTCAGATAAGCAGATCTGGAGATTTAGGGAAAAAGAGTCAACCTCGTTGGATCAGATCTGGAACAGTAACAGGCCCGCGAGGAACAGTGCGGGGGCGGCGACGGCCCGCTCGGCGGAGGTGGCCCGGCTCGGTAGCCCACTCGGCCGACGGCGGGGTACGGCCTGGCCCAGCCGCGGAGAGGCGAGGCGTGCGCCTGGGCCGGGGAAGCGGCGGCGGCTGGAGGGAGCCCGCGCGGCGAAGCCGGACGACGGGACGGGCCCGCTCGGGCGCGGGGAGCGGCCCGGCGCGCTGTGCGGCGAGGTGGAGTGAGCGGGCCGGCGGGAGGAGGCGACGATGGGCCTCGGCGGCGGTGACAAAGCGGGCCCAGGCGCGGGAGGCAGGCCTGGGGCGGCGATCTGGTCCCCCCGGCGCGCGGAGGCAGCGACGTACGGCCCGATCGAGCGGTCCACTGGCGCCCGTCGCTGCGAAGCGATGCGGTCGGTCGCTCGACCGCGGGAGGTGGCCCACCCGGCGCTAGCTGACCCGGCGGTGAGGCTGTGTCGAACGAGGCGCCTAGTTCGGCCAGATCTGCGGGAGGAGTCTTTGGGATCTGAAGAAAAAAAGAAAAACAAAGGAAGGGATCTAGAGGAGGAAGAAGAAGGAAATAGGGATGCCCAAAATAGACTAGGGGGGGTCTATTAGTAGCAGAATTTTTAGGGTTAGGGAGAGTTTTAGGGGCGTTAGGAGCCCTCCGATCGCGATCCGACGGATCCGATCGCGGGGGTTGATTTAAAAGGCCCAGACGGAGATAAAAGAGAGCAGTAGGGGTATTTCCGGGACACGAAGTGACGGCACATCGGACCCACACGGACAACGGAGGGAAAAGTCAACGGAGTCCAAACGAGACGAGATTTGAGAGGCGGGTTGCACACAACAAAACAACAACACACAACACAACCTCGCGGCACACCGGTAACGTAAAACGCCCGAACAACAAAGTAGGCCTACGGGACGTCACGGACACGTGAGGGAGCTCCGGAACGCGAAACGGACAACGGGAAGGAACACACGGAACCGGATGCAACCCACAACACAAATGCAATGCAATGCACATGTCTACATGATATGAATGAATGCCACACACTCACACAACAAAACGACGAAAACCCGAAAGACAAAGAACCCGAAATGGAAATAGATGAAGCCGGAGATTTATTATATACCCAAAAGGGAAAGTATTACATCCGGGGCATTACAAACTCTCCTCTACTACAAAAAGATCTCGTCCCGAGATCTAGGACTGGAAAAAGGAAGGGTACTCGGAACGAAGATGATCTTCTCGTTCCCAGGTAGCTTCTCAGTCTGTGTGATGCGACCACTTGACTTTCAGAAACTTGATGGACTTGTTGCGAGTCTTGCGTTCGGTTTCTTCGAGAATTGCAACTGGATGCTCTCGGTAGGAAAGGTCTTGTTGAAGATCAATCTCCTCAAACGGAATCATGCGCTCAGGTGCCTTGAAGCATTTGCGAAGCTGAGACACATGGAAGACATCATGAACATTTGCAAAGTTGGAAGGGAGCTCGAGCTGATAGGCTAGATCGCCTCTTTTGCCAAGAATTTTGAAAGGCCCGACGTATCTAGGAGCAAGCTTTCCTTTGATACCGAACCTTTGGGTTCCTTTCATCGGAGACACTCGGAGATAGACATGATCACCGATGTCGAAAACCAAATCACGATGCTTTCCGTCATAGTAGCTCTTCTGACGCGACTGAGCGGCCTTGAGATTCTCACGTATGACTTTGCACATTTCTTCGGCTTCAGAGATCAAATCATTGCCAAGAAGTTGGCGTTCGCCTGTTTCAGACCAGTTGAGAGGGGTACGGCACTTTCTGCCATAGAGAATTTCAAACGGTGCTTTGCCTGCACTTGCTTGAAAGCTGTTGTTGTAAGAGAACTCGGCAAATGGAAGACAGTCTTCCCATTTCATGCCGAAGGAGATGACACATGCTCTGAGCATATCTTCTAGGATCTGATTCACACGCTCGACTTGACCACTAGTCTTTGTGTGAAAGGCAGTGCTGAACCTGATCTTCGTGCCCATGGCGGACTGAAAAGAGTCCCAGAACCTTGATGTGAACAAGCTGCCACGGTCTGAGGATATCACTTGAGGAATGCCATGTAGGGACACAATTCTGGAAGTGTACAGCTCTGCAAGTTGAGCTGCATTGATTGATTCTTTGACTGGAAGAAAGTGAGCAACTTTGGTAAGCTTGTCAATCACCACAAAGATGGCATCATTGCCTCGCTTGGATTTAGGAAAACCAGTGACGAAGTCCATTTCAATGTGGTCGAACTTCCACTCGGGAATAGGAAGAGGTTGGAGAAGACCGGCTGGACGTTGATGTTCTGCTTTCACTCTTCTGCATACATCACATTCATTCACGAATTGGGCAATTTCCCTTTTCATGCGTGTCCACCAGTAAGATTGCTTGAGGTCTTGGTACATCTTGGAACTGCCAGGATGAATGGAAAGGAGAGAGTCATGAGCTTCTTCCATTATGAGCTTCCTGAGATCACCTTTGGGAACAACGAGTCTGTCCTCGAAGAACAGGGTATCTCTCTCATCAACACGGAAGCACTTGTATTTTGGAGTGCCCTTTGCGATCCCATGTTTCACTTTCTTCACCATGGTATCACTGAGCTGGGCCTCACGGACTTGATCTTCCAAGGTAGGAGCAATTTGGAGATTTGCAAGAAAACCCTGCGGAACAACCTGAAGGTTGAGCTTCCTGAAAGCTTCACAAAGCTCAGGCTGGTGTGGCTTGATAAGAAGGCTGTTGCAATATGCCTTTCTGCTCAAAGCATCTGCAATCACATTCGCCTTGCCTGGAGTGTACTCAATGCTGGGGTTGTACTCTTGGATCATCTCGACCCAATTTGTCTGGCGGAGGTTCAGATGCGGTTGTGTGAAGATGTACTTCAAGCTCTTGTGATCAGTGAAGATGTCGACCTTTCTGCCCAACAACAGATGTCTCCACGTAATCAGAGCATGTACCACAGCTGCTAGCTCGAGATCATGTGTGGGATAGTTCTTCTCAGCTGGCTTTAGCTGACGTGAAGTGTATGCCACAATTCTCTTCTCTTGCATAAGCACACCACCAAGACCTTGAAGAGAAGCGTCACAGAACACTTCATAGGGCTTGGATTCATCTGGAGGAATCAGAACTGGAGCTGAGACAAGCTTCTCTTTGAGGGTTTTGAAAGCCACTTCACACTCGGGAGACCAAAAGTATTTGACATTCTTCTGAAGGAGGTTGGAAAGAGGCTTGGCAATCTTGGAGAAGTTCTCCACAAACCTTCTGCAATAGCTGGCAAGACCCAGAAAACTGCGGAGCTGCTTGACGTTCTGAGGAGCTTCCCAGTTGACAATTGCTTCAACTTTCTCGGGATTAACCGCAATACCGTCAGCTGAGATAATGTGGCCCAGGTAGAGAACCTTATCGAGCCAAAACTCGCACTTGGAGAACTTGGCATAGAATTTATGCTCTCGGAGTCGATCAAGAACCAGACGCAAGTGCTTTTCATGATCTTCTTCATTCTTGGAAAACACCAGAATATCATCCAGATACACAAGCACAAACTCGCCAGTATAGGGGTTGAAGATGTAATGCATCATCCTTGAAAAGGTAGGAGGAGCATTGGCGAGACCGAAGGACATGACGGTATACTCATATGAACCGTAGCTCGTTCTGAAGGCCGTCTTGGGAATGTCTTCCTCGCGAATGCGAATTTGATGATAGCCCATTCGGAGGTCAAGCTTAGAGAACACTTTAGCTCCTTTGAGCTGCTCAAAGAGTTCGTTGATGTTGGGGAGCGGATACTTGTTCTTAATCGTCTTCTTGTTCAATGGCCGGTAGTCAACACAGAGACGCTCCGTGCCATCTTTCTTCTTGACAAATAAGACACCACAGCCCCACGGAGATGTACTCGGTTTGATGAGACCCATACGCTCCTGTTCATCCAACTGTTTCTTCAATTCCTTCAATTCATCTGAAGAGAGCTTGTATGGACGCCGGCAAACAGGTTCGGTGCCCGGCTCGAGTTCAATGACAAACTCCACCTGACGGTGTGGAGGCATGCCTGGAAGTTCTTCTGGAAAGACGTCTTTATATTCATTCACCACTGGAATTTGCTCTATGGCATTAATTTCACCCTTATCATTAAGAGAGAAAAGCCGAATAGTATTATCCCTGGAGGCGAAGATAATCACATCTTCATCAGAATGAGTCATCTTGACTTCCTTCTGGGCACAATCAATGTGAGCATCGTGCTGAGAAAGCCAATCCATTCCGAGAATGAGGTCGATATCAGAATGACCAAGAACCACCGGAGAAGCCAAAAATCGATAATCACCCATGCGAATAGAAATATCCGGAGCAAATATCTTTGAATGCAATAATTTGCCTGGAGAAACAACTGACAATTCTCTTGGCAAACTTCTGGTGACGATGTTGTGCTTGGATGCAAAAGGATATGACATGAAAGAGCAAGATGCACCCGAATCAAATAACACTTTAGCTGGAAAAGAGTTCACTGGAAGGTTACCCAAAATGACATCAGAAGAAGCCTCTGCTTGTGCTGCATTCATCAGATTAAC
>LR738710.1:451486301-451527531 GCA_902687465.1 Secale cereale | reverse complement strand
TCAGAAACTTGATGGACTTGTTGCGAGTCTTGCGTTCGGTTTCTTCGAGAATTGCAACTGGATGCTCTCGGTAGGAAAGGTCTTGTTGAAGATCAATCTCCTCAAACGGAATCATGCGCTCAGGTGCCTTGAAGCATTTGCGAAGCTGAGACACATGGAAGACATCATGAACATTTGCAAAGTTGGAAGGGAGCTCGAGCTGATAGGCTAGATCGCCTCTTTTGCCAAGAATTTTGAAAGGCCCGACGTATCTAGGAGCAAGCTTTCCTTTGATACCGAACCTTTGGGTTCCTTTCATCGGAGACACTCGGAGATAGACATGATCACCGATGTCGAAAACCAAATCACGATGCTTTCCGTCATAGTAGCTCTTCTGACGCGACTGAGCGGCCTTGAGATTCTCACGTATGACTTTGCACATTTCTTCGGCTTCAGAGATCAAATCATTGCCAAGAAGTTGGCGTTCGCCTGTTTCAGACCAGTTGAGAGGGGTACGACACTTTCTGCCATAGAGAATTTCAAACGGTGCTTTGCCTGCACTTGCTTGAAAGCTGTTGTTGTAAGAGAACTCGGCAAATGGAAGACAGTCTTCCCATTTCATGCCGAAGGAGATGACACAGGCTCTGAGCATATCTTCTAGGATCTGATTCACACGCTCGACTTGACCACTAGTCTGAGGGTGAAAGGCAGTGCTGAACCTGATCTTCGTGCCCATGGCGGACTGAAAAGAGTCCCAGAACCTTGATGTGAACAAGCTGCCACGGTCTGAGGATATCACTTGTGGAATGCCATGTAGGGACACAATTCTGGAAGTGTACAGCTCTGCAAGTTGAGCTGCATTGATTGATTCTTTGACTGGAAGAAAGTGAGCAACTTTGGTAAGCTTGTCAATCACCACAAAGATGGCATCATTGCCTCGCTTGGATTTAGGAAAACCAGTGACGAAGTCCATTTCAATGTGGTCGAACTTCCACTCGGGAATAGGAAGAGGTTGGAGAAGACCGGCTGGACGTTGATGTTCTGCTTTCACTCTTCTGCATACATCACATTCATTCACGAATTGGGCAATTTCCCTTTTCATGCGTGTCCACCAGTAAGATTGCTTGAGGTCTTGGTACATCTTGGAACTGCCAGGATGAATGGAAAGGAGAGAGTCATGAGCTTCTTCCATTATGAGCTTCCTGAGATCACCTTTGGGAACAACGAGTCTGTCCTCGAAGAACAGGGTATCTCTCTCATCAACACGGAAGCACTTGTATTTTGGAGTGCCCTTTGCGATCCCATGTTTCACTTTCTTCACCATGGTATCACTGAGCTGGGCCTCACGGACTTGATCTTCCAAGGTAGGAGCAATTTGGAGATTTGCAAGAAAACCCTGCGGAACAACCTGAAGGTTGAGCTTCCTGAAAGCTTCACAAAGCTCAGGCTGGTGTGGCTTGATAAGAAGGCTGTTGCAATATGCCTTTCTGCTCAAAGCATCTGCAATCACATTCGCCTTGCCTGGAGTGTACTCAATGCTGGGGTTGTACTCTTGGATCATCTCGACCCAACGAGTCTGGCGGAGGTTCAGGTGCGGCTGTGTGAAGATGTACTTCAAGCTCTTGTGATCAGTGAAGATGTCGACCTTTCTGCCCAACAACAGATGTCTCCACGTAATCAGAGCATGTACCACAGCTGCTAGCTCGAGATCATGTGTGGGATAGTTCTTCTCACTGGGCTTGAGCTGCCGAGAAGTATATGCCACAATTTTCTTATCTTGCATAAGCACACCACCAAGACCTTGAAGAGAAGCATCGCAGAATACTTCATAGGGCTTGGTTTCATCCGGAGGAGTCAGAACTGGAGCAGAAACAAGCTTCTCTTTGAGGGTTTTGAATGCCACTTCACATTCGGGAGACCAAAAGTATTTGACATTCTTCTGAAGCAGGTTGGAAAGAGGCTTGGCAATCTTGGAGAAGTTTTCAACAAATCTTCTGCAATAGCTGGCAAGACCCAGAAAACTGCGGAGCTGCTTGACGTTCTGAGGAGCTTCCCAGTTGACAATTGCTTCAACTTTCTCGGGATTAACCGCAATACCGTCAGCTGAGATGATGTGGCCCAGGTACAAAACCTTATCGAGCCAAAACTCGCACTTGGAGAACTTGGCATAGAATTTATGCTCTCGGAGTCGATCAAGAACCAGACGCAAGTGCTTTTCGTGATCTTCTTCATTCTTGGAAAACACCAGAATATCATCCAGATACACTAGCACGAATTCGCCCGTATAGGGGTTGAAGATGTAATGCATCATCCTTGAAAAAGGTAGGAGGAGCATTGGCGAGACCGAAGGACATGACGGTATACTCGTATGAACCGTAGCTCGTTCTGAAGGCCGTCTTGGGAATGTCTTCCTCGAGAATGCGAATTTGATGATAGCCCATTCGGAGGTCAAGCTTAGAGAACACTTTAGCTCCTTTGAGCTGCTCAAAGAGTTCGTTGATGTTGGGGAGCGGATACTTGTTCTTAATCGTCTTCTTGTTCAATGGCCGGTAGTCAACACAGAGACGCTCCGTGCCATCTTTCTTCTTGACAAATAAGACACCACAGCCCCATGGAGATGTACTCGGTCTGATGAGACCCATACTCTCCTGCTTATCAAGCTGCTTCTTCAATTCCTTCAATTCATCCGGAGAGAGCTTGTAAGTATGCCGGCAAGCAGGTTCGGTGCCCGGCTCGAGTTCAATGACAAACTCCACCTGACGGTGTGGAGGCATGCCTGGAAGATCTTCTGGAAAGACGTCTTGATATTCGTTCACCACTGGAATTTGCTCTATGGCATTAATTTCACCCTTATCATTAAGAGAGAAAAGCCGAATAGTATTATCCCTGGAGGCGAAGATAATCACATCATCATCAGAATGAGTCAACTTGACTTCCTTTTGAGCACAATCAATGTGAGCATCATGCTGAGAAAGCCAATCCATTCCGAGGATGAGGTCGATGTCAGAATGACCAAGAATCACCGGTTTAGCCAGAAAACGATAATCACCCATGTGAATAGAAACATCCGGAGCAAATATGTTGGAAGTCATGCACTTGCCCGGAGAAATTACTTGCAACCTCTGAGGCAGACTTTGGATGTCAATATTATGCTTGGATGCAAATGGTTGAGACATGAAAGAGCATGATGCACCCGAATCAAATAACACTTTAGCTGGAAAAGAGTTCACTGGAAGGTTACCCAAAATGACATCAGAAGAAGCCTCTGCTTGTGCTGCATTCATCAGATTGACCCTTGCTGCCTTTGGATCATGCCTGACAATAGCTGAACTCACAGGTGGAGGAGGAGGAAGACGCTTCGGATTCGGACATCTGTTGGCATAGTGACCTTTCTGAGTGCATTTGTTGCAAGTCACTTCTGAGAGAGGACGGAACTGAGAGCCACTGGACTTGGAGCCTTGAGACTGAAACTGCTTCTTCGACTGGTTGCTTGGGTTGGGTGGGTGGGAGAAACCACGACCACTAGAGTTCTTGTTGTTGGAGTTGTTGAAGTTGCTGGAGTTGTTGTATGGAGCTCGAATCATTGGAGGAGGAGGAAGCCAGAATTTCTGTTGTTTCGCAGCCAACTGAGACGATGAGGTAGAGTGAACAACATCTCGAATTCTCTTCTTAGAAGCCTCCATCTTAAGCTGAGCTGCTTCTTGTTTCAAAGCCATGTTATAGAACTTATCGAATTCGTCTGGCTCGAACAGAGTGAGAGCAAGCTGAAGTTCATCTTTGAGACCTCCACGGAACTGATAGATTTTGCTCTTAGCATCAGGAATGTCTTGCTTTGCATAGCGAGCGAGGTTTTGGAACTTGACATTATACTGATAGACTGTCATGGAGCCCTGCTTGAGGTTGCGGAATTGCTCACGCATACCCTCGATGACACTTGTAGGAATGTGATGCGAGCGGAAATCCTTGCAGAAATTCTCCCATGAGATCACTTGACCCGGCCTTGAGTCTTTGTACTGCTGCCACCAATCAGCTGCTTGATCTTTCAGTTGGAAGGCTGCAAACTTCACATAGTCATCTTCTTTCACGTTACTGCACTCAAAATGCTTCTTTATGTCGGTCAGCCAATCTTCAGCATCAAGAGGGTCGACACAGTAACTGAAAGCTTTAGGATTGTTGGCCAAGAACTGGTTGAGGGTAGCATGGTGCTGCTGGAAGAAGTTGCCTTGGTTCATTGGAACGCCCTGATTGGCTTGATTAGCTTGATTGGCTTGCATCATCTGCATCATCTGCATCATCAACTGAGTGTTCTGAGCAGTAGTCTGCATAATTGCTCTCCAAGCCTCAGGCGGAGGAGGAGGTGAAGGAGGACGTTCTGGGACCTCTTCCACCTCTGGGTTGGCATTCGGAACCTTTTTCGGAGCCATCCTGTAAGAGATGACCACGAATCAGCAATTGATTGACAAAAGGAATAAGCTGAATCAATGGAATGAATTGCAACAATTCTTCACAATAATCATTCGAACAATAAGAACGAATGAAATCATCCGAACAAGAGGAACGAATGAATTTCTCAGTTAATTGATAACATCAGTCTTCACGAGAAGCCACATAGGGATCAAAAGGATAAAATAATAAAACAACAAGGTACGGAAAGGAACAAACACAAGAGAGGAGTTTCGTTCTAACATTTTTGTGCTGAAAGCATATGAACGCGTTACGAAAAGGTTTTGCAATCCCCGGATCAGCATAGCCAAGGACCCTTTAAGATGCAACTCCTGATAGTAACCTCGGTCATATAACTCCTTCACTCAATGTCGAACCCCGAACTCACTAACCTGCATTCGTTGGAAGAATGCCTACGATCTACTGGATAAAACCCACCTATAGTTTTCCGAAAGATTCCAGTTATGCAATCAGGTGTTGGGGATACACGGGAAGCACCGCGCAATCAACTCTAACCTACATCCAGGTGTATCCATCCTTCAACACATAACCAGTCTTTCTCGGAAACTGTGTACCTCGGACCTTCGAAAAGCATCCACTATAGCAAGCTATGGCAATACTCCCGAACTACCTCCCCAGTACTGGGTGATGTCGGGGTTATCTTGCCACTGGCCGTATAGGGGAGATTTTCGATGTCGGCCGTCTTAAGTATTTAGTACTGTCACGATATGCTTGTTACAATGATACCCCGAAGCTCAACTCCTCGGTAACAGGAGGCATCGAGAACAATATCCTTGTCACAAGAACATCGAAACAATCCCAGAATACTCGCGGGATTCCTAAAAAAAATTTGTGCAAATTTTGAAGATAGGAGAGACAAGAGTAGACGTCAGGAGTCCTCACCAGAGAGAAAGGGGATGAGAAGCAAAGAAATCCTACTCTCCGATATAATATAGGACTCAAAAAGTTTTCAGTGTGTGCCTAGACTCAACCGTCAACGGTTCGATCAAACAGTGGGGGCTCCTAGGTCGGAGAAGGCTCTGAATACCAACTTGTAATGCCCAGGATGGAGTTATACCTCCTACGTGTCGAGGCACGACTTAAAGGCATAAGTCCATCCTAGAATGATCTCAAGTTTGGTAATCTTTGCACAACTCATGTAAAAGAGGGATAGTAAACTGAAAAATAGTTGGCTTACAATCGCCACGTCACAGAATAACAGTACAAGTCTCAAGCATCATACATTAAGAGCACTACAACCCTCTAAGGGCAAAAGCCAAATGTCAAAGTACCAAACTCAGATAAATAAAACAACCACAGGCGGATCGAATCCTAGTAAGAGTCTCCACTACTGATCGTCCGGGTAGCGCACGTAGTAACGACTACGCTCCTCGTCGTACTCCCAATCCAGCTCGGTGCCATCACCTGGATAGCTCACAGCTGGACCTGCATCTGGTGTGTGAAGTAACTGTGAGCCACAGAGGACTCAGCAATCCCGTTCCCGGGTAACAGAACTATCAAAGCCTTTGGGTGAGGGAAAGGCTGAAGAAAGAACAAGTCTGCAGCAGCAACTAGCATCTAGCTTACGCAAGTGAGAGCGAGAAGAGAAGGCATCGCGAGAAGTGATCACGAAGTGATCCTAGCTACAAGCTCACAAACATAACCCCTCCGTGTTCAACTCCCGAATCCCTATTCGGAAATTGACAGTCACGGAACACACGCTGGTAGTGTATTAGCATCATTGTGTTAAGTTATCTACAACCGGAATTAACAAGCTCCCATCTGCCACATAACCGCGGGCACGGCTTTCGAAAGTTCAAAACCCTGCAGGGGTGTTCCAACTTGACCCATTACAAGCCCACGATCCGCGGAGTCGCAACTCCAAAGTGGGAAGACCCGAGTATCCTCGGAATCCCGTGCTCAAGATATACCGAGCTAAGGTAAGGCTAATCCAGCAAATCCTCCCGGCGTGTCGACACCCTGATCGTAGCCGCGCGTATCTAGGTCTCAGGACACGACCGGATGGGCGATCCCACGGGTTTTTACCAAACCTTGAGTTTCCTCGAGGTGGCCCCGCGTAACCCCCGTTTCGGACCAACACTCATGTGGAGCACTGGCCCGGAGTTGTTGATTAAGAAAAGGGTTTATAACTCCCTATGCAAGTTTAGTTTGTTATTAGGCAAATAGTACCAATGTTGGGATTTGCTGGAAAAGACTTAGCACATAGCGGTTTATCGAGGGGGTCCCATACACCCCAACCGTGTTAGGAACGCAAAATCAAGGAACATAAAACCGGCTTATACGGATCCTAACGGCATGAGTGGAACAAATCACCAAGCAAAAGGCTTAGCCTTCCACCCTTGCCAATATATAGGTGATTTCAGTTAAAGCATTTATATAGTGTGATATAACCCAACCAAACTTCAACATGGAGCAAGCATCTTCACTTCACCTGCAACTAGCAACGCTATAAGAAGGGCTGAGCGAAGCGTACTTAGCCAAGCAACGGTTTGCATAGGTAGGGTGGTTAAACGTGGCAAGTGGTTACAAGTAGGAGGCTGACAAGAAGAACATGGGCATCGAGGCAAAACTATAGATCGAGACTACTAGCAATAGGCAAAGATAGTAAAGTTATCGGGGTTCGGTCATCTTGCCTGAAGAGAAGACGTTCGGATCGAAAGAAGGGTCCTCGTGCTCAAACTCGTTGGAAACCTCGTGCTCAACCTCGTTGGAAAACTCGTGCTCAACTTCCGGCTCTAAACACAACAAACACACCAAGCACCAATCAACAAAATGCAATGCGCACTCGAAAAACATGAATGCATGATGGATGCACTAAAGATGCACATGGAGCACGTAAAACATCACTCAAGCAAAACACCTCAAAACAAGATAACAACCTGATATTATTAATCTACACAGAAAATCACCCAAGTTTGATATAAGATTCGCTGAAATCGGAGTTACGGGCTAAAAGTTATGCCCGAAACAAGATTTGAGCGAAAACTGAAAATTACAGCATCATAGCATCTTTGGAGCTCAAAACAATTAATCTACAGCACCCAAAAAGCATGTCAAAGGACTTGAACACAAACTAGATATAATGTACAGCAACTAGGTCCAAAGTGCACCCCCAACGGAGTCACGGATCAATAGCAATGATCTTGGACATATTGAACTTTGAAATAAAATTCTGGCAGCAGAATTTTATTGAAAGTTTGGAGCAAAAGATAAACATGCTACAGCCACTCAAATGGACATGTGAGGACATGAATGGAAAGACAACAATATATACTTCAAGGAACAATCAAAATCCACCCCAAAACTATCATGCTTTGTCCTACAACATCTCACGAACATGGCATCGGAACGTTACAGATTTCAGACTTAGTGAAATTTCACTAAGTCCTAAAACAGCAACATCATCATACCATCAAAAAGAGCATGTTTAAGTCACATCTAAACTAAACATGGCAAAGGGTAAGCACCTCATCAAAATACATATGACGATGATCCCGAAACACACAAGCATGCATCATTGTGGTGAACACAACGATTGCAACGAGCTCATCAAGATGGCATTTCATAACAAGTGAAAACACAATATGTGAACATGGCATCTTGCAACGATGATAACAAGGAAACAATAAATCTATCATGCAACCTATCACACACAACACGTAGTTCGTGGCAAGACGAACACGTGGACATGTCATTTGCATCGTTTGGACAAACGAGCTAAAAGTTATCACAAGTCAAAGGTGGCATGAAAATAACACACAACAGCAGTTTATATCATGATGCACTCTTGTAACAGCAAAACAAGTGTCAAGATGACATCTAACATGCATGACTACAACAGGTAAAACGTAGAGGACATCTCCACGAACATCTGGACATGCTACACGCGCAAAACGGAGCAGCAGGTAAAAAGTTAGGGCAGGTCAAAGTAAGCATCTCAGATAAGCAGATCTGGAGATTTAGGGAAAAAGAGTCAACCTCGTTGGATCAGATCTGGAACAGTAACAGGCCCGCGAGGAACAGTGCGGGGGCGGCGACGGCCCGCTCGGCGGAGGTGGCCCGGCTCGGTAGCCCACTCGGCCGACGGCGGGGTACGGCCTGGCCCAGCCGCGGAGAGGCGAGGCGTGCGCCTGGGCCGGGGAAGCGGCGGCGGCTGGAGGGAGCCCGCGCGGCGAAGCCGGACGACGGGACGGGCCCGCTCGGGCGCGGGGAGCGGCCCGGCGCGCTGTGCGGCGAGGTGGAGTGAGCGGGCCGGCGGGAGGAGGCGACGATGGGCCTCGGCGGCGGTGACAAAGCGGGCCCAGGCGCGGGAGGCAGGCCTGGGGCGGCGATCTGGTCCCCCCGGCGCGCGGAGGCAGCGACGTACGGCCCGATCGAGCGGTCCACTGGCGCCCGTCGCTGCGAAGCGATGCGGTCGGTCGCTCGACCGCGGGAGGCGGCCCACCCGGCGCTAGCTGACCCGGCGGTGAGGCTGCGTCGAACGAGGCGCCCAGTTCGGCCAGATCTGCGGGAGGAGTCTTTGGGATCTGAAGAAAAAAAGAAAAACAAAGGAAGGGATCTAGAGGAGGAAGAAGAAGGAAATAGGGATGCCCAAAATAGACTAGGGGGGTCTATTAGTAGCAGAATTTTTAGGGTTAGGGAGAGTTTTAGGGGCGTTAGGAGCCCTCCGATCACGATCCGACGGATCCGATCGCGGGGGTTGATTTAAAAGGCCCAGACGGAGATAAAAGAGAGCAGTAGGGGTATTTCCGGGACACGAAGTGATGGCACATCGGACCCACACGGACAACGGAGGGAAAAGTCAACGGAGTCCAAACGAGACGAGATTTGAGAGGCGGGTTGCACACAACAAAACAACAACACACAACACAACCTCGCGGCACACCGGTAACGTAAAACGCCCGAACAACAAAGTAGGCCTACGGGACGTCACGGACACGTGAGGGAGCTCCGGAACGCGAAACGGACAACGGGAAGGAACACACGGAACCGGATGCAACCCACAACACAAATGCAATGCAATGCACATGTCTACATGATATGAATGAATGCCACACACTCACACAACAAAACGACGAAAACCCGAAAGACAAAGAACCCGAAATGGAAATAGATGAAGCCGGAGATTTATTATATACCCAAAAGGGAAAGTATTACATCCGGGGCATTACAAACTCTCCTCTACTACAAAAAGATCTCGTCCCGAGATCTAGGACTGGAAAAAGGAAGGGTACTCGGAACGAAGATGATCTTCTCGTTCCCAGGTAGCTTCTCGGTCTGTGTGATGTGACCACTTGACTTTCAGAAACTTGATGGACTTGTTACGAGTCTTGCGTTCAGTTTCTTCGAGAATTGCAACTGGATGCTCTCGGTAGGAAAGGTCTTGTTGAAGATCAATCTCCTCAAACGGAATCATGCGCTCAGGTGCCTTGAAGCATTTGCGAAGCTGAGACACATGGAAGACATCATGAACATTTGCAAAGTTGGAAGGGAGCTCGAGATGATAGGCTAGATCGCCTCTTTTGCCAAGAATTTTGAAAGGCCCGACGTATCTAGGAGCAAGCTTTCCTTTGATACCGAACCTTTGGGTTCCTTTCATCGGAGAAACTCGGAGATAGACATGATCACCGATGTCGAAAGCCAAATCACGATGCTTTCCGTCATAGTAACTCTTCTGACGCGACTGAGCGGCCTTGAGATTCTCACGTATGACTTTGCACATTTCTTTGGCTTCAGAGATCAAATCATTGCCAAGAAGTTGGCATTCACCTGTTTCAGACCAGTTGAGAGGGGTACGGCACTTTCTGCCATAGAGAATTTCAAACGGTGCTTTGCCTGCACTTGCTTGAAAGCTGTTGTTGTAAGAGAATTCTGCAAATGGAAGACAGTCTTCCCATTTCATGCCGAAGGAGATGACACAGGCTCTGAGCATATCTTCTAGGATCTGATTCACACGCTCGACTTGACCACTAGTCTGAGGGTGAAAGGCAGTGCTGAACCTGATCTTCGTGCCCATGGCGGACTGAAAGGAGTCCCAGAACCTTGATGTGAACAAACTGCCACGGTCTGAGGATATCACTTGAGGAATGCCATGTAGGGACACAATTCTGGAAGTGTACAGCTCTGCAAGTTGAGCTGCATTGATTGATTCTTTGACTGGAAGAAAGTGAGCGACTTTGGTAAGCTTGTCAATCACCACAAAGATAGCATCATTGCCTCGCTTGGATCTAGGAAAGCCAGTGACGAAGTCCATTTCAATGTGGTCAAACTTCCACTCAGGAATAGGAAGAGGTTGGAGAAGACCGGCTGGACGTTGATGTTCTGCTTTCACTCTTCTGCATACATCACATTCATTCACGAATTGGGCAATTTCCCTTTTCATGCGTGTCCACCAGTAAGATTGCTTGAGGTCTTGATACATCTTGGAACTGCCAGGATGAATGGAAAGGAGAGAGTCATGAGCTTCTTCCATTATGAGCTTCCTGAGATCACCTTTGGGAACAACGAGTCTGTCCTCGAAGAACAAGGTATCTCTCTCATCAACACGGAAGCACTTATATTTTGGAGTGCCCTTTGCAATCCCATGTTTCACCTTCTTCACCATGGTATCACTGAGCTGGGCCTCACGGACTTGATCTTCCAAGGTAGGAGCAATTTGGAGATTTGCAAGAAAACCCTGCGGAACAACCTGAAGGTTGAGCTTCCTGAAAGCTTCACAAAGCTCAGGCTGGTGTGGTTTGATGAGAAGGCTGTTGCAATATGCCTTTTTGCTCAAAGCATCTGCAATCACATTCGCCTTGCCTGGAGTGTACTCAATGCTGGGGTTGTACTCTTGGATCATCTCGACCCAACGAGTCTGGCGGAGGTTCAGATGTGGCTGTGTGAAGATGTACTTCAAACTCTTGTGATCAGTGAAGATGTCGACCTTTCTGCCCAACAACAGATGTCTCCACGTAATCAGAGCATGTACCACAGCTGCTAGCTCGAGATCATGTGTGGGATAGTTCTTCTCACTGGGCTTGAGCTGCCGAGAAGTATATGCCACAATTTTCTTCTCTTGCATAAGCACACCACCAAGACCTTGAAGAGAAGCGTCACAGAACACTTCATATGGCTTGGTTTCATCCGGAGGAGTCAGAACTGGAGCAGAGACAAGCTTCTCTTTGAGGGTTTTGAATGCCACTTCACACTCGGGAGACCAAAAGTATTTGACATTCTTCTGAAGGAGGTTGGAAAGAGGCTTGGCAATCTTGGAGAAGTTCTCCACAAACCTTCTGCAATAGCTGGCAAGACCCAGAAAACTGCGGAGCTGCTTGACGTTCTGAGGAGCTTCCCAGTTGACAATTGCTTCAACTTTCTCGGGATTAACCGCAATACCGTCAGCTGAGATAATGTGGCCCAGGTACAAAACCTTATCGAGCCAAAACTCGCACTTTGAGAACTTGGCATAGAATTTATGCTCTCGGAGTCGATCAAGAACCAGACGCAAGTGCTTTTCGTGATCTTCTTCATTCTTGGAAAACACCAGAATATCATCCAGATACACAAGCACGAATTCGCCAGTATAGGGGTTGAAGATGTAATGCATCATCCTTGAAAAAGTAGGAGGAGCATTGGCGAGACCGAAGGACATGACGGTATACTCATATGAACCGTAGCTCGTTCTAAAGGCCGTCTTGGGAATGTCTTCCTCGCGAATGCGAATTTGATGATAGCCCATTCGGAGGTCAAGCTTAGAGAACACTTTAGCTCCTTTGAGCTGCTCAAAGAGTTCGTTGATGTTGGGGAGCGGATACTTGTTCTTAATCGTCTTCTTGTTCAATGGACGGTAGTCAACACAGAGACGCTCCGTGCCATCTTTCTTCTTGACAAATAAGACACCACAGCCCCACGGAGATGTACTCGGTCTGATGAGACCCATACTCTCCTGCTTATCAAGCTGCTTCTTCAATTCCTTCAATTCATCCGGAGAGAGCTTGTAAGGTCGCCGGCAAGCAGGTTCGGTGCCCGGCTCGAGTTCAATGACAAACTCCACCTGACGGTGTGGAGGCATGCCTGGAAGATCTTCTGGAAAGACGTCTTGATATTCATTCACCACTGGAATTTGCTCTATGGCATTAATTTCACCCTTATCATTAAGAGAGAAAAGCCGAATAGTATTATCCCTGGAGGCGAAGATAATCACATCTTCATCAGAATGAGTCAACTTGACTTCCTTTTGAGCGCAATCAATGTGAGCATCATGCTGAGAAAGCCAATCCATTCCGAGAATGAGGTCGATGTCAGAATGACCAAGAACCACCGGAGAAGCCAAAAATCGATAATCACCCATGCGAATAGAAACATCCGGAGCATATAATCTAGAAGTCATGCATCTTCCCGGAGAAATCACTTGCAACTCCCTTGGCAAGGGCATAGTGCCCACATTATACTTGGATGCAAATGGGAATGACATGAAAGAATGTGAAGCACCCGAATCAAATAACACTTTAGCTGGAAAAGAGTTCACTGGAAGGTTACCCAGAATGACATCAGAAGAAGCCTCTGCTTGTGCTGCATTCATCAGATTAACCCTTGCAGACTTTGGATCATGCTTGACAATAGCTGAACTCATAGGTGGAGGAGGTGGAAGACGCTTCGGATTCGGACATCTGTTGGCATAGTGACCTTTCTGAGTGCATTTGTTGCAAGTCACTTCTGAGAGAGGACGGAACTGAGAGCCACTGGACTTGGAGCCTTGAGACTGAAACTGCTTCTTCGACTGGTTGCTTGGGTTGGGTGGGTGGGAGAAACCACGACCACTAGAGTTCTTGTTGTTGGAGTTGTTGAAGTTGCTGGAGTTGTTGTATGGAGCTCGAATCATTGGAGGAGGAGGAAGCCAGAATTTCTGTTGTTTCGCAGCCAACTGAGACGATGAGGTAGAGTGAACAGCATCTCGAATTCTCTTCTTAGAAGCCTCCATCTTAAGCTGAGCTGCTTCTTGTTTCAAAGCCATATTATAGAACTTATCGAATTCGTCTGGCTCGAACAGAGTGAGAGCAAGCTGAAGTTCATCTTTGAGACCTCCACGGAACTGATAGATTTTGCTCTTAGCATCAGGAATGTCTTGCTTTGCATAACGAGCGAGGTTTTGGAACTTGACATTATACTGATAGACTGTCATGGAGCCCTGCTTGAGGTTGCGGAATTGCTCACGCATACCCTCGATAACACTTGTAGGAATGTGATGCGAGCGGAAATCCTTGCAGAAATTCTCCCATGAGATCACTTGACCCGGCCTTGAGTCTTTGTACTGCTGCCACCAGTCAGCTGCTTGATCTTTCAGTTGGAAGGCTGCAAACTTCACATAGTCATCTTCTTTCACGTTACTGCACTCAAAATGCTTCTTGATATCGGTCAGCCAATCTTCAGCATCAAGAGGGTCGACACAGTAACTGAAAGCTTTAGGATTGTTGGCCAAGAACTGGTTGAGGGTAGCATGGTGCTGCTGGAAGAAGTTGCCTTGGTTCATTGGAATGCCCTGATTAGCTTGATTAGCTTGATTAGCTTGCATCATCTGCATCATCTGCATCATCAACTGAGTGTTCTGAGCAGTAGTCTGCATAATTGCTCTCCAAGCCTCAGGCGGAGGAGGAGGAGAAGGAGGACGTTCTGGAACCTCTTCACCCTCTGGGTTGGCATTCGGAACCTTTTTCGGAGCCATCCTGTAAGAGATGACCACGAATCAGCAATTGATTGACAAAAGGAATAAGCTGAATCAATGGAATGAATTGCAACAAGTCTTCACAATAATCATTCGAACAATAAGAACGAATGAAATCATCCGAACAAGAGGAACGAATGAATTTCTCAGTTAATTGATAACATCAGTCTTCACGAGAAGCCACATAGGGATCAAAAGGATAAAATAATAAAACAACAAGGTACGGAAAGGAACAAACACAAGAGAGGAGTTTCGTTCTAACATCTTTGTGCTGAAAGCATATGAACGCGTTACGAAAAGGTTTTGCAATCCCCGGATCAGCATAGCCAAGGACCCTTTAAGATGCAACTCCTGATAGTAACCTCGGTCATATAACCTCTTCACTCAATGTCGAACCCCGAACTCACTAACCTGCATTCGTTGGAAGAATGCCTACGATCTACTGGATAAAACCCACCTATAGTTTTTCGAAGGATTCCAGTTATGCAATCAGGTGTTGGGGATACACGGGAAGCACCGCGCAATCAACTCTAACCTACATCCAGGTGTATCCATCCTTCAACACATAACCAGTCTTTCTCGGAAACTGTGTACCTTGGACCTTCGAAAAGCATCCACTATAACAAGCTATGGCAATACTCCCGAACTACCTCCCCAGTACTGGGTGATGTCGGGGTTATCTTGCCACTGGCCGTATAGGGGAGATTTTCGATGTCGGCCGTCTTAAGTATTTAGTACTGTCGCGATACGCTTGTTACAATGATACCCCGAAGCTCAACTCCTCGGTAACAGGAGGCATCGGGAACAATATCCTTGTCACAAGAACATCGAAACAATCCCAGAATACTCGCGGAATTCCTAAAAAAACATTTGTGCAAATTTTGAAGATAGGAGAGACAAGAGTAGACGTCAGGAGTCCTCACCAGAGAGAAAGGGGATGAGAAGCAAAGAAATCCTACTCTCCGATATAATATAGGACTCAAAAAGTTTTCAGTGTGTGCCTAGACTCAACCGTCAACGGTTCGATCAAACAGTGGGGGCTCCTAGGTCGGAGAAGGCTCTGAATACCAACTTGTAATGCCCAGGATGGAGTTATACCTCCTACGTGTCGAGGCACGACTTAAAGGCATAAGTCCATCCTAGAATGATCTCAAGTTTGGTAATCTTTGCACAACTCATGTAAAAGAGGGATAGTAAACTGAAAAATAGTTGGCTTACAATCGCCACGTCACAGAATAACAGTACAAGTCTCAAGCATCATACATTAAGAGCACTACAACCCTCTAAGGGCAAAAGCCAAATGTCAAAGTACCAAACTCAGATAAATAAAACAACCACAGGCGGATCGAATCCTAGTAAGAGTCTCCACTACTGATCGTCCGGGTAGCGCACGTAGTAACGACTACGCTCCTCGTCGTACTCCCAATCCAGCTCGGTGCCATCACCTGGATAGCTCACAGCTGGACCTGCATCTGGTGTGTGAAGTAACTGTGAGCCACAGAGGACTCAGCAATCCCGTTCCCGGGTAACAGAACTATCAAAGCCTTTGGGTGAGGGAAAGGCTGAAGAAAGAACAAGTCTGCAGCAGCAACTAGCATCTAGCTTACGCAAGTGAGAGCGAGAAGAGAAGGCATCGCGAGAAGTGATCACGAAGTGATCCTAGCTACAAGCTCACAAACATAACCCCTCCGTGTTCAACTCCCGAATCCCTATTCGGAAATTGACAGTCACGGAACACACGCTGGTAGTGTATTAGCATCATTGTGTTAAGTTATCTACAACCGGAATTAACAAGCTCCCATCTGCCACATAACCGCGGGCACGGCTTTCGAAAGTTCAAAACCCTGCAGGGGTGTTCCAACTTGACCCATTACAAGCCCACGATCCGCGGAGTCGCAACTCCAAAGTGGGAAGACCCGAGTATCCTCGGAATCCCGTGCTCAAGATATACCGAGCTAAGGTAAGGCTAATCCAGCAAATCCTCCCGGCGTGTCGACACCCTGATCGTAGCCGCGCGTATCTAGGTCTCAGGACACGACCGGATGGGCGATCCCACGGGTTTTTACCAAACCTTGAGTTTCCTCGAGGTGGCCCCGCGTAACCCCCGTTTCGGACCAACACTCATGTGGAGCACTGGCCCGGAGTTGTTGATTAAGAAAAGGGTTTATAACTCCCTATGCAAGTTTAGTTTGTTATTAGGCAAATAGTACCAATGTTGGGATTTGCTGGAAAAGACTTAGCACATAGCGGTTTATCGAGGGGGTCCCATACACCCCAACCGTGTTAGGAACGCAAAATCAAGGAACATAAAACCGGCTTATACGGATCCTAACGGCATGAGTGGAACAAATCACCAAGCAAAAGGCTTAGCCTTCCACCCTTGCCAATATATAGGTGATTTCAGTTAAAGCATTTATATAGTGTGATATAACCCAACCAAACTTCAACATGGAGCAAGCATCTTCACTTCACCTGCAACTAGCAACGCTATAAGAAGGGCTGAGCGAAGCGTACTTAGCCAAGCAACGGTTTGCATAGGTAGGGTGGTTAAACGTGGCAAGTGGTTACAAGTAGGAGGCTGACAAGAAGAACATGGGCATCGAGGCAAAACTATAGATCGAGACTACTAGCAATAGGCAAAGATAGTAAAGTTATCGGGGTTCGGTCATCTTGCCTGAAGAGAAGACGTTCGGATCGAAAGAAGGGTCCTCGTGCTCAAACTCGTTGGAAACCTCGTGCTCAACCTCGTTGGAAAACTCGTGCTCAACTTCCGGCTCTAAACACAACAAACACACCAAGCACCAATCAACAAAATGCAATGCGCACTCGAAAAACATGAATGCATGATGGATGCACTAAAGATGCACATGGAGCACGTAAAACATCACTCAAGCAAAACACCTCAAAACAAGATAACAACCTGATATTATTAATCTACACAGAAAATCACCCAAGTTTGATATAAGATTCGCTGAAATCGGAGTTACGGGCTAAAAGTTATGCCCGAAACAAGATTTGAGCGAAAACTGAAAATTACAGCATCATAGCATCTTTGGAGCTCAAAACAATTAATCTACAGCACCCAAAAAGCATGTCAAAGGACTTGAACACAAACTAGATATAATGTACAGCAACTAGGTCCAAAGTGCACCCCCAACGGAGTCACGGATCAATAGCAATGATCTTGGACATATTGAACTTTGAAATAAAATTCTGGCAGCAGAATTTTATTGAAAGTTTGGAGCAAAAGATAAACATGCTACAGCCACTCAAATGGACATGTGAGGACATGAATGGAAAGACAACAATATATACTTCAAGGAACAATCAAAATCCACCCCAAAACTATCATGCTTTGTCCTACAACATCTCACGAACATGGCATCGGAACGTTACAGATTTCAGACTTAGTGAAATTTCACTAAGTCCTAAAACAGCAACATCATCATACCATCAAAAAGAGCATGTTTAAGTCACATCTAAACTAAACATGGCAAAGGGTAAGCACCTCATCAAAATACATATGACGATGATCCCGAAACACACAAGCATGCATCATTGTGGTGAACACAACGATTGCAACGAGCTCATCAAGATGGCATTTCATAACAAGTGAAAACACAATATGTGAACATGGCATCTTGCAACGATGATAACAAGGAAACAATAAATCTATCATGCAACCTATCACACACAACACGTAGTTCGTGGCAAGACGAACACGTGGACATGTCATTTGCATCGTTTGGACAAACGAGCTAAAAGTTATCACAAGTCAAAGGTGGCATGAAAATAACACACAACAGCAGTTTATATCATGATGCACTCTTGTAACAGCAAAACAAGTGTCAAGATGACATCTAACATGCATGACTACAACAGGTAAAACGTAGAGGACATCTCCACGAACATCTGGACATGCTACACGCGCAAAACGGAGCAGCAGGTAAAAAGTTAGGGCAGGTCAAAGTAAGCATCTCAGATAAGCAGATCTGGAGATTTAGGGAAAAAGAGTCAACCTCGTTGGATCAGATCTGGAACAGTAACAGGCCCGCGAGGAACAGTGCGGGGGCGGCGACGGCCCGCTCGGCGGAGGTGGCCCGGCTCGGTAGCCCACTCGGCCGACGGCGGGGTACGGCCTGGCCCAGCCGCGGAGAGGCGAGGCGTGCGCCTGGGCCGGGGAAGCGGCGGCGGCTGGAGGGAGCCCGCGCGGCGAAGCCGGACGACGGGACGGGCCCGCTCGGGCGCGGGGAGCGGCCCGGCGCGCTGTGCGGCGAGGTGGAGTGAGCGGGCCGGCGGGAGGAGGCGACGATGGGCCTCGGCGGCGGTGACAAAGCGGGCCCAGGCGCGGGAGGCAGGCCTGGGGCGGCGATCTGGTCCCCCCGGCGCGCGGAGGCAGCGACGTACGGCCCGATCGAGCGGTCCACTGGCGCCCGTCACTGCGAAGCGATGCGGTCGGTCGCTCGACCGCGGGAGGCGGCCCACCCGGCGCTAGCTGACCCGGCGGTGAGGCTGCGTCGAACGAGGCGCCCAGTTCGGCCAGATCTGCGGGAGGAGTCTTTGGGATCTGAAGAAAAAAAGAAAAACAAAGGAAGGGATCTAGAGGAGGAAGAAGAAGGAAATAGGGATGCCCAAAATAGACTAGGGGGGTCTATTAGTAGCAGAATTTTTAGGGTTAGGGAGAGTTTTAGGGGCGTTAGGAGCCCTCCGATCGCGATCCGACGGATCCGATCGCGGGGGTTGATTTAAAAGGCCCAGACGGAGATAAAAGAGAGCAGTAGGGGTATTTCCGGGACACGAAGTGACGGCACATCGGACCCACACGGACAACGGAGGGAAAAGTCAACGGAGTCCAAACGAGACGAGATTTGAGAGGCGGGTTGCACACAACAAAACAACAACACACAACACAACCTCGCGGCACACCGGTAACGTAAAACGCCCGAACAACAAAGTAGGCCTACGGGACGTCACGGACACGTGAGGGAGCTCCGGAACGCGAAACGGACAACGGGAAGGAACACACGGAACCGGATGCAACCCACAACACAAATGCAATGCAATGCACATGTCTACATGATATGAATGAATGCCACACACTCACACAACAAAACGACGAAAACCCGAAAGACAAAGAACCCGAAATGGAAATAGATGAAGCCGGAGATTTATTATATACCCAAAAGGGAAAGTATTACATCCGGGGCATTACAGCTTGCTCACGTCGTTGTGCCCACGACTGGCGTGCACTCCGGTATATAGCTGACCGCTCCCAAATTTCAGCGTTCCATTCCTTTCTCCCATCCTTGAGCTTATGGCTTTGTAATGTATTGGATTGTGCTTCAGGCTTCGTGGCTTCGTAGGAGATGAACTGTATTGAATCTCAAAAATTTCCGTGTGTGGGAGGTCCGGAGATGCTCCGTCGTGGTCACAAAGGACCTGTTTGGGCCGCATATGTGGTTGCCGGAGATGAGGGTAGGAAGCTTTCTACCATAGCCGCTTCATGCATGACCTTGACGCGAGCAGAGATGGGCTTTCTCGTAGCCCCATGTTTCCGATCTCTGGTGAGGTCAGGTCTCCGGCACGACCGCCGGTCCACCTCACCTTCATCGGCTCTTTTAGGTTGCGGTTCAACTACTAGTGTGAATTGTGCCCTTGGCAACGGTGCTTATTTCTTCAGAATCATATATATACTTACTTTACCCCTCCTACTGCCCTTTCATGTCAAGTGGGCTAGAACGATGATGTATCACCATTGATATATCATCAACACTCGGTTCGCCATGGCTATTGCTTCGATGTCATAGTTCTGCTTGGATATGTTATGCACCTGAAGTTGCTTGCTTCCCTGGTTGTTTGCTTTGTGTGCATCGAGATTGGTTGGTTCCATTCTTTGTTGATTTCTGCAGATGTCTGAAAAAATGGCCGTTGTTGTTGTTCATGAGCCAGGTTCCAGCCAGTGCATGATCATCATTGATATATCATCAAGACTCAGCTCGATTTGTATATATGTCTCATGTTATATGCTCCTATCTTGCTTACATTCTTCCTTTTCTGTGCGGCAGTTGCAGACACCACATTGTTTCTTGCAAGTTGCA
Organism: Secale cereale; assembly: GCA_902687465.1. Classification (NCBI taxonomy): domain Eukaryota; kingdom Viridiplantae; phylum Streptophyta; class Magnoliopsida; order Poales; family Poaceae; genus Secale; species Secale cereale. The sequence continues at coordinate 451,507,287 of LR738710.1, read as the reverse complement.
ACCAAGGGGTTGTGCTAGCGATCTTAAATATGTTTATTGAGATTATGGAAGTGATGATTCTATTAAAAAAATCAGCCACATTAATAGTTCATAATTCTCTATTGTTTACTTTTTTGCAATTTTTGTCTAGTATAACCTTAATTGTGTTTGTTTCAGGGACTAGACGAAATGAAGAACAAGATACACATTGCTCTCATTTCTCTTCAAAAATTAAACTATTTATAACAAACTAATAAAATCCAAGGAAAAGGATAGAAAAATAAGCTAAAACCAATTCTTATCCTCTTAGGATGTCTTGAATTGTAGATATCCTTTTGTACAAGTTGTGTGTGGGATCATGCATATTTTTGTTGGCATGCTTTCAGTTTGAGGAACCTATTAACTGCCCTGGTCAGATTCTGGAACAAGTAGAAATATAATCTTATTTTAGTCACATTAGAATTTTCTGTCTGAAATAATAGTGACACATCTGCTTTGTCTACACCCTCACACCACATGTACTGGTAAAATTATTTTAATATCCGAACTTAGGAGGTATCGTCTTGGTAGCTTTGTTTGGCTTAATATTTGATGGCCATCAAGTGCTCATCTCTGTAAGTTTGTATTTTGTTGTAGTTTCATTATCACAATCTAATCGACATTACTTTTTTTTGCAAGCAATCTTATACATCTATGTTACATCTATGACCTCTCCTCTTTTTTATTTGGTGTAAATTGTATATGTACCTATGACACTACAAAATAATCTGGCGCATTCTTGTGCCTTTGGTCGCATATTCGTTCAGGGTTCAGGATCTAACATAAGAACCACATAACAAGGATTTTCAGCTTGAACTAAAACCTGACAATGAGAAGCAACTGTGGATTTTGCCTAATCGAAGAAGGAACCATGGGAATGGATCAAATCCACATTTGCATTGACCTAAGATCTACCTGTTTGCATTCCCAGCTGGGTTTAACTGATTACTACAAATCATTGTTCATCCTTTTTCTATGATGTGTATTCTTCAAGTAGAAATTTATGATCTAAAATCGTGTTCCGCTACAAAAGTGATGATGAATGAGCTAAGCTTTTTCACTTGGAACTTTGCAAATATCATCACATCATTTTCGGTATTTGTCATTTTTTGTACGATACCCATCATTGTATGCCAGTTTGATGAATACAAGTATACAACATCTATCTAGCGGGTTTAGTTGAGTTCATCATTTAGTCAGCTACTTAAATTAACTGTCAATAAATCTGTCAAAGTTCTGAAGTAAAACAAATACTCCCTCTGTAAACTAATATAAGACCGTTTAGATCACTACTTTAGTGATATAAACGCTCTTACATTAGTTTACGGAGGGAGTACATTATTCACAACAATTTTTAAGCAAAAGTACCTGCTGCAACACGCGGGGATCATCTAGTAATGTTTAGTTTCAGAGTAAAAATGGGATCAGCTAAACAAATATCCTCGTTTCACAAGAAAGTATATAAACCAATTCATCGCAAAAAAAGGTATATAAACCAATTAAATTTGCGCATCGAATAATATCATGGTGGGAGCGTGGGAGCAATGGTAACCTGAAATTGTCGCAAAATGCATCAAATCAGAACTCAATATCCACACACGTCTCAGCCTAAACATTGCTATCAGTGGACGCATCAGGAGAACCATCCAACAACGGGGAGGCTGCAACACAAACACCGAGCCTATCGGAAACAACCTACGGAAGAGGGGAAATCATAGTCAGTCCTAACCCCGAGGAACAACGCATACCAGCATGCTGACGACAATCTATCCACACATTACTAAAATACATAAAGGCCTCGCCAATGGACAACAGTGTACTACCTCTTTTCTGGTTTATAAGGCTTGCACGTATATCTAGATTGAAAAATAAACCAACATAATACAAGTTATTGTTACAAAAAATATATCATTAAAAACTTTAGATCTTCTACTTCCTAATGATGTAATTTTTAAACTATACAACTCATTTTATGTTGGTTAAATTATAGACCTAGGAATATGTGCAAGTCTTATAAACCGGAAAGGATGTAGTATAAAATTAACAAACACCTCAACCAAACCTCCAACAAGGATAAAATAACATCATGTGAAAAAGACCCACGAAAATGACGAACACCCCACTGATCCACAGCTAACAAACATATCCACAACATCATATCCCAATCAGCAGAAAAAGCGTCTAATCCGCAGTGGATCGCAAAAAGAGCAGCACATGAAGCATCCACCGCTGCAGCCCATATCCTATAATCCCGGCGTCCAATCGGCACCGCCGAGCAAACAACACCACAAACAAAAAGGAAACAACAATCTGTCAGGAGATAACCGCATCTACAGCCGGATCTAGCTAATCCAGTCCCCTAAACATTCATGAAAGCGTCCGAACATGTCCACGGACAGTGGCTGGTCACCCCTCAATTTTTCGTATCCACAACCGGATACTTTATCACATACAATGTAAACTTAACACATGTAATAGATCTCGATCTCAGGCATAGCGTCCGGCTATTTTACATGCATCTCATCGGAAATTGACATGCTCTACTAATACATCATACATGCCATTGAACTATTAATTTTTTGCATGTTTTTACATACTAATAAAATTATGAAGAAAGTTCATCCACGCCTGCCCTTGTCTTGCTGTCGCTCTTACCGTCTTTGTCGCAAAAGTAGCGTTGAAAGAATAATAGTTACAGCTCAGTTGCACACTGACACGGCACACAGAAACAGAAGAGTAGAGGACCCGGCGCGCTGCTTCTCGTGTCTCTCTCAAGTCTCAACACTTTACGCCGTGGCTCACAGTTTATCTCTTTCCTTGTGGAGATGTGCTAGCCGTCGTCTCGTGCGCGTAACCGCGAAGCATCTGTAGGCAAAATCGATCTAGCACGAGCAGCCTGTGCCGCATACGTAGCTGCGTCAACGTACCGTCGGCACCCATGCTGTGGTATTCATCTCTTCTCGCGGCTCGTCCATCAGTCCATGTAGCCAACTACGTGTAGGCGTGCTTTCTTTTCGGAAAGAGGGCTCTACCCTGCTGCTCTCACCGTCACGGCAGCTTGCAGTGCATGCAGAACGACGCTACGTACGTACTGTACCTATCTATACCTACATTTCTTTATCGTGCTCACACTTATGAACGCGCGCGCACAGGTGCGTGTCTAACTTAATCACTTGGTAGGCAGGTGGGAGTAGACTCACACGACGGCTCGCGTGGACTCGCAGGTCGCTGTTACTACTGCTCTAGCTGTGGACGTACACGTACTACTCCTACCGTATTAAAGAAAGCTACTACTAGTAGTAGACGAATAGGACTAAAGTCTTTGGAACGCTTGGTCGTCAACGTCTCCTTCACCCGTGCGGATCGCGCAACCTAGGCTGCGGCCAACAGACGCTGCACCTGCTACTCGCCATCGCTCTTCTCCTTGTAGACTGCACTTTTTAACTGAAAAAATTGGTAATCTCAAGGACAAGGCAACTCCAAGTGAAAATCCAGATTTCAGGCAACTTAACTACGAGTAGTAGAGACAGTGCAGTGAAGCATGTTGAACAGTACATTCCCGGGACACGCACCAGCAAGGCAAGGCGGTGATAACGTGCAAAATGCATGCACGCAGCTTCATATCAGTAGCTCGCACGCAGTTTCTCTGCTTCCTTCCTTCATACAGCAAGCCTATACTACCAATTAGTACCGGCAACAGGAATACATACGGCAAGCCTATACTACCAATTAGTACCGGCAACAGGAATACATACGGCAAGCCTATACTACCAATTAGTACCGGCAACAGGAATACATACGGCAAGCCTATACCAATTAGCACCGGCAACAGGAATGCATACAGCAACCAAACAAAATTGCATTCCCTGCTTGAACTGAAACATCCCCGTATCGTATTCGTATGTATGCGCTGGGTTCAGATTCCTGCTGCACAGCCCATCTCTCTTCTCAATCACAAACTTCGCGCCTTCAGATGTAAAGCTATTCATTCATCAGGGCATAAATAAAAAAGCCTTCGCTGGTAGGCAACAGACTCTGCTCAACAATTGAGACAACATGGACAGAGCAAAAACCTAGGCCGCGACAGCCTGCATATGAACGGAATCATTGATATATTGATATCAATTAGGCAACATACACACTCATGGATCAGCCATGACCACGATGAACGAGGAGTGGTTTAACAGCGGCATGATACATAAGCCGGTCAACGTTCAGGGCTAAACAGGGAAATAAATAGTAAATATCCAAGTAGAGAGCATTATACAAGAAACAACTCGTGGCCGCACTTCCTACACAACACCAAGGACAAGCTAACAGAGCCTAATATTCACACGACCCAGTTCCGGATTCAACCTAAGCCGTAGCTTGCATTTGGGGCGTCAAGGCTGCTGCCGAAGGGGATCTCGACCCTTTCCTTCACAACGCAGTGCGCCCTGCCATCTCCTCCAACCAACATTACCTTCCCAGGAGGGCACTGGAGAGTAGGAGGAACCTGCTCTTTTGCACCACTCGCCTCTCTACCCAACAGACCTGTGATGTCCAGTTTTATGCCGCTCCTTCCTGTCGTGGGCTCGTAGCCGGCAGCCTTCATGATTGATACGGCGCCCACAATCATGACCGCTGTTTTAGCCATCCATCCGATCAAAGATCTGATCCCTCCTGATGAATTACGGCTCGACGTGCTAGGGATTCTGTTTTGCATCCTGTTCGTCCTTGTGCCATCTTCAGAAATTCCACTAAAACGCAGTCCGTTGTGCAAGCACATGGACTTGGACATGTAGTTTGCAGGATAGAGATCATCAAGCACAAATGAATTGGTGACATGGCCCGAGTAAGGAGGTAGGATGAGACCATCATCATTTTCGATTTTTTCACCAGCAAAAGCAGCAGCCTCGTGGATTGCCTCACAGTCCTCTCCCTTGTATTCTTTCAGCTTGTTAAGGAGAGATGTTCGACTGCAATCAATCTGGCTCAGGATGGTTTCTCGTTCATATCTTTGTTGGTGTTGGAGGTCCTGGCAGTGGCACTAAGGTGGTAAGCTACTTATTTCCAAAACAGAAACATGTAACGGCAGTATAAACTTTGTGCACAAAATGGTATCAAGCTAAGAACCATATGCCTGGTACAGTCACTGGTATCCAAAAGAAAACACTAATTTCTTGAGGCAAGCGTCATCCAATTGGCCCACATATAGCAGTAGTAATGTAGGCACTTCACACATTTGATACCCTTTGGGTTATTATGCTTAAATGTGCTTATGCGGTTATGCCATTATCTTAAAGTAAGCATTCTGTACAATAAAGTCAGAAAACTCAGCAACATTTTACAGTTTAGTGAGCACGAAGCAGAAATTTTCATCTCAACGGATGATTGCGCCTCTTAGCAAAACGACTTTCCTTTATGTGCTAACATAGGCAAATCCTGTACGTACAGTTCTTATCAGTTGATATTCCAAGCAAGAAAAAATGCATAAGCAAATTTCCATTTGATGGAATACCAGCTTTTCCACAACAAACAGAAGAAAAGCACGCGAGCTTGTGCTAAAAGGAATGTGGCAATGCGCAGATGTGCTAGCCACTGATACTTCCCATAAGCTACAGTAAGTAAAGTGAAAATTATCTCTCTTTGGAAACCACGCAGTCACTGCCGTACATCATCAATCGCTGTTCTCATTGCTTCGGTTTTCTTCTTCTTCATCATCAGCCCAGGCATAGCTTTGGTCTTGTATGACTTTGCTTCTTTTTGTGTGTGTGTGTTGTGTTGTGTTGGCTGTGTGCATTCTAGTTATGCAGAGGGGGAGAATATCATACGGAAACCAATATTCTACGAAAACTTCGTGCAAACCATATTTTAAATTTTTGAAACATTCTGAAAAAAATACGGGATGTTAGGAAGGTGATGTTTTATTGCCACACAAAATTTCAAGTTGAAACACATTGCGCGATGTGAGCTACGAAAAAGACAAAATCAGCCCTGAATAGTGACATTACTGTTCGACACTATTCAACGCTGTTTTTTTCCTTTTCATAGCTCACATCTCACAATGTGTTTCAACTTGAAAATTTGTGTGGCTATAAAACACCCTCCTCTTAATATCCCGTATATTTTTCAGATTTTTTCGAAACTTCAAAACATCTTTGTCTTCCTATATATATATATATAGGAAAATGGGTTGGTACTCCTAGGTGTACATACTCCTAGCTCCATCCACCGTGACCATCATGCATGGAGTGTGTATTCAGTTGCACCATGCAAATCCGTTAGCTATTAATTAATTAATGCAATACTAATTAACTAACTGATTCCTGAAAGATAGCTCTAGGTTAGCTTATCCATGTTATTAGCGATGCGTTTGTATTTATTGGGTATGAATCAACGACCGGGTGTGCTAGACCTCCCAGAGGAAAAGCGTGGCTGGCGGTGGCTCAGACGATGTTGCAGTCTATGACTCGACGGCATCGACACAGACCATGCGGCGGGCGGTTGATGGATGAGCTCCTCGCCAAGCACGCACGACGACAGAGACGACATGTGGTCAGCTGTGGCTCCACGACGTACTCATCTTGTAAGGTAGGCACTCAAGAAAATTCACAGGTGTTCTGTTAATTCATATCTCGGGATTTTGCACACTATGCATCCCTTGCCCGTCGACGGTGGCGGCGGCGACGGCGATATCCTTCTGTCCCCATCGGATAGAAACAACAGCGGGTGCCTATCAATTTTCGTGCATGAGATATGTATGTTTGTGTAGATCGGATTGTGTGGGCGGGGGTGCATGCATCGTGGATACGTAGTATATTCCATCGATCTACTACTTGGTGTCATTCCAGTGCCTGTACGACGATCTTTTCATCCAAGCACTAAGCTAATAAGTATATGGACGTGCCTGGTTCATTCCATTAATAAACTGCTTCTTTGTCCATTCAATTAACAGAATGTCTCCATGTGCAGATATCACGCACAAGATGATGAAGTGTATTTGGCTGATCTAAATCACAGCTGATGCATTAGACTACGCCGACCGGCTGCTGTCGTTTCTTCTTCTTGGTGGCTTGTGCAAGGTCTTTGGGACAGGAGATGGTCAACCGTGTGATTTTCTTATTTTGAAGAACTAATTTGACACAAACAGAGACATTTGTGTCTTGTAGCTTCTTGCTTCTATGCAATATACTCCAGAATTTTTTGCTCGGCAATGGCAGAATATTTGTAACTTACTCTGGAACAAGTCGTCCGGTCCAACACTCCTTTTTTTTTTGTAATTCTTGTTATTGAAGTTATTAACTACCTTAGTCTGCTCTATAGTTTAGTGTATACTGCCTTTTCATTTTATATTTCCTACTACTGGATAAAATACTCTTTGTCATTGACTATACTTCATTCTGATTTATGTTTTCACTTGCCGAATCATAATGCCCTTCATAGAACAATTTTTGGTATGTACTCGCTCACAAATGTAGCTGTATGCGCAGTCATAAAATTTGTAGTATGCACGCACTCCCAAGTCCCAACAAAGTAGTATATACTATCTTGATAAAACATATAAATATACTCATGCATAAAGTAGTAGTATATACCATCTCAGTAAAATATAGTATATACTCACTAACAAAAAAGTAGTATATACTCACTGGCTAACAAATACTCCCTCCGTCCCAAAATAAGTGTCTCAACTTTGTACTAGCTCTAGTACAAATTTGTACTAAGCTCAGGACACTTATTTTGGGACGGAGGGAGTATGTGACATCTCATCAAAATGTGGTACCTACTCACCTTAAAAAGTACTCCCTCCGTCCCAAAATAAGTGACGCAAAAATGACTCAACTTTAGTACAAAGTTGAGTCATTTTTGCGTCACTTATTTTGGGACGGAGGGAGTAGTATATACCCACTCTACAAAAAAGTACTCCCTCTGTCCCATAATATAAGAACGTTTTTGACACTAGCGCAGTGTCAAAAACGCTCTTATATTATGGGACAGAGGGTGTAGTATATACTCATGTATAGCACTCAGTTGGAAGCAGTATATATTCTCCAAATTTTTGCCCACTAAGTAAATACTCGAAAGTGGTATCACGTGGAGCACTTTCACATACTGCACGCATGAAAAATATAATTACGTAAATGTTTGAGTGGCGCATGGACAGTTCCTAATTTCTAGGGAGTGGATAACGCATGCATTGGAATTAATTGTACTGTGTAACAAATTTGATGGATGGGTCAGCTCCTTCAACCTTATCCGTTAAGGTGGGAGTACATACTCTTGGGAGTATAAACCAAAGAGTGTAACATACATTTGATATTTTTTCATTTGTGTTCACTCAGCAATCTCTATCCATTTTCTGCCGCAAATGTGTTTTAATACAATCTGTACCTTGCCCACATTATGTTAACCAGGAATCCTGTTCCAGACGGAACCACAAAATCCATCTTAGACTACCCCTTTTTTGCTCTAGTCCAATACCAAATGAGGCTGGAATTGGATGCAGCCACCAGGCAATGAACAACTAATTAGGGCTATCAATCCTCTCCTCTGTCTGTAACATCATGCTAAGCAAGCCTAGATTTGGTTCCTCACGAAAATACAGTAAGACGTTGAACAAAAATGCAGTAACTGAACCCCAAACCTACCATATGACCATATCAACTCCAGCTCGTGGCACAAAACGATAACTATAGACACAACAGCAGGCTAGCAGAGCAACAATAAAAAAAAAACATCTTTATCGAATGACCAACCAGGAAAACGAACCGGACCTGCAGAGAGGCGAGCTGCCGCTCGAGCGACTCGAGCGCGTCGTTGATGCCAACCAGGCTCTCCACCTCCACCTCCTCTCCCTCGTCCTCTCCGCCGTCGTCCTCCTCCCCGGCGCCCAACCGCGGCGGGGGGCGTGCGGCGGCAGCGCAGGCGGAGATCCGGGAGCGGAGGTCGGAGGCGCGGGCGAGGACGAGGCCTATCTCCTCCTCCCCTTCCATGGCTTTCGCTGGCGGTGCGGGGGGTGCAGAACCCTGGCTAAACCCCCAACCTGCTGCTGGCGGCGAGCAGTGGAAGCTGCAATCTTGCACTTCGCGGCGAGTCTTGTGTTCGTGGCTGAGAGAGGGACTGACGGAGGCGTATCCGAAGATTTTTGTCTTTTGTTCTCTCGAACTACCTGACTGGACTTGGGCCTTGTTTGCTCAAGTGGGCGGGCCAGATCAGGTACTGAAGTTCTCATGGGCTAGGCCTTCTCATGCACTGCCGCATTTTCGATCTCCGGTAGTATACAGGCACTGAAGTATATTCTAATTAGCCCTAAAAAAACTGTATACTCCATTTTTTCTCACCATTTTTCATGAGAAAAAATTAATACTATTGACCCTCCGTCTGACGAGAAACTGCTTGAATGGATATGATGATTTACAAGCAAAACGACCCGTGCGCTGCAATGGAAGAAAAAAATCATAATCACCAATGGCCATGACCACATTTTACTGCATCACCGACATACACTATCATTCTCATTTTCTTAAAATCACGAACAATTTTTCAAAATCATGAATATATTTTTAAACTCATGAACTTTCTGCAGATATTTGAACATTTTTTTAAATAATTAACATTTTATGAATTCATGAACACTTTATAATATTTCCAAAAAAGAATTGTGAACATTTTTCTTGGGCAAAAATTTCTAGAATTAACAAACATTTTTTGGGAAATTGGTGGAACCATTTTTTTAAATTTAATGAGCATTTTGTGAAATGCATTATCTTTTTGGAATCAGCAAACATTTTATAAATCAATAAACTATATTGGAAGTCACAAGCGGTTTCTGAATTTTAGGCTATTTTTCAATTCATGAACATTTTAAAAAAAGAACTTATAAAAAAGTCATGAACATGTTTTGATTTCCTGAACATTTGTTTTCCAAATTGCAAATAGTTTTTGAACATGTGAACATTTTTTAAGGACCACGAAGATTTTGTAATTCCATAAACAGTTATGAATTATTAAAAAAAATCTCATTTTTTAGATTTCTGAACATTTTTGAAGTCCCAAATTATCTAAAGTAAAAATAAAGACAAAAGGGAAAACAAAAAATAAAAAACTGGCCAACCAGACAGGGGCCGACCCAAACAGGCGCATTGTGTCCTCTCCCAGCGTGTAGAGCGCAATATACAAGGTTCCTACTGTATGGGCCGACCCAGGCGGGATTCCCCTATGTGAAACATTTTTTTTATCAGTTATAGGTGACATTGGTGGGTAATATTTTGCAACTTTAGAGGCAATTTCGGTGGCGTATCGCAAGAAGCAAGCCCCTTTATTATTAGGTATAAACATATACTCCCTCCGTCTTAAAATAAATGTCTCAATTTTAGTGCAACTTTGTACGAAAGTTAATACAAAGTTGAGACATTTATTTTGGGACGGAGCTAGTAAATGTTAACCTTCCTCTCATACATAGGATACATGGTAAACTATGAGACACGAGATACCCACTTGCATGAGCGCATAGTCAAAGAATGCAGAAATCAGATGATGCCTTGTGTTCATCTGGTCTATAACTTTATGAAGTTCATTCACTGGGATCACTAAAAATATTCTGAAGATTTATGAAGAGGAAACAAGAAAACTATTGAGTTATCGTAAGTGCTCTATTTTATTTGGGAAGAGATGTACTATGTAAATCAAGTGGCCACTATGGCAGTATTAGAAATTACAGCTAATTGTTTTGATGATAAATACTTGGGCTTATCGGTGCTAGTGGGAAGAATGAAGGCGGGAAATTTCAGTCGACAAAGATAAGGCTTTCAAAAACCTTTAGGACTTGGTTCAAAAATATGTTTGGTGGAAAGGAAATTCAAATCAAATCAGTTATACATGCTCTTTCGGTCTATGCTCTGGGTTACATTTCTAGGTTCTCTTTGCAAGGCTGTCTCAGATTGTTTAAAAATGGGCTGACTAGGAGTAACTCGACTAGAAACTAAAGTTGGGTCAGTTGATCTGTTTCTAGCCGTTGGATGAAACGAGCGGCCAGATTATTTTCTTCAACCTCCTGTCATCTATTGTTCATCTTTTTCCCTGAAATTTGAAATCGCCACACACACATGCCGCCTGTCACCATGCTTCCTCCACCCACAGACATTCCTCTAACCACAGCATACCTCCGACGCCGGCAAACCTGCACCCCCGCCACCCCTAAGATAGACGAGGAGGTTGCTACCCCCTGCTCCACCTCCACCCCTAAGGTAGACGAGGAGGCTACGCCACCGCGGTTGCTGCTGCATTTGTCGGAACCTCGGCGCTCCTCCACAGTTGTTGCTTCCTCGACACCAAATCGACTGACCCAAATTCAAATTTTAGGCGAATCATGTCCAGCAAAACTATCAAAACAGTTGGCGGGGAGATGAAGAGAATAGAAATAAAACTCATTTGGCTAGCCAGAGATAAACTAACAAGACAAAAAGGCGAAGAATGTATAGGTTTTGGGCGAAAAATGTAGAGTAAAGTGCAAGCGCGGTCCTAATTCTTTTTTGAAAGTGTCATTTGGGTCCTAATTCTTTCAAAATGCATATCTGAGTCCCATATCTTTTTAAGTTGTTCATTCGAGGTCCTAATCTCGTTTGACCGCCACTAACCAGTGCCACGTCGACACCAGAGGGCCCAGGCGGGAGTTTTCCCGCGCCTGGCGGTTGGGCTTATATGCAATTTGGCCCCTGATTAATCCATCGTTCCTATTCCCTCTCCCCTAGGTCTTCTCCACCCCGCTCTCCTCTGCGGTGAAGCGCCACGGGAGGAAGTTGTTTGATCCATCGCCGGCATCCATGGCCTTGGTAGTGCCGTCTCGACCGCCGGCATCTCCATCGAGGACAGTAGCTCATTCGGTGGAGCCGTGGGCGGGGATGCTGTCGTTGGTACCTTGCCCTAGCTGCGACATTCGATCTATAATTCGTCTTGTGTCAAAATCGGAGGCAAATCCTGGCAGGATTTTCTACAAGTGCCCCAATCATCATGTAAGATTTTCTACAAGTTCCCCAATCGATTTGATGTTTTTGTGTTCCTGTGTTATTTTTTGCTGATTTTTTTTACTCAATTTGTGTCGGATTCCACCAAATCCTTGCCAACATTATTACTGGGAAGATGGACCAGACAACTATTTTGATTTTTTGGTGAGAGGTGGGTACATCAGCCATGGATTGAGCAATTTTGATTCGGCTAGTGTCATTGCAAGTGAAGAAATAGAGGTGCAAGAGGAATGCGCAGGAGCAATGCAGAGCACTCTTGAGACTGTGGTGAATGCAGATGTAGTGAAGAAGATGAAGGAGCTCATTTTTCTTTGTAAGAGTATTCTTAGTGCACTTGTTGTACTGATTGCAGTAGTGGTGTATGTAGGTTTTAAGAAGTGATGTGGTAGTATGATGTATCCAGTGTTGATGTATCCACTGTTGATTTATCCAGATCTTGATCATGTACTGTGGTAATGAAATTGAAGTAAAATTTGGCAGCATTTTGTTTGTTTTTCTGTACTGTGGCAGCATTTTTTCAATAGCATTGACAACACAAATAAACAGTATTTTAACTTAGAGGGGCTAGCGATGGTGGACATGGCGCTAGGCGGCGGCAGAACGAGCAGAGCAGGGTGGAGGAGACCTAGGGAGCTAGCGGCGGTGGACATGGCGCTAGGCGGCAACAAAATGAGCAGAGCGGGGTGGAGGAGACCTAGGGACAAGGGAATGGGAAGGATGGATTAATCAGGGGCCAAATTGCATATAAGCCTAACCGCCAAGCGCGGGAAAACTCCCGCTTGGGCCCTCTAGTGTCGGCGTGGCACTGGTCAACGCCGGTCATACGAGATTAGGACCTCCGATTAACAACTTAAAAAGATATGAGACTCAGATATGCATTTTGAAAGAATTAGGAGTCAAGTGACACTTTCAGAAAAGAATTAGGACCGCGCTTGCATTTTACTCAAATATGTATAGGTTTTGGGACCACTAGTTATTTAACCAGGCTCTTTTGTAAAAACAGACTTGACATTTATTGGTAAAACTAGATTCGCTTTGTGCCAAATTGATGAAGGCTAACTATTATCCTTAGGGGCATCTTCTTGACAAGGTCTTTCCACAATCAACTTCAATGGCTTGGCAGGGTATTACGCATGGCTGAAAACTTCTTTAAAAGGGGGTTGTTTGGAGTGTGGTGGATAGATTGAATGTAAATATTTAGAGAGATAATTGGATCCTCAAGAGTTCTATCCTGAAAAATATCACCTAAGAAGAATAGAACCAGGATCAAGTGGGTGTCTGATTTATTGGTAAGTGGGTGTAGGAGAAGGGTTGTGAATTTAATCTCACATTTGTTTCCTCAAGAGTTCTATCCTGAAAAATATCACCTAAGAAGAATAGAACCAGGATCAAGTGGGTGTCTGATTTATTGGTAAGTGGGTGTAGGAGAAGGGTTGTGAATTTAATCTCACATTTGTTTCATCCCCGTGATGTTGATGTGATTATAAATATGGTATCCAATCCTCAGGGGACAGTGGTTTTATTGTGTGGCACTATTAGAAGAACGATATGTTCACTATAAAAAGTGTGTATAATTTGGTGATGAAGCTTAAGGAGAATAAGGAGGATTATGGGCAATCTAGTGATGGCGTGAATGGAGAAAGGAAGTTGTGGAATATCACATGGAAGGCCAATGTGTAGGGGAACATGATGTGCAACAATATTTATGCTACATGATCACACCCAGGAACACTACGAAGATGGCGGTAACGATCAAACTCACGGACAGTGCAGAGTACTGGAAGGACGGATGAGTCGGCGTAGCTTAACTATCCCGTCGATTCCCGCAACTACGTTACACCTCCCAACCACAAGAGTTCTTCTATGAGACGAGAGTCAAAGTATATCACCCCTCCGAGGTACCCGCACGTTCCGTGGTAGTTGTCCGGCATAGTTTCGACGTCCGGGGAAGAAGAACTATGAGAACACTAGAGAGAGAGGGGGGAGTGAGAGAGAGAGAGAGAGAAACCATGGCGGTGCTTCTCGTCTAATTAGGAGCCTAATTCTCTTTGACCAATTAGATAGAGATTAGGGTCTATCTAATTAGGAACCTAAACAATTAGGCCAATTATAGCGGGCGAGCGTAAAGCTATGCGTGAGATAGACCCTTAGGTTTGATGTGCCTCAAGAGGGAGGCCTTCCCACTTATATATAGGTGGGAGAAGGAGAGGGGCGAGGGGAATCCTTCTCCTCGTCCACTTCATGGAAGAAGGGAAGGATTCCCTCGTTACCCAATTTAGCCTAGGGGCCTGGCATACCCTATCACACCCCATGTGGGCCTCCGTGGGGCCACTAGAGGTCATCATATGATGATGATCCTTCACACTTTTCTTCCACAAGTAAAATCCTAGATTTTTTGGATGTCCCCAGAACCCATTCCAATGACCCAAAAAACTTTCCATATATAGATCCACACTTTACAAAATCATGTTATATCTTGCTGAAATTCCCAGTTACCTACTGGAAACATCTGGAACTCTTTTGGTGCTCTTTTAACTCATTCCTCATTTCTTCGATAATTAGAACTAGAAGCCGTTAAGTGTGCGACCCTACATGCCAGTCAATAGTTAACAACGGGATATGGACACCCTTATTACCTCCAACATATTCATGAAGTTCTTGATCGAACCTTTGTTTATGAATACCATTCCCTTTACTTCGTGATACGTTTACGAAAACCTGGGGAGAGATTATCGGTATCCCCGCGATCAACTCCTTGATCATTATACCGGTTATCCTCGTTACCAGTTTCATTCTATTTACTCGTGTTCGTGTTCCGGTGTCATGTGATCATAATCACAAGTGTCTGGCCAGATTATAATGACACTATAACACCAAGTGGGCCGAGAGAGTATCTCTCCATTGTGAGAGGAGCAAATCTCAGTCTTGAACTATCGCTACCGAGACATACGTTTATGGTATATCCGTTAGTCACCTTTATTCACATCCATTTATGGAGTGACATGTGATAAACCCCAAAGTATCCATCCGACATGTAGGTGTGCAATATTCTCATGGTATAAGGAACAATGCAAACATGAACAAGTTATATGAAGTATCGACAACATAGCAACGATGACATCTCTCAGTAGTTCATAAGTTGGGTCTATCCAACTCCACTGTTCTGATGACAACGGTGTTATCATATATTGATAGCATCCTTGTTACATTAACAATGCTCATGAACAGGAAACATGATCATCATGGACGCTTGAGCTAGTGTTAGAGGATAGACTAGGGATCACTTGGTGTTTCTGTGTCCACACATGGATTTTGGTTTTCCTCTGAAACTCATATTCAAGAACTAATACTTGTAGCATAGAAACATAAACCTAACAATGAAAATGAAAATGAAAATAATAATATTTATTATTGCCTCTAGGGCATATTTCCAACAGTCTCTCACTTGCACTAGAGTCAATAATCTACTTACATAAGGTACCTAACACCAATGGCATGCCGGTGTTGCTCATGTTTTGCTTGTGGTATAGACTTAGTCAATAGATATGTCACTTTCAAATTCATTTGTATATTGCATATCCTTGTTCCTCCACGCTCCACAAAATTTCTCAAATTATGTGGAATCGGCTTTGTATATGTTAGAACTCCTGATACGACCTTGGCTTCTTTGCCTAGGCTACGACGCCACTATTCTCAATAGTGCTCCATTGGATCAAGCACGCTTGAAAACCATACCAAGCTTGGGGATGAAGTTCTTGGTCCAAACACC
Organism: Secale cereale; assembly: GCA_902687465.1. Classification (NCBI taxonomy): domain Eukaryota; kingdom Viridiplantae; phylum Streptophyta; class Magnoliopsida; order Poales; family Poaceae; genus Secale; species Secale cereale. Next base: position 451,491,495 of record LR738710.1, on the reverse strand, counting down.
CTTCATTGCCACCTCTAAAGTGGCGCTATACTTAGCCTCTATTGTAAAATCCGCCACAGTTTTCGGCTTGGAACAATTCCAGCTTACTGTGCCACCTTTCTATGTATCCACAAAATCCTTGATTGAAATCGAAGTTCGTCTGCATTAACGGTGAAGAGTGCATCAATGTAAATCCTTACAATGAGCCTGCATCAGAGTAACACTTTACAACAAACCTCTTCGTCATGTCCATTTACGAAAAATATGTCCTTGGAACTTCTCAAGTACTTCAGGATATTTTCTGATGTAGTACACTTGATCATTTTGGTATCTTTCTCGTAACACTTAGAGTATAAGACATTTCTGGTTGTGTACATACCATGGCTAACATAAAACATTCAAACGCAGATGCATATGGAACTCCATTCATGTGTCTTGATCATTAGTATCTTAGCACACTAAGTCTTGCTCAAATATTTTCATAGGACCTCGACAAGAACACTTCTTGGCGTTTTCATAGTAACCCTTTTAGTATTCTGTCAATATGTACATGATTTTGCTAAGCCCTCATCATACGCCTCGGTCTACATATCTATAGACCCTAATGCCCAATATGTAAGTTGCTTTGCCCAAGTCTTTCATCGAAAAACTAGTTTTCGATGAAGTCTTAATTTGTGTCGAGAAATTTATTTTATTTCCAATCAACAATATGTCATCCATATAGAGTATTAGAAATGTTATTCAGCTCTCACTTGCTTTTTTCTAACTACATGCATCTTCATCCTTCTTGATGAAACCAAACTCTTTTGGTTATTTCATCAATACGAAGATTCCAACTCGTTTATGCTTGCCTCAGACTCGCTGAAGTTTGCATATCTTTTTGCATCCATTGGATCATCAAAACCCTTATGTTGTATCATATACATGTCCTCAGTTAAACTTCCATTGAGGAAATCCATTTTTATATCCATCTGTCACATCCCGTAATCAGAATATGCATCAATTGCTAAAATAACCTGAATTGACTTAAGCATCGCTACGCAGAGAAGATCTCGTTGTAGTAACCTCTTTGAACTTGTCAAAAATACTATGTAACGAGCTGGGCTTAATGGATGTAAACAATTTCATCTACGACTATTCATATATCCATTTACATTCGAAAGGTCTAACACCTTTTGGAGGTTCTACCAAGTTCCAAACTTGATTTTCGTACATGGATATCTCAGATTACTTGGCATTAAGTCAATTCCTGGAGTCAGGGCCCATTGTCGGTGTCAAAACCGGCAGATCTCGAGTAGGGGGGCCCAAGTTGTGAGTCGAAGGATCGATGGTAACAAGAGACACTAGGACACGATGTTTACCCAGGTTTGGGCCCTTTTAATGGAGTTAATACCCTACTTCCTTCTTGATTGATCTTGATGAATATAGGGATTACAAGAGTTGATCTACCTGGAGATCGTAATCGCTTAACCCTAGCTGTTTAGCCTATGATTGTTCTGTTAGCATCCACAAACTAAATTTGGGTGCACTATTGGTTTGGTTAATTTTTCGTATTAATGTGATGCTCAGTTAATGTTTGGTTCATTTGTTGTGGTGTTTAGTTAACTGTTTGGTTCAATTCTGCAATGCGATGTTCAGTTGTTGTGGGTGCATTCTGTTATTGTATACCTGTAATGCCCAGGATGGGACTATATCTCCTACGTGTCGAGGCACAACTTAAAGATATAAGCCCATTCTGGAATGATCGCATGTTTGGTATCTTTGCACGACTCATGTAAAAGGGGGATTAAATTGCAAAAGGAGATAGTTGGCTTACACTCGCCACTTCACACAATACATTACATAAGCAAAGCATCATTCAAAACATCACAGCCCATCTAAGGGTAAAGATCCAAAAGAAAGATACCAAAAACATAAAGCCACAGGTCTAGATCGAATCCTAGTAGAAACTACTACTGATCGTCAAAAAACGTCACAAGCATACGGCCACTCTCTTCATCGAACTTCTAGAGAAGTACTTGAACCAGCTCCTGCATCATTCTCGGCTGAACCTGCATCTGGTGTTGTAGTATCTGTGAGCCACGAGGACTCAGCAATCCCATAACCATGGGTATCAAGACTAGCAAAGCTTTGTGGGTAGGAAGAGGTAAAGTGGTGATGTTGCAGCAGCGGCTAAGCATAATATGGTGGCTAACTTACGAGTACAAGAATAAGATGAGCATCTACGCAAATGGTCGCAAAAGTAGTGATCGCTAAAGATCCTGAACTACATACGAATCAAACATAACCCCACCGTGTTCTCTTCTCAAAGTGAAAAGAGACAGTCACGGTTACTCACACAGTGGTGTGTTTTACTTCGGATCCTCTGTCAAGTTTTCTACAACCGGACATTAACAAATTCCAATCTGCCACATAACCGCGGGCACGGCTTTCGAAAGATCATAACCCTGCAGGGCTGTCCCAACTTAGCCCATCACAAGCTCTGACGATTAGCTGAAGCGATAATTATAATATCATCACTCCTTATCTTAGGGAAAACCGATCAGGCTCGGCATCCCGGTGCACAAGACATTTCGACAATGGTAAAACAAGTCCAGCAAGACCTCCCGGCGTGTCGACACCCTGATAGTAGCCGCGCGTATCTCGTCTCAGGCCATGTCCGGATGGGCGATCCTACATGAGCCAAACCTCGAGTTTCCCCGTGGTGGCCCCGCATAACCCCCGTTTGGGACCAACACCATCAGCACTGGCCCCCCTGCTATGTAGAAAAGAATCCCCAAGGAGCGTCCCCCTTATGCAATTTAATTAATTAATTAAGTTATTATGAGGCAAATTATAACCAATGTTGGGCCTTGCTGGAGGAGTTTTATTCAAAGTCGAACTGTCAAGGGGTCCCCATCCACCCATCGTGTAAGGAACGCAAAATCAAGGAACATAATGCCGGTTTATCGGCGCCTAAGGTGGCATGAGTGGAACAAAACACCGAGCAAAAGGCCAAGCCTTCCACCCATGCCCAGTATATAGGGGTGTTAATAATAATAATAGATATTGTGATATTCCAACAACAAGTTCCCTCCTGGAACGAACTTCATCTTCACCTGCAACTAACAACGCTATAAGAGGGGCTGAGCAAGCGGTTAACATAGCCAAACAGTGATTTTGCTAGGAAGGTTTCAAAGGTTAGATGTTTCATGGCAACAAGGAGAGGCTGACATAAAAGATGGGTAGCGCGACATGTAACGATAGCATCGAGACAACTAAGCATGGCAATGGTAGTAAAGGTATCCAAGGGTATGATCATCTTGCCTGGGATTCCGCAAGGGAGAAGAACGGTTCCATGAAGTAGACGGAGCAACAAAGTCGAGCGAATCCTCACAACTCCGGAACGAAACCGAAGCTAACAAGAGAAGCAACCGGAAAGAAGCAAACAACACGGTAAACACACAAGCATAAACATGGCATACGATGCACATCCAAGTATGATGCATGACAGGTTTAAATATGCATGGCATGGCAGAGTGCACAAACAACACTACAAGTTAAGTGGAGCTCAATATGCAACTTGCATATTGACGAAACACCACATTTTATTTATTTAGTTGACTCTCGATTATTTAAAAGACAAGGTTAAATGTTTGTTAACATGGCAAGAGGTGAAGCAAAAGTAAACTAACTATTTAGGCATTTTTAATGAGGCCGGAAATAACAACAACAATTCCGGAAAATCCCCATGAGCATGTTTAGCAATTTTTAAAGCAAGCAATATTTTAAACATATTAATGTTGTTAACATGATGTGGATGACATGATCAAGTTTATGCAATTTTTAGTTAAAGGTTGACATGAAGAGATATGAAGCATTTGTCGCTGTGGTGCAAAGAAAGGGTGCCACGGCAACGATCCGAAAATGATGCAATGGCATCATATCGGTTCCGGTAACCCGTTGAGAGACCGGTGCAAAAGGAGGCGGCGTGAGCGAGTCGAACAAGATGAAAGGTGGGGTGATCCCGTCACCGGGTTCCCACGAGTCGGCGACTAGGCAACCGAGGAGCACGACAAAAGATGAAACGGGCACAAGCAAACATTCGATACATCTCATACAACACACAAGCAACATTCGTTCACGGGCGTCGACTCGGTGGTATACCTTTGAAGCGTGCATATTCGGAGGGGGTCGAGTCGTCGAGGGATGTAGTGGAAGTAGTGGTACACGGGTCGTAGAGGAAGTAGTGATTCCGTAGAGGTACTCGTTATGTAGCCGTTCTCGCGATTCGTAGAGGAAGTAGGCGTTCTCGTTTCATAGATGTCCGAGGTCGTCGATAGAGGTACTTGTCGCATCCACGGGTCTTCGAGGGTCGATGGTAGTGGTACAAACGAAGGTGGTCGAACTTGACACTTCCGGGTCTCGGCGACGTAGTTGTACAAGAGCGTCGTCGGTCTTGACGAATCCGAACTCTATGAGGCCCGTCGTGGTACTTGGCAAAATTCTCGGAGAAGATGCTTGACGGTTCGGGTACGGGTCTTGGCGTCTCCTCGTGTAGTCGTAACAGGTCAACAGAGGTCCTTGGCGATTCCAGGACGGTCTTGGCCATGGCAACGGCGGTTCAGGTGCTGGACTCGCTCGAGTCGACACGGGCGTGCGCATATGCGGACGAAGCAAGCATCAGCAGGGGAGGCGAACCCACGGCAGGAGGGAGCAAGATGGCACGTGGTGACATGGGAACGACTGCTCCGGCGAGGAAGGAAGATAGCAGGAGGCGGTGGGACTTGATGCAGAAGTTGACCATGGCCACCGGGACGGACGGGCACGGCGGCTGTAGGGTGCCAGTGGGACGAAGCAGGGAGGCGGGGCGGCGACCCTGCGGACTCCGGTCGCCGATGACCCTGCTGTTGGTCATGGGGCGAACAGCGACAGGGAACCGAAGGCGGCGGCGAGGCTGGCCAAGGCGCGCGGCGGAGGGAGGTAGCAGACCGCGGCAGGGCCTGGGCAGAGGCCATGGCGGGGACGGCGGCGCGGCCGGAGGGAGCCGTTCGGGGGCGAGGCGCAGCGGGAGGTCGCTCCGACGCCTGGAGGAGGCGAGGCCGCGGAGGGCTGGAGATGGAGGGCGCCGGCTGCGGCCCTGGGGCTCCATGGTCGGAGGGTGAAGCGGGAAGGAGGCGACCATGGCGCTGGGGAAGGGGAGATGGCGAGGGGAGAGCGAGGGGACGAGGGAGAG